>OY755243.1:200595-800595 GCA_963576725.1 Azorinus chamasolen | reverse complement strand
TGGTTTCATTTCATGAATTCGCGATTTCAATTGCATTAATTTATGATTTCACCATCACGAATTCATGATTTCTACCTCACAAGTACATGTTATGGCCTTCGCTAATTCATGATTTCAACTTTTCAGCTTCATGAATGGACGATATACATGATTTCAACTTCACTTTGTCACACCTTTAAAGCAATTTTCTGATATACACCGTCATAAATTTAAAGATCTGCCCAAATTGACGTTCGGCATGTGCGCACTTCCCAGCACAGAATACTTGTTTATATATGTAACAGTGCTACTGAAATAATGTGTTTTCAAATAACATCTTTGGTAAGATACGTTGTTTAACCATATCGCTGATAAAGGCGCGCTTTCACGCCTATGCAAACAGGGTATACTCAGATCATACTGCTCTTGGGATATTTGCTTATAAAGTTCTGATTTGATTCTACAGTGAACTCGCTAAGTTAAGTTGAAATAATGAATTATGAAGATGGAATCAAGAATTTATGACGTTGAAATCGGGAAGTCGAAAATTCATATTACTGAAATCGTGAATTCATGAAGATGAAATTGTGAAATCAATTAGTTGAAATTGTGAAGTGTTAAAATCTGCAAGCAGGTAATGTAGAAATATGAACGTCACTACCGCTCTTTGGTATAGGTATATAAGATTCTGCTTCAGGTCAGAAACTTTATACATGCAAGCAATTTTTTCATATGATAGCACCATTTGGAAATAGTCATCCGTATATTTTGATGTGTTTTGGTGTGTTTGTTTTTAGCTCACCTGAGCAGAAGGCTCAGGATGAGCTATTGTGACCGCTATTTGTCGGTCGTCCGTCCGGCGTCCGTCGTCCGGCGTCTGTCCACATTTTCAATCGACATCTCCTCTGAAACTGCTGACCTGATTTTAACCAAATTTTCTCAGAAGCATCAGTGGCTAGGGGGAACGAAACGTTGTTCACATTATGACCCCGGACCAAAAATGGCCCCGCCCAAGGGCTTATCAGTTTTTCATAGGAAAATCTTTAAAAATCTTCTTCTCTGAAAGTGTAAGGCCTACACCTTTGATATTTGGCATATAGCATGATCAAATAGTCTTCTACAAATGTTGTTCAAATTATGACCCCCGGACCAAAAATGTCCCCGACCAAGGGCTTAACAGTTTTTCATAGAAAAATCTTTAAAAATCTTCTCTGAAACTGTAAGGCCTAGACCTTTGATATTTGGCATGTAGCATGATCTAATGGTCCTCTATAAAGATTGTTCAAATTATGACCACCGGGACAAATATGGCCCGCCCAAGGACTTATAAGTTTTTCATAGGAAAATCTTTAAAAATCTTCTTCTCTGAAAATGTAAGGCCTAGATCTTTGATGTTTGGTATGTAGCATGATCTAATGGTCTTCTACAAATATTGTTCAAATTATTACCCCCGGACCAAAAATGGCCCCGCCCAAGGGCTTAACAGTTTTTCATAGAAAAATCTTTAAAAATCTTCTCTGAAACTGTAAGGCCTAGACCTTTGATATTTGGCATGTAGCATGATCTAATGGTCCTCTATAAAGATTGTTCAAATTATGACCACCGAGACAAATATGGCCCGCCCAAGGACTTATAAGTTTTTCATAGGAAAATCTTTAAAAATATTCTTCTGAAAATGTAAGGCCTAGACCTTTGATGTTTGGTATGTAGCATGATCTAATGGTCCTCTATAAAGATTGTTCAAATTATGACCACCGGGACAAATATGGCCCGCCCAAGGACTTATAAGTTTTTCATAGGAAAATCTTTAAAAATCTTCTTCTCTGAAAATGTAAGGCCTAGATCTTTGATGTTTGGTATGTAGCATGATCTAATGGTCCTCTATAAAGATTGTTCAAATTATGACCCCGGACCAAAAATGGCCCCGCCCAAGGGCTTATCAGTTTTTCATAGCAAAATCTTTAAAAATCTTCTTCTGAAAGTGTAAGGCCTAGAGCTTTGATGTTTGGTATGTAACATGATCTAATGGTCCTCTACAAATATGTAGCTTTGGCTTGTGGTCCTCTGTCAAGAATGTTCAACTTACGACCATGACCTCTGGGCGAAACTTGGCCCTGCCTTGGGGCTTATCAGTTTTTCATGGGAAAAATATATTATTTTTCTCTGAAACCATAAGGCTTTGACCTTTAATTAATGGCATACTGCTTTGCCTTGTGGTTCTCTACCACGGTTGTACAAATGATGGCCCCGCCCCTGGGGTATCTCAGGTGAGCGCTTCAGGGCTTCACGGCCCTCTTGTTCAGACTATGTAGTATTGCACTGGCATAGTGTATACATAGATTAGAGACCGTGTTGAAGTCTGGATTCTTTTCAGCGTCTGCGCTATTGGCCACTCATCCATCATATACAGTAAAAATGCAAAACACCTCCAAAACGACTACAAAAAAGATGTCTAAATATGGGTATTTAAGCCAGGTGATAGCTTAGTGCAGGGCAAAAGTTATGCAGAAAGCTCCTGCAGGAGTTTTTTCTGTTTTCTGTATTACTTTCGTCTTGCATTAAGCACTCTTTTGCTTTTAAAAACACACGTTTTTCTGTCAGTTGTCGCGTTCCATCGCCACTACCGGTCTGTCTCTTCTTTGTTTGAATATTGCATATTTGGTTGACACCACTCAATTATAATTTGATGATTATCAGTATGTTATGCTCATATGTGTTTAAGGAACCTGAAATAAGTCATACATAAAATTGAAATGAATCTAAAGCGATTTTACTTGGACATTTTAGTTGTCAGTCAGTACGGACCTATGGATATTGGTAAGATGCTCTGTGTGTAACCATGCACTAGACATAACTACCGGCTGCACTTTAGAATATCAGATAGTCACATTGGGAATTTATACCTATCCAATTTAACCCAATTCCATAGACAAGCATTCAAACCAACTACAATGTTTGTGTTTTAGTTGAAGCTTTTCTTTTCGTAAGACGATAGAGTCTAATCTATCTTCTTGTGGTACATGTGCCATTTTTCTTTGCATATGTATTTCGTTATTTTTGTGGGTTTTTATTAATTTATATGGTAATGAATATTTTCTGTTTTCACGTGGAAGTACATGTATATGTATTTTATTTGTAGCTACAGTAGACCATGTCTTAAGCGGCCATTCAATTATTGAACATATAGAAGCTTTCTGCATTACATTGGACCTGCATTAACCCATTTGCTCCCACGGTCCCATATATGGGACATAGGCAAACAACATTATGCGGCGTCTGATCAGAGTCTACACTGTTTGCTGATAGGAATTTCAATATAAAACAAAACGAAATTGAAAATCTAGACCAGGCACCCCTTAAATAAAAAATGGACTAATCCAATATATAAACATGGAAGAATCCACTGGGAACAAATGGGTTAATGTATTTCCAGCAATGGCCGTTTGTTTACTTCCTTTCAATTTGACAGTCATATTAAAATTGACTAAATCTATATTTTTAACAATATCTCAGCAATTGTTTAAATACAGTTATTAAGTAAATGTCCTAGTGTAGTTCATAAATAAGACACCTCTTTCTTGCATATTTTCAGGTAAAAAATAATGGTTTTTTAACTCTTAAAAAGCGTTTGTTTAACATTTATGAACTACACTAGGACCTTTGTATTAAGATAATTGCTGAAAAAAATGTTAAAAATATAGATTTAATCATTTTTTAATATGAAGGTCAAATTGAAAGTAAGTAAACAAACGGCCATTTCTGGAGATTCCTTAAGCAACCATCTACTTTACAGACCCATAATTAGTCCTCCTTTTGATGCTCGCTTAAGACAGGTTATACTGTATAATTAAATTAGTATTACACTATACAAGTACAAAGAATGTGATATGCTTATGCTGCATGCCTCAATTGTAATCATAAATGAACGTTTGGTGTAAAATAGTCCTGGAAAATCCTTTTTACTGACTTCATAAATATTTTTGAAGTTTAAGTGAAATTTTATTGTGGCCTATGAAACAAAACAACTGTCTGTCGTGACCGGCACTGTCGAATCAAATACATGTACATCACTGTGGTTAAACAAACAGAGAAGACCCTGACCCGACAACTCATACTGGGGCAGTCTGATCTGGGTCTATACTCTGTTTGCAAAGGCGTAAGAATATAGACTAGTGATATAAGGGATTACAGGAACGAATGCTTTTGTAAAATGAATGAATACAGTAAAACCCCTTTAATTCGACCACTTAATGAATGAACATTGGTGTCTTTATAAGCAGGTGGTTGCAGGACCTTTCTGCATTACGTTTGTCCTGCATTAAGCTACCACTTGCATCTAGCACCCATAATTATACCTCTTTTAGGTGGTCGCATTAGCGGGGTTTTACTGTACACACTATGTGTCGGTCTATGCTATATAATGTGTTAGAGACACGATTCTTACAGATTCAGACTCGATGAATAAACCATATCTGCAATTCTTAACCCTTTCAATGCTGAATATTCAAAGTGGAATGACCCATCAGTGTTTAACTATAGAGCCCATTCTGTAAGAAAGGTTTAAATTTGCTAGAGGAGTTTAACGACAAGCTGTGGTGACCATCATCGGAGGATTCCTCCCGGGATTCTTTGATCTCGGTCTATAATGTTTGCAAATGTCTGTGCAAATGTCTGTTCCAACGTTCAAGTGTTTAACTCATTCTCTCCTGTGCTAGTTTTAGACCCAACCTCTTTGAATAAATCTACGGAAAAGGAGCATTTACTATAGAAAAAAATAGTTTTAGAATGGTGTAGTCTTGAAACCATTGTGATAAATAGAGCATTTGCTCCTATGGAGCAAATGCTCCATTTATCACAATGGTTTCAAAATGTGAATTTTATAGAGGTGCAAAAATGCGTCACTAGGGGATAATGTTTAATATATGTACGTGTACTCGTACATGTAGTTTAACAAAGTTTAACAAGAACTTAAATGTGTGTCTAAAATATCACCAAGAGCACCTTTCCCATTTTCATAACTTTACACGAATTATTTATTGTTCATCAGTTGTCCAGTTTACCACTGATAAAGGCAGAGAAGGATTAGGTTATAGAATAATAGAATTGTCAGTTATTTGATAAAATGTATGTTTGAATTTTTTTGTCATGTGTTATGTTGCATATTCTCGTGACAAATTTGTGATTTTGCTTTCAGTGTTATTAGCTATAGAATGCCTGGTTTACAATGGATTGCGAATGTGTTTGTCTATTTTGTATTAACCCTTAACCCGTTTTAGAAAAAATAATATCTGCTAAAATTTCGAGCTGGTACAATTTTGACTACTTCCGGTTCGAACAAGCTTTTGAGAAGTTATTGAACCAACGTCAAACAGTTTGGATCCTAATGAGTCGCCGCGTTACTTATCTGGGTCCAGTCTGTTTGCAGATGCGAGTCAGGTCGCGGATAGCGGGGTAAGGGTTACATGTTTACACTAACATTGCACGGGATAGGGGTGCATGATGAACACGTGCACAATGTAAGGAGCATAAAATGAGCACAAACAGCATCTATGTTGGCATATGCATTGTGAAATTTACATGTGTGTGTTTGTGTATGTAAAGGTTTAGCTTGCATTACACCATGTATCACAAATGGGGGGGGGGGGGTATATAATCACCGCTTTGTCCATCCATCCATCTGTCACGTTTTTATCCGGGAGCATTTCTCTAAAACTTTTTCAAGATACAGCAAAGAAACAGAACATGAAACTGGGGTGCATTGTAACGGAAACTTAGTTTACTTACAGAGGGTGTATATTATTATTATTATTATTATTACTTTCATCATCATCATTATTAATATCATCATCATTATTTAATTATTATTATTATTTATTTATTATTATTATAATTATTATTACTATTATTATTATAATTATTATTACTATTGTTATTATTATTATTATCATTTTTATTAATTATTATTATTATACGCCCGTTTGAAAAAACGGGACGTATTATGGAATGGCGCTGTCCGTCCGTCCGTCCGTCTGTAACATCTCTAACTCAAGTTCCGCTTGGTGGATTCTTCTCAAATTTTAACACAATGTTTATCTAGACACGCTACAGTAGCCTGCCAAGTCCCGGTTTGTTTATCCAAGGTCAAGGTCACACAATTGGACTTAGAATTTGCCTTAAGCAAAAATGTTAACCAGTCTGTCTGTCTGTAACATCTCTAACTCACGTTCCGCTTGGTGGATCCTTCCCAAATTTAACCACAATGTTTATCTAGACATGCTACAGTAGCCTGCCAAGTCCCGGTATCCAAGGTCAAGGTCGCTTAATTGGACTTTGAAACTTGGAACACTTGTTCACCGTCACAACCTTCACCTGTAGGCAAGAGTAAATAACTCTACCAAGCATTTTGACCGAATTATGCCCCTTTTTAACTTAGACTTGTTTGTTAAGGTTTTGGTTGAAGTCCACTTATTTACATAACCCTTTGAGATAAAGCTTTTAACCTTGGAACACTTGTTCACCATCACAAGCTTCACCTGTAGGCAAGAGTACAAGCCTCTGTCCAACATTTTGACAGAATTATGCCCCCTTTTAAATAAGAAATTTTGGTTAAGGTTTTGGTTTAAGTCCACTTATTTACATAACCCTTTCAGAGTAAGCTTTTAAACTTGGAACACCTGTTCACCATCACAAGCTTCACCTGTAGGCTAGAGTACATAACTCTGTCCAACATTTTGACATAATTATGACGCTTTTTAGCTTGGAATTTTGGTTAAGGTTTTGGTTTGACGGGCGTATATTGTGCCCACTGGCACTCTTGTTATTATTATTATTATGTTATTAGTATGTAATAACTGTTTATATATTTTTTGAATATTTTGTTGACTTTGGGGAGCATCCATCCACGTTAACTATCTGTTTTTACATAAATACTTAAACTGCTCTGATCTAATATTTCGACCACTAAGGGCTTTTGTCAAAGATTATCATGTCAAAATACACGTCACATTTTTGTTACATGCATTCAGCCATAAAATCAAAGAGAATAAATGTGACGTGTATTTTGACATGATAATCTTTGACAAAGGTCCTTAGTGGTCGAAATATTAGATCAGAGCAGTTTAAGTATTTATGTATTATATTAATTCCCTATTTTGGAATATTTATTTCACTGTGTATCTGTTTTTAGTTTACCCTTTACTCCATGAATAATAATGTAGGAAATTATGTATATATGAATATTAATTAGCTTATATTCCATAACAACATATAAAGAAGAGAGGTGTTGGTCATAGCAGAAACTGTAAAGTTAGATCTACACATTGTAATTGCATAAGCAAACAGACCAGACCTTGATCAGACGGTGTCTACAGGAACCATCTGATCTGGTTCTACTCTTTTCCTAAAGGCGTTAAATATGTGTATATGTGGAGTAAATGGTTAATCGGATACAGTTTCCGATTTTGACTTATTTTTCACTGACAAATTATTAAACATATTGACTTTAAATGTTTGATATACAGATACTGATACATTGTACACTCGATTGTTGGAACATTCAAATACGCACCATTATTGATCTTTAATACAGGTGGTAGCTTAATGCAGGGTGAAACTCATGCAGAACTCTAGGAGCTTTCTGCATGACTTTCACTTTACATTAAGCAGTCACCTACCTATAGAACATACATTCTTCATTACTAAAATTTGGATGTATCGATTTTTTACTGTACTTTACTTTATATGTATGTATAAATGTAGATCTAACACTTTGATAATTTAATCATATTTGAAAGTAGGCAGATACTGAGGATTTCCATGTAATAAGTCTATATATATAAACTATCAGCCTTACCTTCTTCATCGTACTGTCATTTAACACTCAATATAAAATATAACCTAATCCTAAGTGGCCATTAATTTATTAAACAAAGGAGATAAAAAAAAATGGTTGCTTAATGCAGGTCAAAATAAGGAGCTTTCTGTATTACTTTTGACCTGTATTAAGCTACCACCTGTCTTACAGATCAATAATTAGACCTCATTTTGATGGCCGCTTAAGACCGTTTATACTGTATGCTCATGTTGTATAGTCCATCAAGTATACAGAATATACCATACTGAACACTTTAGCTTACTGTTGTTTTCATAATTCTTATTCAGGTCATGCAAAGCGATATTGTGTGTGTGACCATGTAAAGAAAGAGTGTACATGGTTGAAACCAAATTTTGCCAAATGTCAGTCACTTGCGCTTGTGGAAATATACGATGAGGTATGAAACAGTTCCAGTAACAATATTAAAATCCTCTTTGCATAAAAAAATCGATATCAAGAGGTCCAGATAAGACGCGTACATTTGAATATTTTCAAGAACAGCTCCTTTATTTCTCCACCGAACCCTATGTTGTGACTACTCTTTTGAATCGTCTCGAATATTCGATTAAGCTTTAGAGGAACTCGAAGAGACGATTCTAAAGAGTAGTCACAGTATAGGGTTTAGTGGAGAAATGACGATTTTAGTATTTATGTATGTACGTTTATCTGTAGCTCTGCATATCAAAATAATGTCTTTGTTATCAGTAAAACGACTCATTAGAAAAAAGATATTATTTTAAATATTTGAATTTGTCTGATAATGTACAAAACATTACACGGAATTCTTGACATACGAATCAAACCGTTATTGCACACAGTTGACAGTATCGAACTGATTCGTCATATGTGACCGTTCTGAACTAAAAAATCTTACATGTAACACGCAATTTTGAAAACAATACATGTATACCCGTCTCAACCGGAATTCTAGTAGAGAAGAATCTAGATACTTTCAGGCAGGTGGCTGCTTAATACAGGGTGAAAGTCTGCATGACTTTCACCCTGTATTTAGCTGCCACCTGTCTCCAAGACCGGTATTTATACTAGAATTAACGTCCGGTTATAGGGGTTTTACTATATACCCGTCTGCTTTGTTATACATATAGCAATGTTTACTTTTTCCCATAAAGTGAGACGGAATAATTTTTTATTAAGTCTACTGATCTAACCCTTTCCCTTATTAATATTCATCTAAGAAATTATGACATCATGAATATAAATTAGATGAGTTTTTATGATGGCATATTTACATGAGAAATTAAGGAAAATCATATCTATATCATTACATAAGCAAAGAGCATGCATTGGTCTGCAAAGAGCAGGCAATGCGACCTGATCTGGGTCTACACTATATGCAAACTCATGAAAAGGGAAAGGGTTAACGGAATTAAGTGTCAAGATGGAAACAATAACAGTTCAAACATTGATCCGGTGCAATTTTCGCTACTTCCAATTCAATTAACCCATTTGCTCCCAGTGGATTCTTCAATGTTTATATATTAGATTAGCCCATTTTTTATCTAAGGGATGCCTGGCCTAATTTTTCAAGTTCGTTTTGTTTCATACATGTATTGAAATTCCTATCAGCAAACAGTGTAGACTCTGATCAGACGCCGCATTATGCGGCGTCTGATCAGAGTCTACACTGCTCGCTTTTGTCCCATATATGGGATCGTGGGAGCAAATGGGCTAAGCTTTAAAAGAAACTATTTGACCGCACGTCAAACAGACTGGGTCCTGACGAGACACCGAGTTACTCGTCGTTTCAATTTGAATCCAAGCTGTTTGCAAATACGAGTCAGGTGGCTGATAGTGGGACCTGGGTTAGTATTGGTGAAGTTCATAACGTTGCTTCTGTTGACCTTCAGATGGAGTTGCTACGATTTGGCTACCAGAAAACAACATTAAGAGTTATCTTCAACAAGCTTCATCAGATAATTTGTCCAGCTCGTCCTGTGCTGCTGTACTCGGGTGATATCGACATGGTGGCCCATATCCTCAAGGACCTTATTGTCCACATGAGGCATTTCCCACAATTGGTCCTGAAACAGGAGAGGATACCAGTAGATGTAAGTATAGGACGATTTAACGGTGGATACTCCCTAATTAAAGTGATCACTTGATTATTAAGATGTTGTGGCCCTCCATCCATTACTCCAAAGATACGCAATTAAACGGCGTTGGAAACAGAGTAGATCCTGATCAAGCGGTTCCTGTAGGAGGCATCTGATCAGAGTCTGCTCTGTTTGCTTATGAAATATATAGACCTGATTCTACAGTTTCTGCCATGCTCGCATGTCATTATAACAATTCGGCTAAGTAATGTTCACATAGCATGGTGATAATGCAGAAAGTGATGAAGAAGATTTCTGTATAAACTTCGTCTTACATTAAACTACCACCTGTCAATCAGCCCCATAGTTCTGTAACAGATGTACAGTGTTGACCCATAACGTACAGTTAGTGCGCACAGTAAAAAACCCTCTAATGCGACCACCTAAAAGAGGTAACATTCTAGGTGTAAGAGGCAGGTGGCAGCTTAATGCAGGACAAAAGTAATACAGTAAGCTCCTAAAGGAGCTTTCTGTATTACTTTTGTCCTGCATTAAGCAACCACCTGCTTATAAAGACGCACATGATTATTCATTAAGTGGTCGCATTAGATGGGTTCTACTGTATGTGATTTAATCTAAAATGAAGGATTGTCGCGTAATATTTATGGTGGCAGTTGTGTTTTTAAAGCTGGAGGAATATTTGCAATTTAACCTGGATTTTATCATGGCTTAATCCATTCTGACCCCTTTTGATGCCTCTATAAAAGTCATTTTAAAACCATTGTGATAAAAAGATCAGTTTCTCCATAGGAGCAAATCTTTCTAGTAAATGCTACTTTTCAGTAGCTTTATTCAAAGAGGTTGGGTCTAAACATAGTCTAGGAGGGAATGTGTTAAAGTGATTATAGTGGAATTCATAGTTTTATTATAACTGAATATGTAATAACTTGACTAAACTCTTTAGGTGCAAGAGAAGCGTGCTATCCATTTGTTTGTATATATTGTAAATATTCACGCGATATCCATTTCTATTTTTGTATAAACTAGATAGTGAACTCGTGTATACGTGTTAACCCTTCGCTTGCTATTCACGTCAATATACGTACCTGTAAATAGTGAAGACCCAGATGAGACAGCTCCTGCAGGAGCTGTCTCATCAGGGTCTGCACTATTTACAAGTTGATCGTGCAACCAGTGTACTCCACAGCAGTGATTGCACAGCGAAATACTTGTACATAGTGACGATATATGTAATTATACAACAGAGCATGGGCAAAGAAGGGGAATGTATTTTAAAATTCAGCAAGAGAAGGGTTAATAAAATTATGTTCTGTGTATCTGCTAGATGGTTAACTGAGCTAACACGTATAACTCCAACTTGCTATTTGCGAAGTGACTCGTATTTGGAAACATCTTGGGTTCAGATGAGACGCCGAGTAAAGCGGATTCTCCACTGGATCCAAGCTGTTTCAGACACGATCAATAGTTTCTCAAGAGCTTGGTCGAATCGGAAGACGCTAAAAGTGCACCAGATCCAAGCTGTTTGAAAACGCGAGTCAAGTCTCCGATAGCGGGGGTTGCTTTAACTTTTTCCCTGTTCTAAATTTATTCCGAATTTCAATACCTAATGTCTATTCATGGACAAAATTGATATAATGAAATATGGATGGTGGAACATTGTAGCCATTCTCGAAAGTAAAGAAACGGATCTAACAAATTCTTTTAGCAAACAGAGCAGACCCTGATCAGACGGCTCCCCTAGGAGCCGTCTGATCTGGGTCTGCTCTGTTTGTAAATGCGTGAAAACACGTTTATATGAAGGAAAGGGTTAACCCTTTATCTGGTGAATATTCATGAAAGAAATGATAATTATGGATGTTAATTAGAAGCTGTTTTTATGATGACCTCATGGACAATGTAGGTTTTACCATGGCCAAAGCCGGATAATCAGATCTTTATAATTCCATAAGCAAAACGGATCAGACCCTGATCAGTTCCTTCATGAAATGTCTGATATTAGTCTACTACTCTTGCCAAAATGTAAATGTAAATTTCTCTATCATGTAAAAGTGTTCATTACAACATAATCCTTTTACCCATTAACTTTGGCTTAAAGCCATGACACTGATTTTATCGTATTTTACTATCTATCATAAACATGATAAAATCTTAACTCTGTTTCCACTGAAACAATAATGTCTGCGGTAATTTGGTTCTGTTACAATTTTGACTACCTCTAAATCGAGCATTTCGGCCGTCTCATCATTATTCAAGCAGTTTGGTGCTTGGCCAGTAGTTTCTGAGATCGGGAGTAATCAAACTGGTATCAGATCCTAATTTAACCCTTACTCTGCTGAAGTTGTAAATGGACTCTTCCAAAATTCAAACAGGTCAAGCTTATGGTGTATATTTAGGGAGGGGGGGGTAAAGAAAATTGTAACATGACAAACAGTGTAGACCCTGATGAGAGGGCTCCTCTAGGAGCCCTCTCATCTGGGTCTACACTATTTGCAAATGGCATAAGTGACTCGTGTCCCGCACAGTAAGGGTTATTTAAAGTGACACAGTCTTTTATAATATAAAATACCGAGTTAGTAAAATGCACTAGCCCACGAGTTTAAGTTACTCAGTGATACTGATTGTGTTAATTGTAGGAGCTCGTTGAGACGATGAGTGGTATGCTGGAGATGTCATCCACAGCAACACCTGATGAAAAAGCGCTCTTGCTCGTTGGCCCATGTATTGTTCAAATTGCAAACACATTGATACTTGGCTCCTTCCGACACTTAGAGTATGACAAAATACCGAGAACATCACATACTGTCGTTGGTAAGCCATTAGCACTTACATGTATGAAGACAATTTTGCTGAAATGTCGTTTACTGCAAAGATTGCAATGATTACCTGCCCGCAGAAATTAACTATATATGGTGAACACCCCTAGAGAAATTCTCTCTCCTAATGTCGATTTTTCAATATCGAGAGTCATCTAGATTTAGGAAAGATCGCGAATGCTTTCATTGTCGTCAGTAATAGAGACTGAACGTGTTATAACATTAATAATTTTAACTTTTAGCTGACAGATGTCTACTTCAGTCGTTAAATGAGTTGTATTTCTACTGTTCGTGAAAAAGCAAGTTGGAAAATTTAGATTCTCATGCATGAGATGTCGATAAACTCGGCGTCTCATCAGAATCAAAACTGTTTACAAAGGAAACAACAATTTCAACCACAACATGCTCCCTATTAATCCATTACCTCATAGGCTATTTTTAGATATAACCACTTTGAATAAATCTACCGAAAAGGAGCATTAACTAGAGAAAAGGACAATTTTAGAATTGTGTAGTTTGAAACCATTGAGATAGATAGAGCATTTGCTCCTATAGGAGCAAATGCTCTATTTATCACAATGTTTTCACAAAGTGACTTTTACAGAGTCGTCAAAAGTCGTCAATATGAGGGAATGGGTTAATCCCTTCAGCCCTGAATTATCAGAATGGAATAACCCAACAGTGTTAAGTATAGAGCCCATTCAGCATGAAGATTGCTAGAGGATTTTGAATGACAAACAGTACATACCCTGATTAGAGGGATTCTCAAGCTATCTGATCTGGGTCGACACTGTTTGCAAATGCAAGTGCTTGCGAGTCCCTGGTTTAAAGGATGTATGTTTTGGTATTTTAGAAAGCAGGAAAATAAAGTGGAAGATATTAAATGAGGTGCGGGAATTCTGTTCTACAATATCAATATTGTGTTACGATTGGCACAATACAAGTGCTACCATAACGATTATCACGATCAAATATCAAATGTTGACATTACAGCTAAAATATTTCCAATTAAAAACAATACTTGTGTGTTTTTATTACGAGACAAACATGTCCTGTAACTGATACATGCGTTTGTTTATCACGAAATAAACATGTACTATAACTGAACACTATAAACAATCAATGCTGCCTTTATAACAGGTGACTCCTTAATGCAGAATGTATGTCTCAGATGAGTTCCTATAGGAGATTAGCTCCTATAGGAAATTTCGTTAAGCACTAAACGACCACTATGCTGAAAACCAAAGAAGAGCTTTTGAATTTATTGATCGTTATTCAGACATTCTACAGTTTTTATTTTTGTTTTTTCACCTGTTGTTCAGATATGGGTGTGTATGCGATACCTGAAGTTCTGGAAGTTGCAACAAGTACTGACAGCTCAATAACGACCGGAAAATACGGGAAATACAGAAACAGGAGAACTTTGAATGGAGGTATTGAAACTAGTCAGTAACAAAGTCTTTGGTGCAATTTAATGCCAGTATGTTTATTTTCTAGTTCTGAAATACATGTAAAATAAAAGGCTGTTGTAATCTCTTTCAATATTTTGATACATTTACCATAATTCCTGCAGTTTGGAGGATCAAGTCAAACTGCTGAACGTATGTGTGATCAGGGTACAAACTCTGGCCAATGTTTTGAAGAGAAGCAAAATTAATTAGTTCGCTAACTTTTTTAAACGTCCAAACAATTTAATTTTAAGTAACTTTCGTCTGCAAAAAACTCACGTCTGCATCAGCTCATAATATAGTTATTTTCTTTAATTTCTGTTCCAAGGACAAAGTCAGAATATCAAACAGTTGAATCCTGATGAGATGCGAAGTTCACACCTCTGAGACAATTCAATAATAACCTTTAATGTGCGGAAACTGACTATATATAAGACTTTTGAAAACAGTGTAGACGCAGATCAAAGGGCTCCCTTGGTCACTGCACTGTTTGTGATAAAAATCATTTTCTCCAGTGATACTTTTTTATACTACTTTTTGTTTAACACATTCTCTCCTAGTGACGCATTTTGGCGCCTCAGTAAAAGTCACATTTTAAAACCAGAGGGGCAAATGCTCTATTTATTACAATGGTTTCAAAACTACACAATTCTAAAATTCTCCTTTTCTATAGTTAATGCTCCTTGTCGGTAGGTTTATTCAAAGGGGTTTGGTCTAAAAATAGTCTAGGAGGGAATGAGTTAATTAATATTTAGAAAGGTAGAGTCAGTATTAAGCAGGTTATGGGTTAAGTCGAATCGTCAACATCAGTTCTTCCTTTGTTTTAAATACAGTAAAACCGCTCTAACAACCACCTTATGAATAAACATATATGTCTTTAAAAGCAGATGGTTGCTTAATGCATGACGTAGAGCAGAAGGTTCCCGCAGGAACTGTGTATATAAATTCTGTTCCCACCTGTCTTTAAGACCCAAAACTAGACCCTTTTTGTGGTAGTAATAGAGGAGCTTTGTGATGGCAATAGAGGAGCTTTACTATATATATATGTACACTATAAAAAAGTAAAGTACCTAGTTATAGTCTACTTTCAGTCCGAATGACCGCTCAGCCGACTGTACATTTACAATATGCATGTCAAAACAGTTTTGACCCTGATGAGTGGTCAAGATAATCTATGTCTCATCTGGATCTAAACTATGTCGAAGAATATCACATATTTATTCACAGCCTGATAAAGGATATAACTTTATTAATCCCTCCCATCCTGTCAAAAAATGATATCAGCTGAATTGTTTTTCTTGCCATCATTTTTAAAAGTTATCCATGTGACTTATTGTTTTGAGAAACTTATTGACAGAGTTGCAAACAATTTGCATCATAATGATTTCAAAAAGTGACTTTCACAGCGTCATCTGGACCCAAACTGTTTGCAAAAGCCATGCATGCTTATCATGATAAAGGTTTAGTATAATTAAATTGTTCATCAAACTGTATTTACCATAGAACCTGTCCTAAGCGGCCATCAAAAAGAGATCTAATTATGAGTACAGTAGAACCCCTATAATGCGACCACTTAATGAACAAACATGGGTGTCGTTATAAGCAGGTGGTTGCTTAATGCAGGGCAAAAGTAATGCAGAAAGCTCCTCTAGGAGCTTTCTGCATTACTTTTGTCCTGCATCAAGCTACCACCTGCATCTAGCATCCAGAATTATACCTCTTTTAGGTGGCCGCATTAGCGGGGTTTTACTGTATAGAAGACAGATGGTAACGCTTTCTGTATTACTTTTGCTCTTCATTAAGCAACCATTTGCTTTTTAGAACTCCTATGTTCAATAAATGAATGGCCGCTTAGGACATGTTCTGCTGTATTATAGTTCTAACAAGTATTTAGAATAAACTCCCTTTAAACCGGAATTCTAGTACACAAAAAATTATATATTTTTAGGCAAGTGACTGCTTAATGCAGGATGAAAGTCATGCAGAAAGCTGATAGAGGAGCTCTCCGCATGACTTTCAGCCTGCATTTAGCTGCCACCTATTTCCAAGACCGATATTTATGCTAAATTTAACGTTGGGTTTAGAGGGGTTTTACTGTATTTTCTTTGATCACTCCTTTAGGCTCGATGTGTTTTCTCGCTCCTAATCATACAATGAACTTTTTACCGTTTTCAGAATCCGAGGACATGATGCATAATGTGTTGTTTATAAAATTCGACAACCTCTCCGATCTTCTGAGGTATAGGGAATGGTCAATGACCAACAGGTATGGCACTGTTTTTGAATATATTTGCAGGCAGGCTTGTTGTACATAGATGTACTTTAACTTTTATCATGTCAGAATTAATGTGCTTGCTAAAATGCTTATCAGCTGTATGTTGTATTATAATGCTTATCAGCTGTGCTTATCAGCTGTATGTTGTATTATAATGCTTATCAGCTGTATGTTGTATTATAATGCTTATCAGCTGACTGTATGTTGTCTGAGCGTCAGTAGCTTGGATTATGATGAGACGATGACCCACTCGACGTCTCATCTGGATCCAAACTGTTTTAAAATAACGACCATGTCGCGATTGCTTGGATAAGAGGTAAATGTAAGATGTCATAATTATTGATAGTGAATTTTGCCAGCAGAGCAATTCAGTTTGAGTGGTTTCGAAGGTTACCAATTTGTACATTATTCACAAATAGAAATAGCTTTGGCCAAACCGCAGACCAAACAGCTGTTGAAGGAGATGCTAGCTTGCTGATATTGTATCATACATTTGTATTTGTTACGATGTTAACTTTACCTCATGCATATTTATGCAAGAAGTAATGACAGCATGCATATTTATTAGCTGATTTTTTATAATGTATATGAGCACAGGATATTTTGCAATGGCAGAAATGTTAACTTACATCTTTATTATTTTAGAAGCAAACAGAACGGACCGTCATATAGCAGAGCTCCAGATAAGAATTTAACATGTTCAACAATAACTCCTTTATTTTTCCACCAAACCCTACACTGTGACCACTCTTTAGAATGTCTCTTCGAGACGATTCTAAATAGTAGTCACACTACAGGGTTTGGTGGAGAAATGACGATTTTAGTATATGGGTGCGCACCTTTATATGTATCTTTGGGACGCATCATATGGGTGTAATCTGTTTTCAAAGGCGTGAAACGGCGTCTGTATCAGATAAAACGTTACGGTTTAACGGTTGAAAATCGCAATTTAAACAGAATCAGGTTTCTGACAATAAAATCGCTTCATGTTTAATCTTTCTCCAGGTAAAAACCTTAATTCTCTGTGGATTTGATTGAATGGATACTGTATTGTTAAACTTTTAATGTTGTTAGAGGGCAACTCATTATTAGTGCATTGAAACTCTACAGCAAATAAATCGAATTTTATTCATCCTTATCATGATAAATGTGACCTGAAGCGCATGTGCAAACTTGTATATGTGTCATGTTAGAGTTTTTTTCAGGACATATTTAAGCATTGTGACAAAGATGTATTCCCTGGCATGATATACATATAGGTATATGTGTCGTGTTGTCTTTTTCAGGCCATACTTGAGCATTGTGTCAAAGATGTATTCCCTTGCGTCCTATGACTTTGTAGACATAAAGGATTGGCGACAGGTTACAGTCAGAGTGGAGTTGGTTCACGACCAAAGGGTAAATTACTTCCTAATACAGTAAAGCATGTTTGAAGTGACCACATACTGAATAAACATATACATGTATGTAGGAGACTTGAAATGTAGATAGCTTTAATGCCTGGTGACAGTAATGTAGAAATCATCTTTAGGAAGTTTTATGTATAACTGCCATCTTACTGTAACAATTATCAACCGCTTACTTGGTAGAAACATATATTGTTGCTTTGCACAAATAGTAGACTCAGAGAATAGGAAACAAAATGTTATGCATCATTTATTTACACATTCTCATTAAACGTCCGTTCATAAAGTGTTTTTTTTTTAACTTTTTGCATGTGTAATTTTTGTAAGTTTTTTATTAGTTATGTTGATGGCCATTAACTTTCTGACAATAATATTTGTACGGATGTCTAAGTATAACATCTATCAGGTGTATCTTTGAATTGAACATAAATACCAAAACAGAACTAGAAACTGACATAAGAACGGCCTTAAACGAACATTGACTACCTAAGCATATTAGTCTTAAAAACAGGTGGTTGCTTTATGCAGGGTAATGTATACAGAAAATTGCAACCTTTATTAAAGGCACAGAAAAATCATTCTTTTTACGGTCGCTTAAGACAGATTTTAAGCGTAGATCTAATGGAAATGTCTTTACGTTTTATTTCAGGTCGATGTGTCGAGTGCCAACACAACTATTTGTCTTGCTTGGAACTTTGATCAGAGGTATTCCAGACAGCTATTCTTTTCATTTGTAGATTTGGAAACAATGTAGAGATTTTAATCCTCTTAATGTGTTTTGTTTCATATACTGCACTTCCGTCAAGCGCTATCCTAATGTATATATCAGCTATGTATTTACCCATACCATACTGTAAAATATTGTCGTCCGCTTAAATTGCCATCTGATGCATTTTCACAAACACCGTATAAATTGACATGTATGTTTTTGACATTTTTGACTCGGCGTTCATATAAACCTTAACCGTTTGCAAATCACGGCCAAGTCGCTACAGTATAACCTCTCTATAACGGCCACTAAATTGCGTTAATTAGTTGGTATTTAGGGCAGGTGGTTGCTTAAAGCAAGGTGAACGTAAAACAGACCGCTCCTATAGGAGCGTTCAGTTTTACTTTCACCTTGCTTTAAGCAGTCATCTGCCTTTAACACAAAATACTTGATGTATTTTAGTGGGCATTATAGAGAGGTTTTACTGTATTGTGCAAATTTTATATAGTTTTTTTATTGTACAAATGTATACAATGGGGTTTATCACTCCAATTTGTTAAGACTGTTTATCAATAAAGTAGACACATATCAGACGGCTCCTTCAGTTTTCTGTTTGCTTATGGG
The DNA here is from genome assembly GCA_963576725.1 of Azorinus chamasolen. Classification (NCBI taxonomy): domain Eukaryota; kingdom Metazoa; phylum Mollusca; class Bivalvia; order Cardiida; family Solecurtidae; genus Azorinus; species Azorinus chamasolen. The sequence continues at coordinate 781,393 of OY755243.1, read as the reverse complement.
AGAGTATAAATCCTGCTTTGGCCAAAACAATATGCCATTTAACTATTTCCTCCATAAATACGCCTTTCTACGCCTCTGTAAAAGTCACTTTATGAAACCATTGTGATAAATAGAGCATTTGCTCCTACAGGAGCAAATGCTCTATTTATCACAATGGTTTCAAACTACAAAATTCTAAAATGTTCCTTTTCTCTATTTAATGCTCGTTTTCGGAAGATTTATCCAAAGTTGTTGAATCTTAAAATAACATATGGAGGAAAGGTTTAAACTCAGCTAATTGATATTCATAAGTTCACTGTTTAAACACGCATATTCATTAGGTAAAGGGTTAAACAATAGTTCTTTGTTCTGTCCCCATTTGTGTTTAATCTTCTTAGCACTTGCAATCCGTCTTATATGTCGACTGTCTACTTCATTTCTCCCATTTGTTTTGAAAAGATTTTGGATCCTTGTAAGACACCGAGTAAGTGGACGTCTGGTCCGTATCCAAAATATGTTTTTGTTATCATATTTTGTCGGCAATATGATGGAAAATAGCCATTATCATGCTAAGCACGATCAGATCTGAGCTGCATTTGCAAACAGCTTGGATCCAGATGGGTTTCCGAGTAACCCTGTGTCTCATCAGGAATTAAGCTGTGATTCGGCCAATATATTTTCAAAGGCATCAATGTGAAAAAGGACCATAACCTTTACATGCCTGAGTTTACAATGGTTTTAAATTTTCAGTGATTTGTTCCATGGTGAATGGACATCTGATAGATGTATAGTTGTGGAATCCTCGACAACATCGACTGTATGTGACTGTCGTCTACCTGGCCATTTCGTTGCCGCAGTGGTGCCATCGAACAGAACGGTGAGTAGAGGCGCTTGTGACAGAGCATGCTTACAGACCATCTAGTAGTAAAGTGTTTTGGAGTGGTGTGTGGTTGTGCACATTCATACAGAACATTAAGCAGTACAGTATATTAATGTGCCATTGAACAGAATGGTGATTGGAATGGTGTGTTTTGGTGCATGCTTACAGAACAAGGAGTAATATAGAGTGTTAGATGCGGTCTCTAACTTGGAGTGTTGTGATGCATACTTACATAACATTGAGTAGTGCTGTTTGTGGTTGCAAACTATGCATAACGTGTTGTGTTTTGGTGCACCAATCGATGCGTAGAGTATTATGTTGATGCACCAAACGATGCATGTAGTAGTGTGTAATGGTGCATCACACGAGGACTGTATAGTAGACATACATAGAGGAGTGTATAGTGGTGCACCAAACGATGCATAGACTATTATGTTGGTGCACCAAACGATAGATATAGCAATGTGCAAAGAGGTGTGTATTGTGGTGCACCAAACGATGCATAGAGTAATGTATGATGATGTGCAATAATTTGTACTGTTGAATGAAATATTAGTAAAATCAAGCCGGAAAAAGTCACACACAATACGAAACGACCACCAAAAACATCGATAGGCAGCAAGTCATCCACACAAACAAATTCACACAAACACGCACATGCACAAGAGATGAACATTTCAAACATCAACAAAAGCACATACATGTATAAGAGGTAAACATTTCAAACATCCACACACGCATAAGTGCAAAAAATAAAACAAACATAAAAGTAAAGGTGACAAAGAGAGTACCGCCTTGGACTGTCAGTGGCAAAACCACCACTGGGGTTTTAAAATGGGTTACAGATGTCCTAACCCAAAATTTATCTCAAAGTCACTTTTGTTTAACAAACTGTGTGAATAAATAAATCCTCGCCAGATTTCCCCACAACATAAAATCCCACAAGATGTAGAACCGGGCACATCTCCATCTAAACAAATGATAATTAACAATTTTGAAATTAAAATTTTCCCTTTTATTGTATATTTTGGACGAAACTTTATTATTTGTGATGGAAAGAACCAAATCTAGGAAATCATAATGTCGGATCGATTCGCTTTGTTTAAAATAATTTATACTGGTAAATTCAAGAAACCATAGTTTGACGATATATGGCACCCCAATATCGCACACATTTGTTATCTAAAAGAAAAGTTATAGATCTACACATAACAAGGTTATAGATCTACCCACATCAAGGCAAATCCACATTGTGTAATGTTGAACTTCCGAATTCGAAAAGAATGAACGTTGAACATTACAAGCAAGGTAGACTTTATTTTCTGTGGCAAAGGTTTTTTTCCTATTAATTTAATCAGTTTATAATAATAATAATAATAATTTTATTTAACAAGTATACAACACATGGTAATTTAAAACAGAATGATGCATAAAAATACAATACAATAACAACTGTAAAATTCATCAGTCTAAAATATAATATCATTACTTAAATTAAATTTATATATTTATATACATTAACCCGATGTAAGATAACCGATGTAGGTTATATATTAACCCGATGTAAGATAGCCATGCAATGCACACCAATACCAGGGATAACACAAAAAAGAGGAAAAGATTCCTCTTATTTCCATTGTGGTCCCTAGAATGTTATCCTTTATAAGATGATGAGGTAGAGTAGTACAGAGAAATCATAAGAGCTCAATGAAGAAATGTTGTACTGTTTTTTCTTCCAAATTTAGTTAGAATATCATTTGAATTTATATGGACCAAAACATATTAATACCAGAATGTTCATATATTTTATCACAGTTTTTGTTCTTTGATAGTAGTAAGACATAACGTCAAAATTTTAGTAGTAGTACATAAACTAGAGATAGCAATAAAACACGCCTGATAAGGGTTTTAATGTAGATTCGGAATTCAATGCATAGTAGAAATTTTATGTTGTTTTTACATGTTCTTTGATAGTAGTAAGACATAACGTCAAAAGTTTAGTAGTAGTACATAAACTAGAGATAGCAATAAAACATGCCTTATAGGGATTTAATGTAGATTCGGAATCCAATACATAGTAGAAACTTTATGTTGTTTATGTTAGGATCAGACTTAAAAGTCTATAACAATAAATTTAGTAGTTATCAGTTATGTAGGTATTGAACGATGAAGCATTTTCACCAAATAGTGAGTAGAAAGTGTGGGTGCGAGGTCTTTTTAAATGGTCCGTTTAGTAATTAGTGGTACAGCATTTTTTTTAACCAATACCATACTGTAAACATGATACATTCTTATAACTTAGATATTTTGCAAGTTTTACTAAACTCTGATTTGCTGAGACTTTTAACCCATTACCTCATAGGCTATTTTTAGATCCAACCTCTTTGAATAAATCTACCAAAAAGTAGCTTTAACTAGAGAAAATGAAAATTTTAGAATTGTGTAAGGAGCAAATGCTCTATTTATCACAATGGTTTCATAAAGTGACTTTTACAGAGGCGTAGAAAGGTGTATTTATGGAGGAAAGGGTTTAGAAACTACTGCTCGAGTGTCAACCAGTCTGGATCCTGATGAGACACCTGATTGGTGGAGAAATAAAGCAGCCATTCTTGTCTTATCTACGATTCTGTTAACCCTTTCTTCCATAAATACGCCTTCCTGTGCCTCTGTAAAAGTCACTTTATGACACCATTATGTTAAATAGAGCATTTGTTCCTATAGGAGCAAAATAATGCTCTATTTATCACAATGGTTTCAAAACTACGCAATTCTAAACTTTTCCTCTTAACTAGTAAATATTCCTTTTCGGTAGATTGATTCAAAGAAGCTGTGTCTAAAAAAAAGCCTATGGAGGAAAGGGTTAACCCTTTCGTTGCCAGCACTTTCATCTGTTTCAACTTTTATGAATGGAGTTTTCTTGGATTTCTTTGTAAAAGAGATGAACAACGCGTCAAACGGTTTGGATCCTGATGAGACGCCAAGTAACTCGGCGTCTCATCTGGATACAAACTGTTACCATACAATATCACAGACCCGTCTTCATGACAGTGAAGGGACTATTATATAGTATTATTTTACAGAACCATTCTTTGGAATATTTCAGATTGCAAGCATGGATCCATGTGTCGGTGGCAATAGTTTCATGTTGATTATAGGATACTCTATCTCACTTCTGGTCATACTGACGGCTCTACTCATGTTTATTAAAATATTCAGGTAAATATCAATGCCTACTATGTTAAACTATGACGTTTGATTTAGATCAGGCTCCGAGGTTATAAAAGTTTTTGCTTGAGTCTGAGATCATTCTCAAGCATCTTATTGATCCGATTCTGAGCTTGCTCAGGTTCTGACCAATCAGATACTTGAGAATGATCTCAAACTAAGACTCAGAAGTTTTATAACCTTGGACCCAGATATATAGCAATTTTACTCACTTCAGATTCCAAAGTTATAAAACTTGTGAATCTGAGATCATTCTCAAGTACCTGATTGGTCAGATTCTGAGCAAGCTCAGAATCTGAAAATCAGATGCTTGAGAATGATCTCAGACTCAGGCAAAAAGTTTATAACATCGGGCCTAATTCGATCAAACCAATGGCCGAAATTCAAACAAGCTTGGATCTTGATGAGAGGCCGAGTCACGTGACATCTCAAATGGATAATAGCTTGCTTAGCTTAATAAGAGTTAGGACACACTTTGTAATTCAGATACACTTGCTTTTGACACATATCATCATTATTTGTACTTGAATAGATGAAGTAGACAAATTTTCGCAATGATGATTAACACTATACTTCATGAACTTTATTAAACCAGTCATGAATTCATGAATATTCATTAACTGGTTGTTTTAATATGCTATTAAACAAAGAATTTTTGCCATTTTCGAAACTGTACAGCAACATTTTTGTCTGCAATGGCGTTAAAATGCGCTATTGATAATACGCTTTTGACATACTAGCGTACTTGGTTTGTTCTTTTGTATTGATTAAATTTAATTGATGATTAATCAGCAATTCAATAATGAACTTATTTGTTAAGTACAGTAGAACCAGTACTAAGCCGTCACTCATTTATTGAACATATGAGTCTTTAAAAGCAGGTGGTTGCATAATGCAGGGCAAACGTAATGCAGAAAACTCCTATAGGAGCTAGGAGCTTAGCCTGCATTAAGCTACGACCTGCCTTACATGCCCATACCTTTACCTCTTTTTGATGGCCACTTAGGACAGATTCTACTGTATTTCAATACCAAGATTTGTCCTCTGCAACAAAATGTTTTGTTTGCTTCAAGATTTACCATTAAATTTAATCATATTAACAAATAATTTCAATCCTGTTGAGACGCGGAGTTACTCCATGTCTTCAAACTGTTTGCAAAGATGATCACACATTCACCCTTACAGTGAAATCAAGACAGTTTTGCGCAACAATTATTCAAAAGATTATCTAATTCAGACTAACAGCTGCTCAACCCTTTACTTTAGAATAAATTTTTATAATAGCACATGACAACAGGAATATTTGGCCATGGCAGAAACTTAAGAATCATATCTATATTATTTCACAAACAAACAGAACAGACCCTGGTTAGACGGCTCCTACGGTAGCCGTTTGATCGGGGCCTACTCTGCTTGCAGAGGCATAGAAGTGCGTATTTATGGAGTAAATGGTTAAATGTTATATAGTGGGCCTGTTATTGAACATCTGCCTTTTTATTCCAGCCGCATTATGAGTGAGATATACACCGTTCATCTGATTACTATAGTCAGCCTCGCCATTGCTACAGCTATTGATCTCATCTGTGTCGTACATATCCCCAAGACAGAGGTAACACGAGACACAAACAATTAGTTTCTCATTTAACAGTTAGCTTACGAAGCAAAACGTCGGCGGTTCAGTCCGATTGCAAATTACAGTATAAAACATATCGTATGGCTATTTAAATTAACGTCCGTGCCATTGATTTGCATTTGTTTGACAGTCAACTTTGTAGGTGCTGAATAAGAGACAATTGTGTGAGAAGAGGATAAAGCACTAAGAGTACACGAACTTAAGAGCTCCGTGCGTATAATATAATCAGAGGTCCAGATAAGATGCGTAAATTAAAACATGTTCAAGAAATACACCTTTATTCCTCCACCAAGAATAATCCCGAGTCTTGATGAGACGATTCTAAAGAGTGGTCACGTCGTAGGGCTTGGTGGAGAAAGAACTATTTTAGTATTTGAGTACGTACCTTTATCTCTTGCTCTGTATAAGAGAAGAGCCAGTCGTCACTAGGTTCTCATTATGGCGTTTATTTTCAATTTCTCTTTAACTCTTTCACCGCCGATATCGACAAAATGCACCACGACAAACAGTACTAGTGCAGTCCCAAAGGACTCATAATTAATTATGCAAAAACTTTTATTTTATCTTTTTCATGCTGAAAAAGTTCGAGCTAAAACCCTGATCTGTTACAGTATTTACAACATTTGATTTTTTCAAATTGTTTAGGAACTGTTGACCGATTGTCAAACTGCTTGGATCCAGATGAGACGCCGAGTTACTCGGCGTCTCATCTAGATCCAACCTGTTTGCAAGTGTCAGTCATTATGCGCTAAACATATTGTGTTTGTATAGTACAAAAGGAATAACCACCTTCCATTATAAATTAATAATTTAAAGTTACCAAAATGGTGCCAGTTATTCTACTTTATGAACCAATAGAAATAATAATAGGGTAATGCTGAGTGATGCTTAGAGTAATTAAGGTGATATTAAACGTTTTATGTACGCTGTACCATTTACATTGTTCTTTAGTGTTATACCAGTATATTGTATAGATTAATCTCGTCATAAACTCCATTATTTTGTCATTTTCTGTTTTCAGGCAGCTCAACAGATAATGCGGTTATTTCTACTCTACTTTTACTTCGTGTTATTCACCGTATTACTGGCAGAAATCATACAGGTGCTTCTGCTCTCAGCCGCCATTAAACAGCTCCAGCTAACGAAGCTCAAGTTTGTCATCGGATGCTTAGGTAGTGTAACTTCTTTTGCTGTTGCTTTTTAACGCTTTAGCCGCTTAAATACTTGTGTCTGTTTAGATTATCGTCTGCTTCGTATTTAAGGCATATTTTTCTTAACTCTTTGCACGTGAAATAAAGTTTCGCCTGCAACCATTATGGTCTGCTTCAATTCTTAAAATAAAATTTCTCTCATTTCTTTAGAAAAATATGGTCAACTTGACAAACAGTTTGGATCCTGATGAGACGCTGCATTATGTGGCGTTATCTGGATCCAAACTGTTTGCATATGTAATCAGTTTCACCGCTAGCGCGCTAAGAGTTGAATTTCTTTCCGATAACATCTATAGTTTATATCCTGGAGTTATTAAGCGGAGTGTCTGGATCCAAACAATTTGCAAATTTATCACGAACTGTTTAAACGTCAAATGAAAAATGCGGGGTAATGTTAATGGCATTGCATCGGATTTAACCCTCTGCACTTTGCATAAGTGTCGTCTGGAATATTGCCGTCTGTGTCAGTGTTCAAAGTACATTGATTAATAAATATATATTGCCAGATACATGACTAGAGTGACAAACAAGTTGGATCCAGATGAGACACCATGATCCAAGGTTATAAAACCTATGAGCCTGAGTCTGAGGTCATTCTCAAGTATCTCATTGGTCAGATTCTAAACAAGCTCAGAATCTGACCATTCAGATGCTTGAGAATAGCCTCAGGCTCAAATAAAAAGTTGTATAACCATGGTGACACGACGTCTCATCTGGATCCATACTGTTTACAAAGGTAATCAGGAAATCCCCAGTAGGGTGCGGACAGTTAAACTAATAGTCTTGACCAGAGGTCCAGATAAGATGTGTTAATTAAAATAGGTTCAAGAATATCTCCTTTAGTTTTCTTCGTGATAATTCTAAAGAGTGGTCACAACATAGGGTTTGGTGGTGAAATGGCGGTTTAGTATTTGAGTACACACCTGTATCCGTTGCGCTGGTCTTGACCAATTAAATGATTAAACATTTTTGTTGATGTTAATGATTTTAGTTTTATTTGAATTATATTCGGATCTTTAACAATATCAACAAAAGAACACACATAAACAGCCAGTGTGTTATCATCCAATACTAAAAGCATTAGAGACCCTAATTAGTCTGAGTCTACATAGTTTACGGTGTACGTATATGTTGTTTTTCACGAATTCTTTATATGTTTTATGTTTTCTTGCAGGAGTCCCTATGCTATTGATCATTCCAACAATATTTGTTTCGAGAGTGTTTGACAGACATTTGTCATGTAATCAAATGTAAGTATCATGAGCTTTAGTATTTAACCCTTTTCTCCATAGATAAGTCATTTTATACCTTGACAGGAGACATCTGATCAGGGTCTGCTCTTTTTGCTTGTGAAATACTACACGTTCTGTCAGGATAAAAAAAACTTGTTTTCTTGTACCTTTATAAAAGCTCAGTTATTTACTATACATAGTATTTCTTGTATAAATATTTGTGGATCAAAGGGTTGAAATACAGATGTATATTGTCAGGCAAATGGGTTTTGACCATTTACTTAACCCTTCGCTTGCTAATCACGTCAATATACGTACCTGTAAATAGTGAAGACCCAGATGAGACAGCTCCTGCAGGAGCTGTCTCATCAGGGTCTGCACTATTTACAAGTTGATTGTGCTGCCAGTGCACTCCACAGCAGTGATTGCCAAGCGAAATGCTTGTACACAGTGGAGATATATGTAATTATACAACAGGGCATGGGTAAAGAAGGAGAACCGTATTTTAAAATTCAGCAAGCGAAGGGTTAATAGATACCCCTTTGGCCCCTGTAAACCAAGAGTAGACTCAGATCACATGGCTCATTCAGGAGCCATCTATTCCGGATCTGCTCTGTTTGTTTATGGAAATTTCTATAGATATTATTATACAGAAACAGATCTGATTCTACAGTTTCTGCCATGACCAAATCACCTTGTGTTCATATGTCATTATACAAATTGATCTAATAAAGTAATCTAATAATTATTCATGCTGGCATTACAAGACTATTCATGAGATCAAGAATAAATTTACTTAACCATTTTGTCACTTTAAACTGTAAAGTCTTACGTAATACAACAATAATACAGCCTCTTATTCATACGATCTTTTATTGCCACTGAACCTGTATAAAACGGTCACATAATGAAAAAACAGGAGTCTGTAAAAAATGACTGCTTTATTGCTTAACACATTTCCTCTTACTAGCACCTATAGGAGCTTTCTACATTACCTTTGACCTACATTAAGCTACCACCTGCCCTAGAGACCCGTAATTAGACCTAGTTTTGATGGTCGCTTAACCCATTCCCTCACATTGGCACCTTTTTACGCCTCTGTAAAAGTCACTTTCTGAAGCCGTTGTGATAAAAAGAGCATTTGCTCATAGGAATAAATGCTCTATTTATCGCAATGATTTAAAACCTACACAATTCTAAAATTTTCCTAGTAAATGTTCCTTTTCGGTAGATTTAGGTTGGGTCTAAAAATAGCCTATTAGGTAATGGGTTAAGACTGGTTCTACTGTACTTTATTTCGAAGATGTATTGTACCTTTTTATCATTGTAACAGGTGCTGGTTATCATTCCAAATGCGTCAGTTTTATGCCTTCATCGTGCCAGTGTTATGCATTGTGATAGTAAGTATATGATCTAGATATTGAACCTTAACGTGCCGGAATCCAGTAAATAAGACCTATGCAAACAGTGTAGGGCCGGATCAAAGGGCTCCATATGCAGCCTTTTAACCAGGGTCTGCATTGTTTGTCAGACAAATATTTCTCTCTAGCGATAAATTTTAATACACTTATTTGTTTATGTAATAATTAGAAAGAGGGGGTCAGTTTGGATTACTTAGCAGGTTAAGCGTTATGCTGATCTGTTGCATTTTTACTTATTTCTTATTCATACTAGCGTTTGAGAAACTCTTGACAGAGTATCAAACAGACTGAATCCTAATGAGACGACCAGTTACTCGGTATCTCATCTAGATCGAAGCAAATTTACGCTTACACAATAAGGATCAAATACAAGGCAGTCCAAGTTTCAAACCAACGAATACTACGAATACAGCATGTTTAGAACTAACAGCCATTACATACATAAACTATTTAGTATTATTACTGTAAACTGGCTGTCTGTGGCGAACTTCTAGTTAAAAGTCTTAAAAATTGGCCTGTTTGGTATTTAATACACCAGTTGAAGCGTCTTTTTCATGTCATCTTAGTGTCAAACAGTTTGGATACTGATGCCACGAAGAGATACGCATGATCTCAGTTTGACCCAAAGTATAAACGAAACACCTAGTACCGTAGAAGTATGATGGATGCTTAATGCAAGGTGAAAGTAGTGCAGAAGGCTTTCTACAGCTGTATGACTTTCATACTGCATTAAGCTTCCATCTGTCTTAAATACATATTTTGAAACTGTTTTGAATGTTTTGTTTATACACTGTTCACTGCATAGCTCACGCGCCCTTGTACATGCACTGTAAAATACCCTAAAGCGACCATTGTATGAATACAGACAGGTGTCTTTAAAAGTAGATGACTGCTTCATGCAAGACGAAAGTAATGAAGAACTCCTGCAGCAGCTCTGGGTCCATGCTTATAAAGCTTTTAGTTGAGTCTGAGTTTCGTTCTCAGGCTTTTGATTGGTCAGATTTGAGTTCTCAAGCATTTGATTGGTCAGATTTGAGCCAAAGGCTCAAATCTGACCAATCAAAAGCTTGAGAACGATCTCAGACTCAACTAAAAGCTTTATAAGCATGGACCCAGATGTTACTTTCGTCAAGCATTAAGCATCCACCTTAATGCAAGTAGATGGTTGGTTAATGCAGGACACAAGTAACACAGAATGTTCACGTAGGAGCTTTCTGCATAACTTTGGTGAAGCATTAACCTGCCACTTTCATGCAAGACCCAAAATTAGCCCTTTTTCGGTGGTCGCCTTAGAGAGAATTTACTGTACAGTTTATGTATTCAGGTCTAATTTGTATAAACAGTTGTATGTTTATGTATATAATACACTACATTTCTACCCTGTAAAGTTCTAACATTAACAAGATTATGATCGTAAAATGATTTTGACTAATATGAACGTTAAAACATTTAACCCTGTATAACTTCCAAGAAGGGAAATTTAAACATGCATTTGTGCACAGATGTAAAAGGTTGTTTCAACATTTACAAGTCTATATCAAAATGTTGTATATATAGTTTAAGCGTTTGCGAGCACAGTTTAAGAAATGAGTAGGTTAAACCACGTTATACTTTTTTATTATTTCAAGCATGTATATGACAAAGGGCAATGTTTTGTGACTTTTATAGGTATATGTCATGCTTCTGGGATTCTGCTTATGGAAGATACGAAAATGGAATGAGGAGTGGCGATATGCAGACAAAGTGAAATATATGTAAGCTTCTTTTGTCAGATGCAATAAACCATATGTTACCGTGGGATTTTATTGTAGATTTGTTTTCGTTCAGTTTTATAATCCTTCGGGTTATACCCTGAAGCAGTGCTTTGTAACTTAATATATTTGACTTATGTATCTATTTCAAATCTAATAAGTATTTTCAAATATAGATATGGATGATTTATTTTTATTTTTTTGAAATTACATTTATCGTCATGAGAAACGTGTATATATATATGTATGTGTTTTTAAATTGTAATATTCCGTTAATACACTTTCAAAAGATATCTTTATGAGATTCTCTATACTGTTAGTAGATCTAGTTCACCCAATTCGCACTGTTTTATTCTAGGGCACTCTGAGGAGAATCTTTTGTATCACCCTTTAACCCTTTGCCTCCGTAGTGAAAACATAGTATCTCCTTAATCCATTCCCTTATATTGACGGCTTTTGTCGACTCTGCAAAAGTCACTTTGTGAAACCATTGTGATAAATAGAGCATTTGCTCCTATAATAAAATTAAATAACTATAATTTATCACAATGGTTTCAAGCTACAAAATTCTAAAATGTTCCTTTTCTCTAGTTAGAGCTCCTTTTCGGTAGATTTATTTAAAGAGGTTGTATCTAAAAATAGCCTATGAGGTAATTGGTTAAATAAAGATCTGGCGCAGTTTTGCCTACTACCGGACTCAGCTGACTTATTCATGGGCCCTTTGATCTGGATTTATATTACAGTTTAACCTCAATCGAATTTTCGAATATTTAATAAAGAAGATTTGAGATCTTTTCAAGCAGATGGCTGCTTAATGCAGGGTGGAAGTTGTGCAGGGAGCTTTCTGCACAACTTTCATCCTACATTAAGCTGTCATCTGCCTTAAAAAGCAATTATGATACTTAATTGAGTGTTCACATGAACGAGGTTTTACTATACTCCCCTGTATCACCTGTCAATAGTTTCACATTTTCCATTTAAATTGAGCAGAATTCACAAGTTTTATTATATTTTCAGGAAATGGTGCGGAAAGGTGACGCTTCTGTTTGTGTTGCTCTTGACCACCTTGTTGTTGTCGGTGGACATGAACTCTTCCGTTGTCTCGGCACAGTCTGTTGCTCATCTGTTATTTCATGTTGCTCTGGTAAGAGACACCAAACCACACTTGCCCGCAAACCGTAAACCAACAATTAGACTTAGCACACATTGAACCCTTTCCTCCATCAATACGTCTTTCTACGCCCCTGTATAAGTCACCAGTTGAAACCATTGTGATAAATAGAGCATTTGCTCCTATAGGAGCAAATGCTCTATTTATCACAATGGTTTCAAATAACAAAATTCTAAAAAAATCCTTTTTTCTAGTTAATGATCCTTTTGGGTAGATTCATTCAAAGAGGTTGGGTCTAAAAACATCTATTGAGGAAAGGGTTAAGTCGCCTTGTTTACATGTTTTGCACAATAGATTGAAAAACTCGATTATTCCATCACTCAAATACGTACAATTATTGATCTTTAACACAGGTGGCGGCTTAAAGCAGGGTGAAAGTCTCCAAGCATGGTGAAAGTCATGCAGAAACCTACTCTAGGAGATTTCTGCATGACGTTCACCCTGTATTAAGCAGCTACCTACCTAGAAATACATAAATGCTTCATTACTCGTAGTATCCAGTTTTTACTGTAGTGTAGACCCGATCAGTCTGCTCTTGTATGAGCTGTCTGATCGGGATATGCTCTGTTTAACTAGGGAGTGATATACATATGTATATCTAATTCTTGTTTCTGTCATGGTCGACATTCGGTATTTGTTAAAATTCAGCTAATTTATATTCATGATGACATAATTTCTTACATGTATATTCATTAAGTAAAAGGGTAAATCCTGTTGTCATGTAAGGTTTTCAAAGTGAATGTATAATTTGGTCAGATGTCAAGATTTAAACGTGTCTACAGAACCGACTCTACACTGTTAGCCCGGCCTAAAAATTTGAATGTGTATAAAAGTCCTATTATACATTAGCATTAATGCTTCTTGTGAAAAAAATGAAAACATTGATTTTATGTCCGCATATGATTTTAAAATGCTAGAAAACAAGTCGCGATGCCCGAAAATGTTTCATTACCGAAGATACCACGGACAGTTTTAGTTGGACACTAAATGCAACCTTAGAAATGTGTCATCCCAGTCGACACACATCGCCCGTTTAAACCTAGAAACGTTTCATTTTGTACGGATGGAATAATGCCTTTTTGACTTGATGAAAATAATTAAACTTGCGTCATTGGTAACTTAACCCTTCTCTTGCTGAATTGTAAAATACATTTCTCCTTCTTTACCCATGTCCTGTCGTATAATTACATTTATCTTCACTGTGTACAAGTATTTCGCTGTGCAATCACTGCTGTGGAGTGCACTGATTGCACAATCTACTTGTAAATAGTGCAGACCCTGATGAGACAGCTCCTGCAGGAGCTGTCTCATCTGGGTCTTCACTATTTACAGGTAGATATATTGACGTGAATAGCAAGAGAAGGGTTAAAGGTATTTGAGATACTGCCAGGAATGCTAATCAGCATGTGTTTGTGATTTCAGAGATTATCCGTCCTTATTTTGAGATGTTTCCTAGATACAGATGTAAGTATGACACGTGGCTTCTCTCATAATGGCAAATACTTGATTACTTTACAACATTAAATATATCAACATTCAGTTTCAAGTAATGTAAGAATAATGTAATTAATGTTTTCAATTCCAAATCATTTTTCTAAAATTTTGCTTATCACAACTACAATTATCATGAAATACTCCTCCAATACATATAGATGATTTTTGTTTCATTTTTGACAGGTGCGAAACTCACTAATTGTTTCATGTTTTGGATTATCTGAAAGAAATCGCAAAGAAATGGTATGGCAAATTTCATACATGATTTGTTACTTTAATTTCATCTTTGCACTTTTATTTTCCTTACATGTATTATATAAAGAATTATCTGTACACACGTAATTTTTATTTTAAAAAATATTCAAATTAAGTTAATTCTTTCCCTACTAAGCGCGATCATGACAGGCATTTGCATACAGCCTGGATCAAGATAAGACTCAAAACAACTTGGCGTCTCATGAAAATACGAGCTATTTGGCATTAAGTCAACAGTTTTGCAAACCAACCCTTAAATGAATTTGGAAGAAAGAAAAAATGCAATAGTTTTGCGTTTTGGCACACATCAGTTTTACACCATGAGAAGGGTCTATATAATAATAACAGAATGAGGATTTATCTTTCAAATATTCAGCAAGTTGGTATATTTATTTTAAGCATGTCCTTGTTTAACATTCATTCAAGATTTTATCACCTCATGAATATTCATGGACATATTCAATTAAATGCAATATGGAAAAGAGATTTTTGTTCACCAGGGTGGAAGCTGTAAATCAGATCTATAGAAGTCCACAAGGCAGATACTGGTTAGACAACTCCTTTAAGAGCTTCTCATCTGGGTCTACTTTGTTTGCAAAAGGCTTATAAAAAGCGTTTCTAGGGGGAAAGGATTAACCATTTACAGTAAAACCTCTCTATAACGGCCACTAAATTACATAAAGTATTGTGTGTTAAAGACAGGTGGCTGCTTAAAGCAAGGTGAAAGTAAAACAGAACGCTCCTATAGGAGCGTTCTGTTTTACTTTCATCTTGCTTTAAGCAGCCACCTGTCCTAAATAACAACTAATTAACACAATTTAGTGGCCGTTATAGAGAGGTTTTACTGTATCTGACAGAGACATATGTTTACATCGTTGCGAACCAAGTAGACCCATATCATGTGGTTTCTGTAGGAGTTATATGGTGAGGTTCTTCTCTGTTTGCTAATGAAATAATATAGATCTGATTCTACAGTTCCTGCCATGACCAAAAATCCTGTATTTTAATACGATTATAAAACACAAGCTAATAAATATTCATGATGTCATTGTTTCTTTCTTGAATATTCATCAGGTGGGTTAAGTAGCCAAATATGTTGTAAATGACATGTAAATATGGTGACATGTATAATTCTGTAGTGTTCGTGCATACATAAATAGAATCTAAATCTAACACAACAGAACTTATGTCAGTGAAAGTTGCTAAAATTCGTATAACCTTTGTAAGATTTTTCTGTTTTTACTTTGGCTGATGCATATTAGTAATAATAGTATGCAGTAAAAACCTGGCTAATCCGAACTCTTGCTTATCTGAACACTCTATAAGTACAGTAAAACCTCTCTATAACGGCCACTAAATTACATCAAGTATTTTGTGTTAAATGCATGTGGCTTCTTAAAGCAAGGTGAAAGTAAAACAGAACGCTCCTATAGGAGCGTTTTGTTTTACTTTCACCTTGCTTTAAGCAGCCACCTCTTTAAATACCAACTAATTAACACAACTTATTGGCCGTTATAGAAAGGTTTCACTATATAATTATGTGTTTGTAAATACAGGTGGCAACGTAATGCAGGGTGAAAGTCATACAGAAAGCTTCCCTAGGACCTTTCTGTATGTATTTTACCCTGCAGTAAGCCTCCACCTTCCTAAAATTTTCTCAATTCTTCTTTACTAAACGTTGGAAATATCGGGGGTTTTACTGCCAATTTTTGTAGGAATTATTTCAGTTCTTTCGCTGCCGTGTTTTGTTGTCTGCAAAATGTGTTGTCTTCCTCGGTTCTTTTTCGGGGTTTTGTTTCAAACAATCTCAAACAATTAGGATCCAGTTGAGATGCTGAGTGACTCAGTGTCCCATCTGGTTCTAAGCTATTGGCTTAACCAAACACAAATACATCCGTGGCAACGAAAGAGTGACCTTGAATTAATGATATTAACATTGAATATACAATGTTTGACAATAAACTGAAAAATAAACTCTACTTTTCACTCTGTTTCAGATGAAAGCGAACAATAGCTCATTTAGAGGTAAGTTACTTTGAAACGCAATATAAATTCTGAAAATGGGTGATCCTTCGAAAGCAAAAGTAGTAATGCAAAAAGAGAAAATTGCAGACTCGGTTTCATTGAGTCTGTTCATGAGTAGTAATTAAAAGTGCAACACTACTCACGCCCTCTAGCACCGGCTTAAGCAGTATTCAATTTTCAAAACTAATAACATGAAAACTAATGATCCCGAAGGACCAGAAAATATAACAACACTGAGAATGAAGTACGGGGCGACTTTTTACGGCCGCCACACAAGCACTTTACACATAAACCTTTTTGATTTATAAATTCTGAAGGGAGGTGAACATACAGGAACATTTACCGAAAACCAAAACAATCTTTGACTTGATTTATAAAGTCAAAGATTGTTTTGGTTTTCGGTAAATGTTCCTGTATAAGCATAGCTAGCGCTGTGGGCAATGGCTAGCGTTATGGAAATGGAAAATGACTGACATTAAAGAAAATTGCTACCGTTAAAGAAATGGAAAATAGCTAGCGTTAAGGAAAATGACTAGCGTAAAAGCATTTGAAAATGGCTAGCGTTATGGACATTGAAAATAGCTATCGTTATGGAAAATGACCAGCGTTTTAGTAAAAGAAAATGACTAGCGTAATGGAAATGACTAGCATTATTGAAATTGAAAATGGCTAGCGTTATGGAAAATGACTAGCTTTATAGTCATGGAGAATGGAAATGGAAAATGGCACATTGTCACATAATAGACTAAATTTACCATTTTTCTCATCAGCATCTTCATTGTTTGTAGCCTCACAACAGTCCGGCCCTACGGCAAATCTGAATTTAACCTTTATCCCGCTCTTCGCATTTGTAAACTGCTTTAAGTCCAGATGAGATGCCGATTTACATCATGATCCAATCTGTTTGACACTCGGTCAGAAGTGTTTCAAAGGTTTCATCGAATCGAAAGTAGTTAAAGAATACGCCAGATCT
The DNA here is from genome assembly GCA_963576725.1 of Azorinus chamasolen. NCBI lineage: Eukaryota > Metazoa > Mollusca > Bivalvia > Cardiida > Solecurtidae > Azorinus > Azorinus chamasolen. Next base: position 764,143 of record OY755243.1, on the reverse strand, counting down.
GTATCTGAGCAGAATGTTTTATAGCGGAAAAGAACTAAAGTATTACCTCTCGTTACCCTTTCCATTCACGCCTTCGCAAACAGTGTCCATGCTTATAAAGCTTTTAGCTGAGTCTGAGTTTCGTTCTCAGGCTTTTGATTGGTCAGATTTGAGTTCGCAAGCTTTTGATTGGTCAGATTTGAGCCAAAGGCTCAAATCTGACCAATCAAATGCTTGAGAACGTTCTCAGACTCAACTAAAAGTTTTATAAGCATGGACCCAGAGTAGGCCCACATCAGACGGTTCCTTTAGGAGTCGCCTGATCAGGATGTGCTCTGTTTGCTTATAACATTATAATAGATCTGACTCTACAATTTCTACCAATACAAAAGTTTCAAGTGCGCATAAGCCATCCTAAAAAGCTGATTACATGAATATTGAACCCGTTTATATGAGGGAAAAGGTTAATCATTTACTTTATGAGCATGAATGTAAGAAATGATTACACAATTATTGAACAATGAAGCAAACAGAGCAGACACTGATGAGACGGCCCCTGCAATGGCCGTCTGGTCTGAATATAGTTTGGTTGCAAAGACTTTAATTGGCATACCCGTTGAGTAAACAGATAATGTTAGTTTGAATATTTCATTACAAGTACTTTGTACCACCATTAATCCGCGGTTCTTTAATTTTTCAGCATATGTAAAACCAGAAAGAGTGCAAAACGCTCTCAACCAGGAAGAGTACAGCGTTTCAAAATATTACGACGAAATCAATAGGAAGAAATACAGCGTAGACAGAACAAGACAGCTATCTTCCCTGCTGGGGAGCTCTATTTGCTCGGGTGAGAGCTCCAGCGATACCAAAAGCACAGCAATCACCGGAAGTTCTATAAGCTCGAAAGAGTGTGACATCAAAACCCCGAATGCTTCTGGCAATAACTGGACTCTCGGAAGTCATATCGGCGGTTCTACGGATGGAGCAGGATTTTATTACTCGAACAGTGACAAAAGTGCTGATGTAAAACCTTTAGACAAGGTGTCCAGTTTTATAAGGTCCGATTATGATGATGATGATGATGATGATGATGGTGGTGGTGGTGGCAGTTTTAAGCCCGGTCTTGAGAACAGAACGTTGAACTCGAAAAGAAATGACCGAGACGGGATAAAACTTGCAGGTAATTTAAGAAATCCACCACCGAAGGTATTAAGTGCTCAATATGTGAAGAAATCCAATGCTTGTTCTATTAGTACTGTAACACCAAACGCGAACAATGGTGCAAAAGTGACACATCCATCTCTACATGATAAAGCACCAACCAATGGAAAGCTTCCAAGAGAGAGGTTTAGCGAGAAGGACATAGACAGTAAAAAGTTTATGGGTAAATTAGGAGAAAAAGAAGTACTAATTCACAGTCCCATTCAAGAATCAGCAGAGGATGATCAACCTTCAGCTAGTGCAAGATTGCTTGCTCCTGCACGTGCGTAAACCATACATTCTGTAAGCATCAGGTGATACAACTTGAGACATAAAAGGAATCTTTTTTTAAAGATTGTAAAACTACTATATATATTTATATATATATCTACATATTGCCTTATTATGCGATGTGTTCACGTTGTATTTAAAAGTATAGTAAAAACTTGATACTACGAACACTCAACTACGTACCATTATTGATCTTTAACACAGGTGGATGCTTAACGAAGGGTGAAAGTCATACAGAAAGCTCCAAGAGGAGTTTACTGTATGGCATTTACCCTGCATTAAGCAGCCACTTTCCTACAATGACATAAATTCCCCCTACTAAAAGTTCGTAGTATCGAGTTTTTACTGTATAGCTAATCCACTCTAAAGCTACTATTTTATGAATAAACATACGAGTATATACCTTTGAAAATGGGTATTGACTTAACTGTATGACAAAAATAACTTTCCTGTATTAGGCTTACACGTACCCTTTAACTCCAGAATTGGACTATTTTTGTGATCATTATTGAGCGCTTTAACTGTATAATGGAATCAATGTCTGATTTGCCGCCAGCGGTGAATTTGTAACTACATATGCAAACAGTATGGATCTAGATGAGACAACGTGTAAATCGGTACCTATTCAAGATCCAAACTGTTTGATAGTGTGAATATGTATTTAAACCAAAAAGCGATGAATATCAGCAGTAAACAGGCGATAAAGTGTGCAGATTATAATACGTGACACTGAAAGAGTATAATATAATTGTTTGTAAATTCCATTTAACTGTTATTATTACAAAGGGTAGATCTGTTTGCAATTGTCATTGAAACTATTTGCCAATGCCATTGAACTATTTGCAAATGTAAAACCTCTCTATAACGGCCACTAAATTACATCAAGTATTTTGTGTTAAAGGCAAGTGGCTGCTTAAAGCAAGGGGAAAGTACTTTCATCTTGCTTTAAGCAGCCACCTGTCCTAAATACCAACTAATTAACACAATTTAGTGGCCGTTATAGAGAGGTTTTTTCTGTATTTGCAAATGTCATTGGAACTATTTATAAATGTAATTGAAACCTTTGGTTAATATCATTTTAACTATTATCATTATTTATTTGAACTAGTGTTGACTTACAGAAAACGACATGTATACTAAGCAGTGTCAACATTTGAAACTTTCTGACAGAAAGAAATACCGCCAACCTTACGTTTCATGTTTTTCTGAAGAAAGGTGAAAGGTCTGAAGGAAAATATACACATGCTTACTGTCCCGGGGGTACATGTTTTGTATATGGTGCTGGGGACCAATCAGTCATTTAAGGCATGGATATTCATGCATGACTCATCCCAGTTATGAATATTAATTGATTTAATTATTGTATTAATATACAAAAAAAGACAACAGAGAAAAAGATCATTGACATATTAGCAAACAGAGCAGACCCTGATCAAACAATTCCTACATGAGCTGTCCGATCAGGGTCTAATTTGCAAAGGCGTTAAAAGGTGTATCTATGACGATAAACGTATGTAGTTGACAGAATACGGTAACATCTTCTACAACATTGAAGTAATTGTATACATGTACGTTACATCGAAAATAATGTTTATAAACATTGATTCTTATATTATTGATTTTTATGTTTATGTTTCACGTGCTGTTTGAATAATGGTCGATTTTGAAATCGTCTGAATATATTTGTAAGGCCTTAGAGGAAAGATATTATTAAAGGTGTAATTGGTTATATTTGTCATTGTTTTGAAGATGTAATGGTGGAAGTAGTTAATCCTTTACGTCATAGATACGCATTTTGGCGCCTTTGCAAAGTAGACACAGACCAGATGGCTTCAGTAGGGGCCGACTGTTCAGGCTCTGCTCTGTTTTCTTGTGAAATTATATAGCGCAGAATCTTGTTTGTCTTTGCTCGTTGCTGATGTCTTTCATTGGGAGGTATATCAGTTAAACCTTTCCATTATGGTCACTCAAAAGAAGTCCAATTCAGGGTCTTAACCGTTTGCTTTTAACCCTTTCCCTTTTTAACAATTATTCAAGATTTCTTCATCTCATGAATATTCATGGACAATATCAATAAAATGGAACATGAAATGTTTTCACTGTTATTGAAACTGCATAATTAGATATGTAAATGTTCATAAGCAAACAGAGCAGACCATGATCAGACGGCTCCATTAAGAACCTCAGATCTGAGTCTACTATGTTTGCAAATGCGTGAATAAGGTGTATATGAAGAAAATGGTTTACCCTTTATGCACCTTTTGATAATACCTTTGAATGTAGAGTGGACCAAGATCAGACATTCCCTGTATTTCAGAAGTCCACTTGTACATATGGCGCTATAAAAGTCAGTTAAATAATATCCATGAAGTCGTTATTTCTTACATAAATATTCATGAAGTAAAGGGCAAAAGACACTTGCGATAATTCATTGAGAGGCCACTTTGGAACGGTTCTATTGTATAACTATTCTTATAAAAATGCCTTAAACAATACAAAATAGTTATATATACTTAGTATATGTAAGTGTACATGTCAATAAGTATACTTTGATGTGTTTTACCTGTATAATATATGTGTTCTATATGTGTAAAACCCTTTGAGTGTGAAAATTTCAAAGTGGAAAAGCGAGAGACACTGATCCTAGAGGAGTTTTCTTAGCTGGATCTATACTATAAGCACGTACCAGTTTACTTGGTTTCCACATTCAAATGGTTTATGAACATAGCCATGTTGTTACATATATAAATAATGTCTTTGTCAGACATGTTGATTTACCTGTGTGAGGTAGAATACATACAGGAAACTCTCTCTTATCAAAACACTCAAATACGTACCAGTATAGGTCTTTAATACAGGAGGCATCTTAATGCAGGTTGAAAGGCATGCAGAACGCTCCTCTAGGAGCTTTCTGCATGACATTCAACCTGCATTAACCCATTACCTCATAAGTTAGTTTTAGATACAGCCTCATTGAATAAATCTACCAAAAAGGAGCATTAACTAGAGAAAAGGAACATTTTAGATTTTGGTAGTTTGAAACCATTGTGATAAATAGAGCATTTGTTCTGATAGGAGCAAATGCTCTATTTATCACAATGGTTTCACAAAGTGACTTTTACAGAGTCGTCAAAAGTCGTCAATATGAGGGTATGGGTTAAGCTGCCTCAAACGTTATCTTTTGTTATTTAACTAAACGTTTTGTTTAGAGAGGTTTTACTGTATGAAAGAATCTACACGTTCAACTGTTTTGTACGAGCTAGTGTATCCATGCTCTTACTATGACGAGTTTGGGTTGTAAAATAAAATCTCACACAGATCCGCCCAGCGTTATTAGATGTACTTTGCTAAGATAAAACTACCTTAGCCATGGCGCCACATATATCTTATATACATATAAGATTTGCAATAGGTGTACAGCAAGACTGGGCGTCTGCTCTGAGATACAACGTCTGGTTTAGGTTCTACGCTGTTTCTGGCACTTGTCATCTCATGAATTACTAGTATTGATTTCTTTTCTGCCAAACACGACATGACCTTTGCATAACTTTTCAATCCTGATGAGATGCCAAATTAAGCGGCATGTCATCAGGGTCCGGGCTGTTTGACACTCGGTCAATTGTGTCTCAAAGTTTGAAAGAATCGGAACTAATAAAACGTTTGAGACAGGTGGCTGCTTAATCCATATCCTTTTTTAAACTAATGAAACAAGCGCAACAAATCGAAGGAGTTCAGACAGCAAATACTTCACTTTGTTAAACTATTATCCAATACGTATTCATGTAAGAAATAATGACATCATGGATATTAATTGATTTTTGGTTATCATATATGAAAACATATCATATATGAAAACAGGACATTGTAGTCAATGCAGAAACTGTCGGATCAGGTCTGTTATATCAAATGCAAAGAGAGCGGACCCTGCAGGTGTCCGTGTGGTATTGGTATAATCCGTTTGCAAAGGCGTTAAAAACATATCTATAGAGTACAGGGTTGAACAGTGTCAGTCTAGCCAGACACTGTATTGCAAGTATCCGAATGTAGCTAGTCCACGACACGGTTCATATATTTATTTCGTCACTTGTTTCATTTTATATGCCCTCCTAAAAGGAGTAGGGTGGCAAATAGTTTAATTTCCTTATCCGTCCGCCATAACGTAAGTCCCGCAAATCTTTATTGCCTGTACTGTGCTGTTACTGATTGAAATTGAGGCAACAATTTTCATCCATATGCATATGTTAAATGAAATGTTATGTTGCCCATTTAGGAAAATGACAAGTTTGTGGCGCGCGCTTATGCTTTACTAATTGATTTAGAGCCATCAAACATTATACAACATATATATTGTTTAGATGAATACATATGAGTTATTGCTCTTGACTTATTATTTAATATGTTTAAGGTGGAGACATACATATCCAACTGACACAATTCTAGATTACTTTTAACAAGATGAGTGAAGTTCGTCTCATTTAAAACTTGACTTACTGTTACCTAACCATTTGCTTACTGAACCATTTGCAGATAGCTTGGATCCACATGAAACGCTGAGCTCTTTGGCATTTTATCAGGCCCCAGGCTGTTTGACATTTGTTCAATACAGTAAATCTAGATTATTCGAAATTTTGTTTAGAAGAATTTAAATCCTTTAAGGTAGGTGGCTGCTTAATGCATGGTGAAAGTCATGCAGAAAGCTCCTAGAGGAGCTTTCTGCATGACTTTCACCATGCATTAAGCTGTCACCTGTTTTAAAGATCGATAATGATACGTATTTTAGTGTTCGAATAATCGAGATTTTACTGTATTTCAAAAACGTTTTAACTAATCAAAAGTAAGCAAAACGTGTAGTACATCAGACTGTAAACTGACTTCTTTTTTTCAGCAAGGTTAAGGATATATGCCCAGTATAAACAAGTTCGAATCCTGTTACTCGGCAACTATAACTGTTTTCAAAGATGATTACAAAAGTGTTAGTGAACATGTATATTGTAAATATTACAACTATTTAACTGTGTTCTTAATCTCAATGGTATTGATGATGTTTCCGATTAGTATAATTTAGCAATACATGTACAGTTAGAACACCATGTGTTAGACCGGTGATACATACAGTACATGTGTTAGACCGGTGATACATACAGTACAACCGCTCTAAAGCGATCATTTAATGAACAGAAAGTCGTGTCATTAAAACCAGTTGGTTGCTTAATGCGGGACAAACGAAATGCAGAAATATCCTGTTTGAAGCTTTCTACATAACGTGTGTCCTTCATTAAGCTACTGCCTTTCTGCATAACATTTGTCCGTCATTAAGCCACCGCCTGGCTTAATGACCGAGCCCTAGGCCACTTTAAGTGGTTGTTTTAGAAAGGTTTTACTGTGTTTCATGTGATACAGTGATTGAAATCCCAGAAACAAATGAGGTGATATATTTTACATGGTGTTGTTAAAGTTGTTTAAAAATATTTGTTAACTCTGGTGAGTCTTGTTTTCCAGAAGTTGTTATTTTAATATAAATGTTGCTGAAAACATTATAAAAACCCTTTCAGTGCGGGACATGCGTCACTAATGTCATTTGCAAACAGTGTAGACCCAGGTGAGAGGGTATGTAGAGGAGCACTCACATCAGGGTCAGCACTGTTTGTCATATTACACTTTTCTTTAAAATTCCCTAAATATTCACTGTAATCTTGACCTGTTTGATCTTTGGAATAGTCCATTTAACAATTCAGCATTGAAAGGGTTAAACATGCTTTTTAAATTTGATTTGTTCGGTTTTGTAAAACATATACACCAAATGGGAAATACAAGTAATGTAGTGATTGTTGGAGGGTTATACTTGTGTATAGTTTAGTAATTTTACATTGTCTCCCTACGTTAGTGGAGCAAGTCCTCATAAATAGGAAACCTGAATAAAAACTACATGTACAGTGGTGATGATGTAGTTGTTATCCCACTTGTATTTGTATAACACAATATATACCACATCTTGTGGATCATTCCATGCTTAGATACAGCATGAAATAATTTATTAAGACCGTAGCTGCCATGAACGAATCCATATGTCGTCAGATAATTTAGAATCTTAATCAGGATCCCAACTGATTGATATTGTGATTTTGTGTTTCAAGGAGAAAAATGAAAACAAGACTACAACAGATATTGTTAATGGCAGTAATAAAATGCGATCGTTCGTAGCCCTGGCTCTGGTATATCTTTTCCTATGGAGCAGTTCGTGTTGCGTTTTAACACAGAATATGTCTTGCCTATTTTATAGCCTGTGATATATGAGGACATGTGAGTTGTTGCTCAAAAAAGCTCAATATCCTTATTACCCTAAATATTCGGACATCCAGTCTCCCCTTACAATGGATGGTCAACTTGGCACCATTTTTATAACTTTAAACTAGAGTAGCAATTAGTATAGACCTTGGTGAAGCTGTTCCCATTGGAGCAGATTGACCTGCGCCTGCACTATTTACCCAAGTATATTGTCCGAATACTTAGAGTTATAAGGTTAGTCCCGTTTTAACGAAGGACCAATGTGCTGTCAATGGTATGGTCGCCTGTTGTTTGAACATATATATTGTTAAAATAGTTAAGCCAATCTTATAACATATTGCTTATGTATTGTTGATGACTATGGGTTCTGCTTTTTCCCATTTTCAATAGCTTGCACCTCTAATCAGACGTCTACTGTTGCTGCCTCCCCTACTACGGTGACTACCATTATCACCACTGCAACCCCCAATACCACTACTACTACTTCTACTACTACTACTTCTTCTTCTTCTTCTTCTTCTTCTTCTTCTTCTTCTTCTTCTTCTTCTTCTTCTTCTTCTTCTTCTTCTTCTTCTTCTTTTTTCTTCTTCTCCTTCTTCTTCTTCTTCTTCTTCTTCTTCTTCTTCTTCTTCTTCTTCTACTACTACTTCTACTACTACTACTACTACTACTACTACTACTACTACTACTACTACTACTACTACTACTACTACTACTACTACTGATGCTACTACTACTTCTACTACTACCAACACATACCACCACCACTACTACTTCTACCGCCACCACTACTACCCCCAGTTCCGCCTCAAAATAACCAAAACCAATACACACACAGAGAAGAATATTTCTTTAAACTCGTTTCCTAATGAATAACCATTTGAAATTACCATTATCAATTTACTTGATAATTATTCATGCCGGACACGACTTATAATATTAATTGGTGAAATTATTGTATTCGAAATGTAGCAGTTTACCATGTCAAACAGAAGATAATCAGATATGTAATAGAGAATCTACAGAAGCTCTCTAACCTGGGTATTCACTGATTGCAACTGCGTAAATGTCGAGAGTTAACTCGAGTTATTGTTTATAATCATTAGTTTTGTCATCTTTTATAAGGAACATAGATTTTATTCCTACGGTTAACCAATTAACTGACGGAGAGACCTTTTACTGCCTTAATAAACAGAGTAAACCCTGATAAGGCAGTTTCTGCAGTGGCCTTCTGATCAGAGCCTGTCCTGTTTTCTTAACCCTTTCCTCCATAAATACGCCTTTCTACGCCTCTGTAAAAGTCACTTAATGAAACCATCGTGATTAATAGAGCATTTGCTCCTATAGGAGCAAATGCTCTATTTATCACAATGGTTTCTAAAATTCTAAAAGTTCACTTTTCTCTAGTAAATGCTCATTTTGGGTAGATTCATTCAAAGAGGTTAGGTCTAAAAATAGCCTATGAAGGAAAGGGTTAAGACATACAGATTTTACAGTTTCTGCCATGGTAAATATTTCCCTTGCTAATGCCATTATAAAAATCAACCAGTTGATATTATATTTGTGTTTCTTACATTAATATTCATTAGAAGGTTAAGTGTTCTTGGACATATTGATCATTGCTACTTGTATGTATGAATCTCAAAACCAGGTATCTGATGTTTAACTCTTCTATATATTTTGTGTTATTTGTATTCTTTTGAAAACCTGTTTTTTAAAATGTATTACATATATGTGATACAGTAAAACCCTCCTAAATCGGAATTCTAGTAGAGAATAATTTAGAAATTTTAGGCAGTTGGCTTCTTAATACAGCGTGAAAGTCATGGCTTCCACTCTTCATTGAGCTGCCACCTGTCCCCAAGACCGATATTTATACTAAATTTAACGTACGTTTTAGGGGGATTTTAATGTACATGTAACATTTTCTAATATTTCTCAATTATTTTTGACATGATCACCGTGTATCTTTACTTTAAAGCATCGCATCATTGGCTGTCCTAACAACACTTCGTTTGTATTTATATTGTCTATATGTCTGATTAAAGATTAAACATTACATTATATTTTGTTATATCGTTTCTGCTATTTTAAAACTCCTCTTATTTAGTTAGGAATGTCGAAAACAAATACAGTAAAACCCTCTAATGCGACCAGCAAAAAGGGGCATAATTCACAGAGGCAAAGGCAGGTGGTAGCTTAATGCAGGACAAAAGATATGCAGAAAGCTCCTATAGGAGCTTTCTGCATAACTTTCGTCCTGCATTAAGCAACCACCTGCTTATGAAGACAGCCATGTTTATTCATTAATTGGTCGCATTAGTGGGATTTTACTGTATGTTTTTCTTGAAGGCAAATTTTGACAGTAATCACTTCTATAACATTGGCAAAAAAATCCCCAAAACCCTTTACTCCATAAATACGACTTTCTATACATTAGCAAACAGAGTAGACCCTGATCAGACGGCCCCTGCTCTGGTTGCTTATGATATAACAGAAGATGTGATTCTACAGCATCTACAATTACCAATCGCTGTGTCCATGTGCTATTATAACAATTAATCTTATTAATATTCAGAGTGTCATTATTTCTCACATGAATATTCATGGCGTAATGGGTTAACTACTATTCAACTCAAATAGTTTACTAGATATTCAATAAATACAGTGAGCGTGTCGTTTTGAGACACACACACTATGTTGTTAAATCAGGTCATACGTATTCTTCTAAACTCCAATATCGCATTTGCAATAACTTACGTAAAAAGTTAAGACCCAGATGAGGCTTCAAATAAACCGACTTCTCATCAAACTGCTTGCTACTGTGGTAATGTTTTTGAACGAACAGAGGGGAAAAGGTAGAGCAGTCGACACACTTTTGCAGACGACAATATTTGACAGCGAAAGAGTTAACCCTATATTTGATGAACATTCATACTAAACTCCACCCTTTATGATTATTAAATCATTTAATTCTCGTATTAAAAGTATAAAATTATAAACTTATACGGTAATAAGACGGCTCCTGCAAGTGTTGTCTTAAGTTATAACCGTACGGGTGTGTACCGCTCCCTGGAATTCCGTATATACAGTAAAACCCTCTATAACGGCCACTAAATTGTGTTAATTGGTATCTAGGGCAGGTGGCTGCTTTAAAGCAATGTGGAAGTAAAACAGAACACTCCTATAAAAGCGTTCTGTTTTACTTTCATCTTGCTTTAAGCAGCCACCTGCATTTAAAATAAAATGCATGATGTAATTTAGTGGCCGTAACTGACATAACGGACATCCGTGCACCGCAAACACAAACAAGTCTGTAACTCTTACAATTCAAATGACATTTTCGTAATCGTAATTGTTTTCAGCTATTGAAAACCAAACTATTTTACTACCAAATGGATTAATTCCATCATGCTGTGATATAATTATATATGCTGAAATAGTGCTGCAACTGTTCTGCAGCAGTTGCATTTTAACCTTTTGCCTGCTATGGGCGGATAAGTGAATACCTATGCAAACAGTTTGGATCCAGGTGAGACGCCGAGTAACTTGGCGTCTCATCAGGATCCAAACTGTTTGACACCCTGATTGAAATTTGGTAGACAAATTGATGATAGCTTGAAATTTGAAAATGTAGTAGTTGATACGTTCTGTAAAAATAATTTGCTCAGCAGGCTAAAGGTTAACTTACATGCGATTCGATGGAGCGTTTTAGAAAAGATTGACTTGGTCCTGCTTGATCCTGGTGGGACGCCGAGTAACGTTTTATCTGGGGCCAAGATGGTCGCAAATTCAGTCTCGGCGCAACAATGTCAACCTTACCTGCAAAAGAATGCAACAGAATGCAATTATACAATGGAATGCTATACAGGTATCTGTATTCTCCATATAACAATGTATTACTCCTAATCCCGCTGTGCAAAATAATTATATATATTTGCCTTCTCAAATTTGGATCTGGTGCAAGTTTGACTATTTCCGAATGAGACGCCGAATGATCGAATGAAGCACACAGATAATTCCAAGTGCAACTTTCTACGAAAGCCAGGTGTTGACATTCTAAGTTCCAAGTTTCAAGTTTCGATTTCCAACTTCCATGTTCCGACTTCCAAGTTCCATTTTCGGACTTCGAAGTTCCGACTTCTTACTTCAACTTCCGACTTCAAAGTTCTAAGTTTACTCGTGACGTCATATTTTCGCGCCCTTTACTCCTTGCATGTCAATGCATCTGACATGCTAGGTGACCCAGTTGGTCTAAGGTTTTTAAAGGTTGCTTCGCCTCTCAGATAAGAAAATTCGATGAGAAATTCATTGGCTGGTTACTGCATTATCAAACGTTGCATTGCATCCAACTTTTGCCTATTGAAAAATTATTTCAACAAGAAAGAACCATAAGTTGACCTCAAAACTATAGAGTTAAAAATATATATCTAAATGCTTCCTAAAAGTTGCCTCCCTTTTGTTGTTTACGCCATTTATAGCTTGAAAGTCGGAACTTGGAACATGGAAGTTGGAACTTGGAAGTCGGAACTTGGAACTTGGAACTTGGACCATGGAAGTCGGAACTTGGAACTTGGAAGTCGGAACTAAGAAGTAGGAACTTGGAACTCGGGCGTAAAAGATATACAATAACCATGTAACTAATTATCTTGGAAGTAAGAAGTAAGAACTTGGAAGACGGAAGTTTGAAGTAGGAATTTAGGAATTAGGAACTTTCACTACAAATTCTTCATTTGATTAATTCTTGTGCCGCTTTATTGAACTCACATTTGCCAACAGCAGTACATGGGTACAGATGAAACGTCAAGTAGCTCAGCGTCTCATCAGGATCCATGCTGTTTTATTATTGGACAATAGTGTTTCATGTATATGTGTATATACAGTAAGACCTCTCTACAACTGCCTCTAGAAACAAGACTAATCCTTGGTGTTAATATCACGGGAGCTTTCTACATTACTTTCATTCCCACCATCGTCAAATATATTTCGTTTTGATGAGTTTTCTTTTAACCATGTCTCTTCCAAATACTTAGTTTCACGTATGCTTCATATTTGAAAGTTTATCTACCTTTTTATTATTTTTTGACTTTTTGTTTTGAAAAAAGCATATCTAAGGAGTAAAATAATTTTCAAACGTTTTTCCATAACCCTTTTCCTGATGAATATTCATGTAGGAAATAATGACGTCATGAATATTAATCAGATTATTTTTATAATGGCATATGAACATACATGTAGGACATTTTGGCTCTGGCAGAAGCTGTAGAATCAGTTCTGTATTACACCATAAGCAAACAGAGCAGACCCTGATCAGACGGATCCTATATGAGCCGTCTGATCTGGGTCTACTCTGTTTGCAGATTCGTCAAAATGCGCTTACATAAGGGACAGGGTTAATTAAAACCTTTCCCTGTCCTGCGTTTATTCAGCATTCCAAGGGTTACAGCTCATTCACTTCTCCTGACCTCAAGATTAGTGTGGGAAACAAATATATATGAACTACGTAGTACTTTTGTCCATTTACATAATTTATACTGTAAATTAACCTATGTCAATAGAACGTTGTTGAACTACTTGAATTTCATTTTCCGTCTCCATTTGTTTGTAAAGCTGAATACATGTTTATAAATTTGATTGATAATAGTTGTAAATAGTGAAGACCTTGATTAAACTGTTCCTTAAGGGGCCGTTTGGTCTGGGTCTTAACTATTGATCTAAAGTATGTCTGTCCAAAGGCTGGGGGCAATTTGGGCAGCACTAGAGGATTGCCAACCGGCGATTGCGAACAATATAGAGCCAGAATCGAGCGTTCCTAGAGGAATCTTCTGATCAGGGTTTGCAGCGTTCGTCATTCAAATTCTTTTCCCAAATTATACCATTTCATACTAACCTTAACTGCTTAGCAAATTAATTTTACACAGATGTTCACTTACTACGTTTTACCCTTTCCTCCATAAATACGCCTTTCTACGCCTCTGTAAAAGTCACTTTTTGAAGCCATTGTGATAAATAGAGCATTTGCTCCTATAGGAGTAAATGCTCTATTTATCACAATGGTTTCAGAACTACAAAATTCTAAAAAAATCCTTTTCTCTAGTTAACGTCTTTTTCAGTAGATTTATTCAAAGAGGTTGTATCTAAAAATAGCCTATGAGGGATTGGGTTAAAAAAGATCAAGCTATAGTCAGATCGTCTACCAAAATGCATCGGGGTGTCAAAGAGTTTGGATCCTTATGAGACTCCCTGACGAGAAGTGTGTTTGTTTGTGTTGATTAACGTCCGTTTCTGCACACTATGGAAAGGGGACAGGATACAGAGAAACCCGGGCGCGATGCCCTACTCTTAGATGCCCTACTCTTATTATCGACTGAGTTTCTCTGGTTCTTTTAGATGCCCAGTGTTAAGCACTGATACATCGGACCTCGGTTTATAGTCTCGTCCGAAGGACTTGATCCGACGAGGGATCGAACCCGTGACCCCTGGTATTGCAATCGAGTGCGTAAGCCACACGACCACGTCCGCCGATCTGACGAGAAGTAACTACAATAGAACCGCTCTAACACAAACACTTGATGACTAAACATGCTTATCTTTACATGCAGATGACTAAACATGCTTATCTTTACATGCAGATGGTTACTTGATAACTAAACATGCTTATCTTTACATGCAGATGGTTACTTAATGACTAAACATGCTTATCTTTACATGCAGATGGTTACTTGATGACTAAACATGCTTATCTTTGCATGCAGATGGTTACTTGATGACTAAACATGCTTATCTTTACATGCAGATGGTTACTTGATGACTAAACATGCTTATCTTTACATGCAGATGGTTACTTAATGACTAAACATGCTTATCTTTACATGCAGATGGTTACTTAATGACTAAACATGCTTATCTTTACATGCAGATGGTTATTTAATGACTAAACATGCTTATCTTTACATGCAGATGGTTATTTAATGTAAGGCAAAAGTAATACAGAAAGCAGCACCAGAGCTTTAATGCCGGAACTTTCTACATAACTTCCGCATTAAGCTTTGTTTAAGATCCAGACATTCACTGGTCGCATTAGTGAGATTTACAATATTTGAACTACGAATATTTTACTCTTGCCTATTGACATAAGTTACATGGTAAATTAATCCGCTATGTGAAGAGTGTTGTTGAACTATATGTCTTCTTTACAGATCAATGTCATAAGGCAAAAAAAAGTATTACCGGATTTCAGGCTGTTTGAACTGAGATGAGCAACCGCGTTATAGGCACAGCGTATGATCAGAGTCTACTTGGTTAACAGTTTCCCTGATGAATATTCATGTAGGAAATAATGACGTCATGAATGTTAATAAGAGTATTTTTATAATGACATATGGACACAGGACATTTTGGCTTAGGCGGAAGCTGTAGAATCGGGTCTATATTACATATAAGCAAACAGAGCATACTCTAGTCAGACGCTTCCTATAGGTTCCTATAATCTGTTTGTCAGGCACATTGCCAAACCATAGCAGATTATTATGAATTAATAACCGTGAATATACCCTGATCAGATGTTGCAGTGCTACTGTAGCAGATGGTGTGCATATACTCTGTTTGCACTTTCATGTGGTTGGAGATCCTGTAGCCATTTCTCATTGCTCGGGTTTTGACCATTTCCGCCATGAATATTCATGTAAGAAATAATGACGTCATGAATATTGATTAAATTAATTTGTTATAATAGCACATGGACACGTGAAGTTTTGGCCATGGCAGAAACTGTAGAATTATATCTACCTTATGTCATAAACAAACAGTGCAGATCCTGATCAAATGGCTCCTGCATGAACCGTCTGATCTGGGTCTACACTTTTTGCAAAGACGTAGAAAGACGTTTTATAGGATTAATAATGTACACATGTACTACAGGAGTCGTCTGATCAGGGTCTGCTCTGGTTGCTTTTGACATAATGTCTGATACATGTGCACATCATGACGATTATAACTGATCATTTTAGCTATTATAACTGATCAGTTTTAGCTATAACAGCTGACCAGTTTTGACTATCAGTATTGGCTGATTAGTTTTTAGCTATTATAACTCATGAGTTTTAACTATCATAGTTGATCAGTTGTTAGCTATCATAACTGATAAAATTTTATCTATCAAAACTGACCAATTTTAAGCTATCACAACTGATCAGTGTTTAGCTATTATAACTGATACGTTTTAGTTATTATAACTTATCAGTCTTTAGCTAATATATTTATTCGATTTGTAGCTTAGGTATCATAATTGATAAGGTTTTAGCTATTGATATTTTTATGCTATCATCACCGGCCAGTTTAGCTATCATAACTGATCAGTGTTTTGCTTCTGTTACTGATCAGTATTAAGCCATTATAACTGATCAGTATTTTGCTACTGTTATTAGTCAATTTTAGCTATCAAAATTGATCAGTATTTAGCTATTATAACTGATCAGATTTTAGCTATCGTAACTGAACAGATTAAGTTATCATAACAGATCAAATTTTAGATAGTATAACCGTTTAGTTGTCAGATTTTAGCTATCGTAACTGACCATATTTTAGTTATAATAGCTGATCAAATTTTAAATAGTATAATCGTTTAGTTGTTAGATAAATGATCAGACTTTAGCTATAATAACTGAACAGTGTTTAGTCTTTATAACCTTTTACTTGTACTAAACGTGTACTATACAACAAAGAGTGGCTTATCCGACAATGGACCTATATTCATATATATATTAAACCTTTACCTCATGCATATTCGTGTAAAAAGGAATAACTCTATAAATACCATTGAGCTAATGTCATTTACGATGGATGGCAGAAACTGAATAAGCAAACAGAGCCGTCTGATACAAATCTGTTCTGTTTGCAAAGGCCTAAAACAGGGCGTATCTATCAGGTTAAATCTGTGCATGCTAGCGGCGAAACTGTGATTACCTATGCAAACAGTTTGGATCCAGATGAGACGCCGCATAATGCGGCATCTCATCAGGATCCAAACTGTTTGTCACCTTGACCATATATTTGCAAAGAAATGAGAGAAAGTTTATTTTAAGAATTGAAGCAGGCGACAATTGTTGCAGACGACAAATTACTTAGCGTGCAAAGAATTAAAGACTAAATGATTATCCTATCATGGTTACAATATAGAATAGATAAATATAATATAAATGTTACATAAAAGCGTAATCCGTGTCGTTATATGACTGGGACTGGCAATAAATTCAATCACGATAAATTATAAGAATTATGCGACCTACTAAACCCCCTCTATTCCCTTGCCAAACGATTTGTTGTCAGAATTATTTAAGATTAATTCACTTTAAACAATTCATGACTACTATAAAGATAATTGAAAGAGAGGGACTGGTGTCTGAGTAGGTAATTAACATGCAATCTAATAAAACTTAACACACAATGTTCAAACCAAGAAATGTTGATTTTAACCGTTTACCTGGTTAATAATCATGTAAGAAATAATGCCACCATGTATTGTATTTCAGCACAAGTTAGTACAGACATACAATATGCTAAAAAGCACATGTGGTGAACACATCTGCCACATCGTTATTTTATTTAATGACTGAAACTAACAACAAGTTTTATCTGATTTCCACACTTTTAATTTTTCCCTTTAAATTTACAATTTAACTTTTTTTATTCTCCTAACATTAACACTTTCGTTCTGATTTCTGTACTCCAAAAGAAAGAAGGCAACGAGGCCGTTTGTCTCTTCCTTATATACCCCTTTTTCATGGGAACATGGGAAACACAATTGTCACGAAAAACATCAATTTCACGTAGTTACCATGCTGCTCCGTTGCACTTAGCTCCGTTGAGCTCCGTTGAACTTGCACTTAAAATACTTTACTTAGTGACCTTTGTCAGCGGAGCAACAAGGTAACTACAAACTAAACAGAAAAATACAAAACATACTCGCATTCGCGACAGCACAAGCTCATACGCTGATAATTCAGTTTCGAAAATATTTTTAAAGTATCCGTTTTGTCTTATATGTTCTGTCAGATCCTACAGAAGCCATAACAAGCATAGACGAGCTAATCCAAGGGAAATCATGTCTTCCAGGGATAACAGTCAGTGTAGATAAACTATTCAGTACGAGCGCTAAACGGCTTGGATTCTGATGAGATATCTAGTTACCCCAGTGTATCTGCAGGTACATGTCGGGACACGCGTAGCAGAATAGATACAGTGAAAACTCGATTACTCAAATACGTACCGTTACTGATCTTTAACACAAGTGACAGGTTAATGCAGGGTGAAAGTCGTGCAGGAAGCTCCTCCAGGAACTTTCTTCATGACTTTCACCCTGCATTAAGCAGCCATCTGCTTACAAAGACATACATTCTTCATTACTAGAATTTCGTAGTATCGAGATTTTACTGTATATGTTTTATTCGAATTAAATGTACATAGTATTTAAAACATGCATCGAATAAAACATGCAGCAAATATAACATCCAGTCAAGGATGTCATCTTGCTCAAAGAGTCACGTTAATGTACATGGCAATAGAATAAGAATATACAACTGTTCAAGAATTATTAACATGCTAGTCGTATGAAGTACAAGAATAACACACAACATATTGATACAATCCTTATTTCCATTGTGCTCTTTATGATATAATGTTTGTCACATGAATACTTATAGAATGCATACTTAAAGGAAACCTACCATAGTAAATTTTATCGACATACAGAAGAATGAAAGACCCGTGAATAATTGAATAATCGAAATACTCACAGTGCTAACTATCACAGAATGGTTATCATATTTGTGAACGTTTATTTAAAAAGAAAAAAAATAGTTGAATGTAACATGTACATATCACAATCTTCACTCACTAGATAGCAGGAAGTTCTTAACGTTTGATCTAAACAGACATATGTTTAGAATCTCTTAAAAACTTGGGCAAAGATTTCCATAAATACAATTATTGTGTATAAATGTATATAAATGCTTTGGTTTTTTGTTGTTTTTCCAAATCCTTTACATTTGGAAGTGTGTTATTCCCAGTATCAGTATATGTGTAGATTTACTGTTTGAATAAGTACGTGCACATAGTTCGCTAGAAGCATTGACTGGCACTCTAAATATTGTCTAATAATTAATATCTGCACTGACAGGAGAATTTGTTTGTCTTCATATATAGTTTAGAGCTTGGAGCTGTATTATTATGAATGTTGAAATAAGGGAATGTGGGTTAAGACGTCTCGAGCATAATATAGCTTGTCTAATTTTGTTAACAACATCTTAATTTTGTACGTTAAATTTGGAATATTAATGGCTCGTGATGCAGCTCAATTATAACTTTAAAATATTTGATTATAGCCGAAAAACTCTTATGAAATATGTTATCCCGCTATCCGTGACCTGACTCGCATTTTCAAACAGCTTGGGTCAGAGTTAAACGTCGGGTAGCTCACTGTTTCATTAAAATCCAAGCTGTTTTACACTCGGTCAATAGTTTCTCAAAATCTCGGTTGATTCGGAAGTAGTCCCATTTGCACCAGATCCAAATCAGAACAGGATAATGCGGGATAATGGTTAGCGACACATACATGTACTAGAGTTCAATACAACCTTTGGTGCTAATATAGTACGGTCTATGAAATAGTTTTTGTTATTATATACCTCATTCTTCGAGCTCTTTCTATAGCCGAATAACAAGCCGTCATTGAGATATATTTTAGCATCAGATATAAGAAGTGCATTGCCCTCTGTTTATTTAATGCTATTCATTGATCATGGTTGTAGATGGTTTGCTCCCAAAATGTTCAAATCACACGGGACTTCGCGGGTAATTTCACGTCGTATCACATTCAAAAGTACCACGTGCTGAAACGTGTCAAGTATATATTACAATTATATACCTCTTTTGCCAATATAGTAGAAACTCTCCAAAACGAATATACCATACAGGCAGGCGATAGCTTAATTCAGAACGAAATTTATGCAGAACCCCCGTCATGAGCTTTCTGTATTACATTCGCCCTGCATTTAGCATGCATCGACTTTTTATTATAGTTGGGTAACATTGAGATTTGTAAATTTGGATAACATTATAGTAAGAAAGGTTAGGTGCCCCGTCACAATATGTGGTTTATAACGTTAGATAACATTAAAGTTTGTAAAGATGCTGGATAATACTGTGAGTTGCAAGGTTTGATAATATTGTGATTTGTAAGGTTAGATAACATTGTGGGTTGTAAGGATGCTGAAAAATACTTTTGAGTTGTAAAGTTAGATGACATTGTGATTTGTAAGGTTAGATAACATTGTGGTTTGAAAGGATTCTGGAAAGCACTGCGTGTTGTGAGGTTGTACATGTATGGCGTTATGTAGTACAATATTTTTAATATTCTTTTAATCTTGGCATCTTTAACCATGCTGTGGAGTTGTCTGGAAGGGAAATTTTATTTTACATTTTGACTTGGGTGAAGGTGGGATAAGTGTGAGATTGGGTACACGTAAACCTGGTTTAAGCCCCCCCCCCCACACACACACACACAAGTGGCCACTTTTGGCTACTGGCCGTTCGAAGGCGGTACTCTTTCTTTCACCCTGTGGTCTTATTTGCTATTTTATATGGTTTATGTTTATAATGTTACGTGTGTCGTGGTGTGCATTCTGTCACGTTTTGTCTTGTAATTGTGCCGTTTTATGTTTGATGATGTTTGGCGTAGTGCCCCTTCGCGCGTGGCTCCCCCTGTTTGACTGTTTTACCACTTTTTGTAAGGATGTTGGATAATACTGTGAGTTGTAAGGTTTACTTGGGTGAAGGTGGAATAAGTGTGAGGTTCGGTACCCGCAAATCTGGTTTAAGCCCCTCATTAGCCATTTGTTGGCTACTGACCGTTCCAATGCGATACTCCTACTTTCACCCTGTGGTCAGCTTTGTTTTATATGCTTAATGTTTAATGATTTATGTTTTGATATGTGTCCCGTTAGGTTTTGGCTTAATAAATCTTCCGAAAAGGAGCATTAACTAGAGAAAAGGAAACTTTTAGAATTTTTTAGTTTGAAACCATTGTGATAAATAGAGCATTTGCTCCTATTGGAGCAAATGCTCTATTTATCACAATGATTTCACAAAGTGACTTTTACAGAGTCGTCAATATGAGGGAATGGGTTAAACTGTCTCATTTAAGTGAACCAATCAGAATTCGTGATAGATGATAGATCATTATGCTTATTTCACTAATTGAGTGTGACGAAGAAATTATTTTCTGTGCAGCTGTGTTCGGTTCACACCAAGTTGATGGCGAACAAGGGCTACTCTTTGCAGACTGTATCCAGATGAGATTCTTAGCATTATGGTGTCTGACCAAACTTCCCACTGTTCGTCATAGCTTTATCAGAGCTATGGATATGTAGAACATATTTACGTTCCGTTCAGAATAATTGAAACTAAATGAAAGCTTCAATCTTGTTACATGTCATAATACTCTCTGTACTTTGGGAAAATGTAATTGAACTTAGAAGATAGCATTTCAAATAAAGTAAACGTTCAGAGACGATTTGTCTCCAAAACCAGGACAGGTTCTAACCCTTCTCCTGTTTGTCACGGCCTGGTTCACATTTGCAAACAGCGTTGGGTCTAAATGAGACGCCGAATAACTCGGGCTCTCATCAGAGTCTAAACTGTTTGACATTACATGTATATCAATAGTTTCCGAAAAGCTTGGTCCAATCAGAAAGTGTAAACCTTGCAACAGATCAAAAGTTTTAAGCATGCTTTATTCTTTAATGGCTGGATAAGAGTTGAGGCAGTGATGCTAAGAGTTTACTTCAAGATTTCACTAAGATGCCAATTAATTATTATTTGCTTTACCAATGAAGATCTGATTTGCCATGCAAATCAAATTTTGCCATACATTTGTACAAACTATTGGTATATTAAACGAGCAGAATTGTCCAAATTAAAGCAGCGATCTACTTTTGATGAAACATATTTAGTTTGTGCAACGTTTGCAAATTTGCAGCACGAATTAACTACTCCATGAGATAAGGTTTTTTATTCACGAAAAGACAAAATGCAAGCATTAATTTTGGCCAAAGCAAAAACTCAGATCTAGTTCATGGCATAAGCAAACAGAGCAGGTCCTGTTCAGATGGTGCCTGTAACATCTGAGCTGAGACTACTCTGTTTGCAAAGGCACATGCGTATATATGGAGTAGGGGGTTACACATTATCAACATTTTAACCATCACTTGCTGTTCACGTCAATATACCTACCTGTAAATAGTGAAGACCCAGATGAGACAGCTCCTGCAGGAGCTGTCTCATCAGGGTCTGCACTATTTACAAGTTGATTGTGCAATCAGTGCACTCCACAGCAGTCATTGCACAGCGAAATACTTGTACACAGTGGAGATATATGTAATTATACAACAGGGCATGGGTAAAGAAGGAGAAATGTATTTTAAAATTCAGCAAGCGAAGGGTTAATAGTGTAGCCTCGGAACAGACATCGTGTCATAGAAGGAGAGTGTGATCAGGGTCTAGAAGGATTATCACTCATCAGGGTCTAGAAGGATTATCACTCATCAGGGTCTAGAAGGATTATCACTCATCAGCATTTGAAAGACACTCAATATCCAACTTACCAGTGAAGACCCAGACCGGAAGCCGCGTCTTAGACATGCCTGATTATCTAGATCTACACTGTTTGTAAAATGTCAGAAGTCATAAGGAGGTCTTAGAGCGATAAATACCTGCAACCAGTTCATATCGAGCTGAAATGCCGAGTACGAAACTGTTTGACACGCTTGTCAATGTGTTTAACCCTTTCGCTGCCAACTTTTGTCGACAATTGTTAGTTTTCATTTTCACTTTATTTTTGTTTAATAAAATAGTAACAAACGGGTTGGATCCCGAGAAGACGCCGAGTTACTCGGCGTCTCATCTTGATCCAAACTGTTTGCATAGGTAATGAAAGATGCGACATTGGCAGCAAAAGAGTTATACAAGACAACAAATAGAAGCAAAATTTGTTAGAGAACTGAAAAGACAGTAGTTTTTGCAATTGCTAAGACAGCTTTAAGACTATGTACACCATTTATTTTCACTAAGCCTACTCTATGATTGGCGCGGGGACATTAAGTCTCCGCGTCTATATGGAACTCTTTCGGTGGAATTTCACTGGTAGGAGGGCTGATTTATCAAGACTTGTGAGAATACGATGGAACTGTAATTCATGGGTTATGAGTGTAAAAACAGTATGTTTGGAATAATACATTCAATATAGTTGGAAACAGGTAGACTGATCTGTTTCCACTGTATGATAGTTTGTATTTTGGAAATGAAAATTTTTAAAAAATTATTTCTCCTATGGTCGGGGCTAATACAAAATGTAATACCGCAATGGCAAGATAATTAACGATAACCACCGAGGAAATGTCTAAGAGGTTGCGAAACCGAGTATGACTAAAACACGGGAGGAGGATATTTGGCGAAATGAGGCGAAAGGGGGATTAAAGATTAATAACGGCTACTGATTAGTTGCCAATGAACATATATTTTAAATATATGTGGCATTAATATACTGATATAAGCCTGGATATATGAACACATAGCCGCAGCCAATCTTTTAGAGGTTTAAAAAGTCCTTATGCGTTTCTGCGGGATTAGTTTTTATTTAAATGTTTGATAGAAAATTCCAAGTAGAGTTTATATTTGTTTGGCTGCTATTTACTGCATTGTAATATATTTTTCAGCGGTTGCACATATTTTTGTCGGAGTTTTTTTCCACAACGTTTAAACTGCTGAATAGCCCATGCTAGTTTCCGTCTTCCAAACAGTGTTTCCGTCTCTTTTTTAATAACTATGGGTTACTGTGAGACAAGCTTTTATTTATATATATATTGATTTATTTTGATTCATACATTTTTCTCAGCGGGGGCAAATATTTTTGTCGAGGTTATTTGTTTCTTTTCTGCCAGTGAAAATGCTAGTGTATTAGGTATACATGATTTAAAAGCACGTCCCCAATATATATAGCAATCAGCGTGGTCGAAGGGTAATAACGGTGGCCTGGGAAATGTGAGGTCGTGGGTTCGATCCTCGGTGGAAGCTTATTTTTTTCTCTCATTTGTTTTGTTAGCACCCTTAGTTTACGTGTTTTGGTTTAAAAACAATTTTGTACAAAAATATTGTAAAAATATAAGTCCTTTGTTTGAATTTTGTCTTTGGTAAAGTTATTTAGCTGAGACCTTTTACTCGTGGTTTTGTTGACCGTTTTGAATATTTCACCATTGTGCATGAATACCATTGATCTGTCACGTAATGTGTATTATTGGTGTGATACACAGGTATTATGCATCATGGCTCATTAAAACATTCCCCCGTTTCTGCTGTTAATTTATACATTACAGTCGTGTTTTCCCAATGTATATGTTAATTAAAACTACTAAACAATGTTGCTCCCTCTTTTTCTTCCATCCTGCTTAAAGACATGTTACGCAGCCATTTTACGCTTGCGTAAAACCTTGCTTGTTATTATATTGATGACATTTACATGATTTACCGGGAAAACGGATTACTTGCTGCTTTCGCCACAGTACTAAATCCCGCGAAAGGAGCTCTTAAGTATTGTAAATGAATGCAGAACTGCGGTTTATCATTAGTGTTTAATTAATATATTTTATGCTAGAGCATGATTTAAGACCCAGGCATAACCTTTTACTTCATAGATACACCTTTGCAAACAGGGTAAACCTAGAGTAAACTCAAAATAGATGGCTCCTGCTGAATCTGCTCTGTTTACTTATGAACTAATATAGATCTGATGCAAAAGTTTCTGCCATGGTGAAAGTTTCCAGTGTTCAATTTCATTATGAAAATGCCACTAATTAATCGTCATAATGTCACTTACATGAACAATCACTGTTACTGTACGTCAGGCAATTTTGATATTGATGAGATGGCCAGTTACTCTAGGTTCAAAGTGTCAAGGCTACAGTTACGTATGATACTCTTTGGCATTTTATTTAGACATACAGTTGATATCTCGAATTGGATAATATACAGTACGGAGTTGTTATGAAAAAATACTATCATGTCTAATATACCTACAGGAGTTTCCAGCATTACTCTAGGCCTGCAATAAGCTTTGAACTTAAGATTTTTTTTCAGATTAGAAATTGGATATACGTGTGCTTATGCCATTATAAAAAGTGGACTGATAAATATTCATGATGTCATTATTTCTTACATGAATATTTAACCTGAAAGGGGATAAGGGGTCCAGTGTGAGACTGAAAGGGTTATTGTATAACTAGGGCCACCCGACTAAAACGGCTGCCGTTTCAAGGGCCCTTTGTGATGAAACTGAACATGGAATCTAAACATTTAGACATTTTGTTGACATTACTTAAATATTATATACATGTAAAATAGGTTTGATTATTATTCAGTAATACGCGCCTTTTGATGCTTTCCATCAATGATTGTCTTGTATATTTCCTCAAGGGGTCGACAATAGTACAGCCTGTACGAGTGCAGTGTAAGATTATTTTATGTACAGTAAAGTCTCAGTAATACAACCACTCAAAAGAAGTCTTAATTCTGATTTTCAAACGGACGATAGCTCGAAGATGGACACAGGTTATGCAGAAACTCACATTGGAGCTTTCTGCATCAATTTAGCCCTGTAGGCTATTAACCCATTCACTCATATTAATGACTTTTGACGGCTCTGTAAAAGTCACTTTGTGAAACCATTGTGATAAATAGAGCATTAGCTCCTATAGGAGCAAATGCTCCATTTATCACAATGGTTTCAAACTACAAAATTCTAAAATGTTCCTTTTCTTCATCTAATGCTCCTTTTCGGTAGTTTTATTGAAAGAGGTTGTATCTATAAATAGCCTATGAGGTAATGGGTTAAGCAACCATGCGTTTTTACAGACTCCTATGTTTATAAATGATGTGGTCATATTAGCGAGTCTCTACTGTATATCAGATCGGTCGACGACTTTCTCTTGCACCATTAAATAACGATCGTCTGATACATGTATAGTCTACCCCCGTTTTCCTCTATATCAAACATAATTAGCCTAGTCTAAAACAGTTTTGAGTGTCATATATAGACTGTCTGCAAAAAGCAAATATTTCATCGATAAAACATGCTTTCTCCAGGATTTTGGAACAGGTTTTCACCCGGTTCTTTCAAACACGTAAACAAAGTGTCTGTCAGTTTGGTTCCTGATGAGATGCAATCGCAAATTGGACAGAAGAAGGCTATACATTGTAATTTGAATAATATTATTCCTATCAATTTTGCCTTTGGAATCACTCATCGAATAAGGGGGAGCATTACCGTCACATTCGTTATATAAAAAGCAGCACAGCCCTTTGAATATATGAGTGCTGGCATTTGCAAACAGTGTAGATCCAGGTCAGAGGGTTCATACATGAGTCGTCTGTTCAGGATCGGTACTGTTTACCATTCAAATTCCTCTAGAATATATCTTTGTACACTGAGTGTTCTCTATCGTTAAACACTGATCAAATACTCAAGAAAATGCTACCAGTACCTACAAATTCACTATTGTAATATTGCAAATGATGGAATGGTGCGAATAGATTGTTGAACGACAAGTAGCAAATAGCTTTGTAGCAGCCCGTTTTGAAGTAACGTTTCAATTTGAAATAATTATCTAAACGGTTTGAAGTGTATTTCAGTGTGCGATTTTCTATGCCAATCCGTTTTGAAAATTGAAATAAAAATGACTAAAGTACTTTTTACTGCACAGAAATGGTAAAAACAGAATGCATTCAAACTCACAAATACCCGTGGTGTGTTTCCAGTGTATGTAGACTCATGGCGTCAAGTCGGCGTCATATGACGTCATTGACTTAAATAGAGAATAATAGGTTAGTGCCGTAGATGGGACGCTTTATCCGACGAGGGGAGAAAACGTTGAGGCGAGGCTTGCCGAGCCTCAACTGTTTTCTCTCCGAGTCGGATAAAGGCGTCCCATCTACGACACTAACCTATTATTCGATTTATCCAGTCAATATAGTTAAATGTCTTTTTATAGACTCATAACACTCTTGAAATAATTTACATTGAAAATGCAGTTTTTCGATCAACGGATCCCTCCCTTTTCACTTCCATTTAGACGTAAATAGATCTAATGAGCTACCGCAGAGGAATATAGTTTCGATACTTGTATTACTAGAAGGGAAACGTGGTTGAATTTGAAAAATAAGATGATTTGAATCGAGGGTCGATAAGTTATTTAAAACAGACATGATCTATATTCTTTGGTCAAATTCGAGTTACGTAGTCTCGGTTTCTATTTTTAGATTCTACCTAACGTCACTCAGAAATCGATGGAACTGAACAGGCTATATTTAGGTTTATGACTATCACCGCCCCTGTAAGAGTTTATCAATCAAATAATCATGAGAGTGAAAAGAAAACATTTACTATTTATCTGTCAATCTTTGCTTCCAGGTTTGATTTTATCAAAAACGGGTTTTACCAGCGGTGGATTAAATTAATATAAGTGATAAATCAACATCATTTTGTATGTGGCCTCAGTGGCGTAATCGGTAAAGGCGACGTCTCTAGAGAGATTAGAATTAGTTTTTGTAGGATCAGGCGCGGGTTCGAATCCAGCTGTAGCCAATTATTTTTATTTTTTTCTCATTTGAATAATTCTTCTGGTGACCAAATAGATCTGTTAGATCTATTCCATCAACATGTTTATGAATGTTTACAGAAAACTAAAATAGTTCCATGGTTATAGAATCATTACGCTTATCTACTAACCTAATAAACCTTCCACTACCGGAAGTAACCAAATAAACCTAAGTTTATTTGCACCCCCTTTATTATGTCACTAGAGAAGCCTGGTGACTGGATAAAATGGATATTTTACTACAAAAAGCGTCCAATATCAAATTTTAAGCCGTGAAAGTGTCAAAATTAGTCAGGACGTCAATTGGGCTACATAGCTTTACATATTTCACCACACATGATAACGGCAGTTTTGAACTACATGTGTCATACAGACCCTAATATACGCCATGGTTTCTGGCCAGACCTGGGATGCGTTCAGTTTACAGCAACTGTTGTAGAAGTATGTAACTGTTCGCAATTTATAAGACCGAAATGTTGCGATTACTGCGGTGTTAAAATTTGCGAACAGTTGCATGAAACTATATAACGCTGGCTGATAACTGAACACAGGGCACGCCTAACCAGATTTTACCAGTCTTACCACGTTTCACTTCAAAACCCTTCAGTGCGCGATGTTAAAATAATTAACAGAGGTCCTACCAGAGCAGATGTGGCCAGACCAGGTTGTACCGCTGTAGTATAGCTAGGTATGCCAAGGTTAGACCAGAGATCTGACCAGGTTGTACCGCTGGGGTATAGCAAGGTCTGAAAAGGTTAGACTCGAGGTCAGACCAGGTTGTACCGCGGTGGTATAACTAAGTCTGACCAGGTTGTACTGCGGTGGTATAGCTAGGTCTGACAGGGTTAGACCGGGTGTACCGCAATGGTATAGGCTGGTATGGTTTAGACCGCAGGTATGACCAGGTTGAACCGCGGTGGTATATCTACGTCTGAAAAGGTTAGAAACGAGGTCAGATCAGGTTGTGTAGCAATGGTATAGCAAGGTCTGAAGAGTCAGAACAGAGCAGACATGTACAGACCAGTCTGGTATAGCTGGCTTTGAAAAGGTTAGACCCGAGGTCAAACCAGAGCAGACAGGGTCAGACTAGATTGCCCCTAGGTCTGACAAGATAAGACCTGAGGTATAACCAGATTGTACCGCAGTGGTATAGCTAGGTCTGACCAGATAAGACCTGAAGTATGACCAGGTTGTAGCGCTGTAGTATAGCTAGGTTTGACAAGGTTAGATAAGAGGTAGTACCAGGTCCATCGCAGTGGTATAGCCAGATCTGACAAGGTTAGACCGGATGTCTCACCAATTTTTATACCACTATGGTATAGCTGGGTCTGAAAAGGTTGTACCCGATGTCAGACCAGGTTGTACCGCGGTGGTATAGCTAGGTCTGGCAAGGTTAGACCAAAAGTCTGACCATATCAAACATGGCCAGGTCTTGTTGTACCGTAGTGGTATAGCTAAGTCTGACAAGGTTAGACGAGAGGTCTGACCAGGTTGTATCGCAGTGGTCTGACAAGGCTAGAACAGAGATCTTACCATGCCAGACAAGGTCAGACCGACCTGTAGTGCGCAGTGGTATAGCTAGGTCTTACAATGTTAGACCAGAGGTATGACCAGGTCATACATGGTCAGACCAGGTTGTACACCATTGGTGTGGCTAGGTCGGACATGGTCAGACCAGAGAATCCAATATTGACATTCACAATTTAATGACCGTTTGACTCACATAATCCAAAGTTCCTAAACATATAACAGAACTTTCTAACCCAAAACTAACTAACGAACATGCAATATATATACCTTTGCATTAAACACGTGTTAAGTGAGATGCATATAAATTACGTGCATGTCAAGAATACCTCAATTGTTATATAACCTCAGTTTCACCTCAATAACACCTCAATGCACCTCAATACACCTCAATACACCTCACTAACACCTCAATACACCTCAATAACACCTCAATACACCTCAATTCACCTCAATAACACCTCAATACACCACAATAACACCTCAATACACCTCAATAACACTCAATAACACCTCAATACACCACAATAACACCTCAATACACCTCAATAATACCTCAATACACCACAATAACACCTCAATACACCTCAATAACACCGAAATACACCACAATAACACCTCAATACACCTCAATAATACCTCAATACACCACAATAACACCTAAATACACCCCAATACACCTCAATACACCTCAATAACACCTCAATACACAAAAAATAACACCTCAATACACCTCAATACACCTCAATAACACCTCAATACACCTCAATAACACCTCAATACACCACAATAACACCTCAATACACCTCAGTAACACCCCAATACACCTCAATACACCTCAACTATAACATAATAACAATTCACCGTCATAGCAAATTTACGTAATCAACTTTATAATGACATTGAAGTTTCGTGTAATTCACGACAAGGTCAGACTAGTCAGACCGCTGTGGTATAGTTAAGTCTTAAAATGTTGGACACGATGTCAGACCAGCTTGTACCGCAGTGGTATAGCTAGGTCTGACACGGTTAAACCGGAGGTTTGACAGGGTCAGACTTCATGAATTCTGGTCGTATCTGATAGATAGTAACGCACACAAGACGTTTAATACCATGAAGGAGGTCAGCTCTGGCTGTACGTGGTCATACCCAAAGGAGTGCGATATAATCTATCTAGACCTGGTTATGTCATTCTAGGACTAGAATGCATGCCACAATGGCAAGCAAAAAGGACAATGAATCAAACTATGACTTTACCAGTGTATCTACTGCTGAGAAAACAAACAAAATTACTCATGTCTAATCTCAACCCTTATAATACTAACAACGATCTGACTCGCATTTGCAAACAGCTTGGATCCAGATGAGAGTAACTCGAGGTCTCATCAGGATCCAAATTGTTTGAGACTCAGTCAACAACTTCCCAACAGATTGAACGAATCGTAACTAAAACAAGGCAGCCAAACAGAGTTTGAACAGACATTATTTAGTACAGTAAAACCTCTCTATAACGGCGACTACTTATGTAGTATCTAAGGCAGTTGGCTGCTTAAAGCAATGTGAAAGTAAAACAGGACGATATTGGAGCGTTCTGTTTTACGTTCGCCTTGTTTTACGCAGCCACATGTCTTTAACACAAACTACTTGATTACTTTAGTGGCCGTTATAGAGAGGTTTTACTGTATAACATTATAAGACTTAACCCTTTCCCTAATGATTATTTATGAATAAATTGACCATCACATGAATATCCTTCAGGAGCCGTCTGATCTGGGTCTACTCTATTTTCAAAGACGTGAAAATGCTTTTAAGTGAAGGAAAGGGTTAACCATAATACTGCCAATAATGTCACATTCAACGTTATCTAATAGCAAATAGATACATAAAACATACGTGTTCCTTAAGTACCTTTAACCTATTCAACACCATGTAACTGTCGGTTGCAGAAGTAGCAATAGCGTGTGTCTAACAGTTAGGAGTCTAACTTTATCATGTTTGTTTTTAAACAAAGGCCAACATGTAAAATATTTAAGATCCTGGTGAGACGATAAGATGCGTCTGATCTGGATCTAAATTGTTTGCAAAGGTCTGTAGTGCATTCCTCATATTAAAAGCCTTATCTACTTAACCACATTGCATACCTGTGGCGTTTAGCTCGTTGGGGTAAAGTCGTCTGCAGATATGGTCGTACTGTCGTATTCGTATTGTCGTATTGTAGTATTGTCGAGCTGTCGCATAATCATGTTGTCGTATTGTCGTACTGTCTCAATCGATATTTTCTTTTAACTGCTTTACCTGATTAACCATTTCCCTGTTGTATATTCATGTAAGAAATATGAATATTAATAAAATTATTTTTATAATGGTATATAAACACAGGACATTTTGCCTCAGGCAGAAGCTGTAGAATCAGATCTATATTACACCATAAGCAAACAGAGCATACCCTGATCAGACAGCTCCTGTAGGACCCGTCTGATCTGGGTCTACTCTGTTTGCAGATGCGTCATGCGCTTACATAAGAGAAATGGTTAATAGATATGTATGAAATAATGATAAATTATAAAGAATGTGTATAAGCTGGATGGCATATAAACACACGATATTTTGACCGAGGAAGAAAATGAAGAATCAGGTCTTTATGATTCAATAAGCAAAGAGACCAGACCCTGGTGAGACGGCTCCTCTAGGGGCAGTCTGATCTGGGTCTACTCTGCTAAGGCATCGCTATCAGGTAGCGTCGTTATTTGGATCCAAACTGTTTGCAAAATGTTTGAACAAATTCATACCGCTCCACGAAAAGTTGCTTTCTGTTTTCAAAACGGTCTATACAAAGAGACGACCACACGTCTGATCAGTGGGCGACATTGTTTAGCACCCGTAGTCATTTACTCCATACAGACACATGTCGGTACCTTAGCAAACAGAGTAGACAAAGATCAGACGGCTATTGTAGTCCTGAACCATCTAATCAGGATCTGCTATGTTGATCTGTAGAATGTCTTAGATCTGATTGTATTCTATACGCCATAGCTATGCATTCAATTGTGTTATATATCTATATGGCATAGATATGCATTCACTTGTTTTATATATCTATATGCCGTAGCTATGCATTCACTTGTTTTATATATCTACATGCCGTAGCTATGTATTCATTTGTTTTATAAATATATATATGCCATAGCTATGCATTCATTTTGTTTTATATAAGAATATCAAACAAACAGAACATATTTGTTCATAATGGGTGCAGTTTGCCGTGACTATTCACGGAGTGAAGAGTTAAAATATGCAGTAGCTACGTATTATCGGCAAATGACACAGAATGTGACCAGCGCTACTCCATCTCTAATGATTATATAACATCAAACATACATAACTGTCCATTAGGCGTGAAGTCAAGTCTATATTTAGCATGAAATCAATAACCGGTGTACGGGTAGCTGTCGATACGTTTATTCTATACATGTAATGGTTTACATATGGTCTAACGGTTAATACGAGTACCCATGTAATCCGTAAAAGTCCGAACTCTTTGCATACTGGCGGCGACTCTGTGAATACCTATGCAAACAGGTTGGATCCAGATGAGACATCAAGTCACTCAAGGTCTCATCAGGATCAAAACTGTATGTCACACTGTCTGCCTTTTGGAATACATATTAAAGAAAACATTACTTTCAGAATTGCATTAGACGTGCATGTGTGCTTAGACAACAATTACTGTGTGCAAAGGTAGATATTGATACACAGTGGCTCTATTGTTACGCTAATTCGTCGTTTGGCTTCAATGGGTTTTAAAAGCCAGTGCAGTGTATTTGGTTTAAACTTTAAATTGAACCACTGAAGGAAGTGGGTATGGAACTATAAGGTTTCACTATGTGTAAATCTATGTGTTTATCATAACTGTTTGGATTAGCATGGGGTCATCGTCGTCGACCA
The DNA here is from genome assembly GCA_963576725.1 of Azorinus chamasolen. Classification (NCBI taxonomy): domain Eukaryota; kingdom Metazoa; phylum Mollusca; class Bivalvia; order Cardiida; family Solecurtidae; genus Azorinus; species Azorinus chamasolen. Next base: position 731,213 of record OY755243.1, on the reverse strand, counting down.
AAACGTCTTCCGCCAAGGAACCTACACCCGCCAATGCATCTACGCCCAGGACAACCAGAAATGCTGCGGGGCCAAAGCCCCTCGTTGGGAGTTCAACTCCTCCGAAAGGTCCCCCGCGAATGGCAAAGAACGGTGTGAAGTCTAATGGCACTTCCTCTTCCAACAGACAAACGAACAACAGCAGTGTTAAACAAGTGTCGAACGGTACCGGGGACTTGAAGAGTGCAACAAATGGCCGCAAGACAACTCACAATGGCACTAGCATCAAAGACATCCAGCCCAAACAGCAAGCAGTCGAAAAAGAGCCGACTGCAGAAAAACGTGTGTCTGTCACAGCGCAGTCATCAAAACACAGAAAGAGGTAAACTTGATTTGCATGAATAACATTTACCTATCTTTTATAATGTAAAATGTTTTATAATGTAAAGATTTGTCTTAGGCAAAAACCTATATAATCCCATAAGCAAACAAATAATATCCTAATTAGATAACTCATACAGGAGCTATCTGATCTAGGTCTACTTTGTTCGCAAAGGTATGAAAAAAAGCGTGTCTATTAGGGCAAGGGTTAAGCTAGTTAAATGATAAATATTAAGCACTAGCTATGCAAATTGTTCTTAGCTGAAATATGCGGTCAGTTTCATTAAAATCCTCAGCATGCTGTATAAGATATGTCTGCTTTAACCCTTTCCTTCATATAAACATGTTTTCAAGCATTTGCAAACAGAGGAGAATAGTCAGAATACCCAGATCAGATGGATCCCATAGAAGCCCTCTGATCAGGGTCTGCTCTGATTGCTAATGTAATTAATTAATTAATGTAATGAAATATCTGTGTCTTTACTTTCTAAAATGGCTACAATGTGCCACCTTCCATATTTTGCTATAACTATTTTGTCCATGAATATTCAATATGGAATAACCATATATCAGGTAAAGGGTTAACTTCGATCTGTTACACGGTCACGTACTTTCGATTCGTTCAAGCTTTTGGACAACAGTTTGGATCCCGGCGTCTCTTCTGGGTCCAAGCTGTTTGCCTGTCAGGTCGCGCGTAGCTAAGGGTTTAACTGCGAGTTGCATTCCCAGTCTGCAAAACCACATCCTATTGGGTCAACCCATTTTATTCAACCTTAGCGTCAAACAGTTTGGATCCAGCTATGTATGAGTTTGTAAATCTCTACTGCCAATACAAGTACAGTAAAACCTCTCTATAACGGCCACTAAATTGTGTTATTTAGTTGGTATTTAGGGCAGGTGGTTGCTTAAAGCAAGGTGAAAGTAAAACAGAACGCTCCTATACTTTCACCTTGCTTTAAGCAGCCACCTGCCTTTAACACAAAGTACATGGTGTAATTAGTGGTCGTTATAGAGAGGTTTTACTGTATACCAGTCTGACTACAGGTTAAATAAACTCACTGGAATTGTCCATTCCATTTCTAACTTTTATTCAAGTATCTGTCATAGTTTTCTATTCCATTTTTCAATTTCTATTCCATTGTCTGCCATTTTCATTGTTATCTTTTACCGTATAAATCTCCTTTTCACCCCTTTGCAACAGCAACAGAACAGGATATGGCGATTCGTGCAGGAGCCATCTTATTAGTGTCTGCTCTGTTTGTTTATGTAAATGAATATTCATCAGGTAAAGTGATAACTATATATGTCTATTTTGAACTGTAATGACAAGTAACCCTTAACCCCCCCCCCCTTCCAATTAACCCATTTGCACCAAATGAATTATTCCATGATTATTATATTGGATAAGTCATTTTTTTTTATCTAAAGGGTGCCTGGCCTAAATTTTCAATTTCGATTTGTTTTATATTGAAATTCCTATCAACAAACAGTGTAGACTCTGATCAGACGCCGCATTATGCAGTATGATCAGAGTCTACACTGTTTCCCTATGTCCCATGTATGGGATCGTGGGATCAAATGTGTTGACATTCATGTAAGAAATAATAACTTCATCAATATTATTTATATTATTTGTTATAATAGATCATGTGAACGTGGATTTTTGGCCGTCGCAGAAATTGCAGAATCTTGTCTGTATTATATTATAAGCAAACTGAGCAGACCCTGATCAGACGGCTCCTACAAGTCAGTTTTATCACGATTGCATTAAGCAAACAAAACAGATCGTAACAAAAACAGGTGGTATACTCTTTTTGCAAATGCGCGAAAAAAGTGTATGGGGTATATTTAAAATTTAGCAGGGGAGAGTTGGATTCGAAACTACGAGCCACAGCTTCCAAATTGAGCATTCCATCGCATCACCATAAGCTATATTATATTGAAGATTAACTTATTACAGTCCAGCAGAGAAAGGTCGAGGTGTGTGGGATGATGGGCGGTTGTACATTCCATTAGTTGGCCCGTCCGCTCTTTTACAATAGTACTTTGCATTTAATATCAAATAAAACAAACGTTATGTTCAAAACAGATGAAAAAGTCTTGTACATTGCATAATATGGGACAACTGCCATTTACATGTCTGTGTTGCTGTCCTATTTGCACCGATAACGGTCTAATATACATATTTAAGTGTTTACGTCGCCACACGCGCATACACCGATTCAATAGGATAGTATTGATGATTTAATTAGATTTAGAAGTAAAGTACAGTAAATATCCCGCTATTGCGACCACCTAAAAGAGGTATAATTCTGGGTGCAAGATGCAGATAGTAGCTTAATGCAGAACAAAAGTAATGCAGAAAGCTCCTAGAGGAGTTTTCTGCATTACTTTTGTCCTGCATTAAGCAGCCACCTGCTTATTAAGACACCCATGTTTATTCATTAAGTGGTCGCATTAGAGGGGTTCTACTTTACTCAACTCTTATGCCACTGTGATAAAATAGTTTTGGCTCTAATTTGAATCTGTGCAAGGTTAACCTTTAGCCTGCTGAACAAATTATTTTTACAGATTTTTTCACCTACTACATTTCCAAAAGTCAAGCTATAATCAATTTGTCGACCAACATGGAATCATGGTGTCAAACAGTTTGGATTCTGATGAGACGCCGAGTTACTCGGCGTCTCATCTGGATCCAAACTGTTTGCATAGGTATTCACTCATCCGCCCGTAGCAGGCTAAAGGTTTACTGCTGCCCATTTGGTCAAACCTTTGAAAGGCCATGACTGAGTGTCAAATAGATTGGATCCTGATGAGACGCCGAGTTACTCGGCATCTCACCTAGGTCAAACCTGTTTGCAAACACGATATATGGTTTAATACCGTTAGAAGAACCTGCCTTTATAATGCTCCTGAATTGCACTCTTGATGTAGTAGAAGGTCCAACTTGTTACTGATTTCTTATGTAAGTTAATTCCTAACATTAAAAAAAACACGTCGAGCATCTCAGGTATTCAGAAACAAATTGTCTGTGATATGCTATTATTAATACATGTATAGACACATGTATTATCAATTTTTTTCAATATTGGTTGGGGGATTCATCCCACTATTTTGACCCCATATTTTTCATGTGAGTGTGTGTGTGCGTGTGTGTGTGTGTGTGTGGTGAGGGGGGGGGGGTCTATATAGATAGAGAATTGAAAATTGGTGTGATATCTGAATTGTAGTCAAAATCCGCCCTCGTTTTCGAATCCCAGAATAGACAAAAGCTGTGACATTATATTATTATAAATATATATATGAATTACCAGCGCAAATTCTCCAGAAACTATACACCAGACACAAAACAAATTAATATGTACTAAGCATAGTAAGTGTCCTTGTAGGCACCTAGGGCCTTTTGTAGCTACCGTCAGACCTCGTAAGACTGTTTATATTCCTCATATTGCATGATATATAACGTATACAGTCTGTACAAAGATAGATCTATAGTATAGGACACACTTATAGCAAAATATATTAGTAATTAGTTAGTCTGGCAATATGAAGGAATGGGACTGCTTTGGGAATACCAGACTTGCCAAAGATAAATGATAGCTAGAGATGAGGCCTTGGGGGAAATCTAGCCGGGCGCATCTGTTCAAGAAACCGAGAAATACTGTCCAGGAAAAAAATAGCAGACAATGACACTGATTGGTCCATGTGCTTTAAATTTATATTTGTATACCTATGGTTCTTTAAAGTGCCTTCACTGTATATCTTTGTATGTCTATGGTAGTCTCGAGTGTTGACATTGTATAATTATCTTTGTATATCTATGATTATCTCGAGTGTTGACACTGTATAATTATGTCTCCCCCAATATTTATATGGGGGAGACATATTGTTTTCGTGAGAGTTGTCTGTCTGTCTGTCTGTCCGTCCGTCCGGCCGTACGTCCGTCCGGCCGTCTGTCCGTCTGTCCGTTACACTTTTTGTCCGGACGTTAACTTCAATATGCCTGATGCCAGTTGATTGAAAACTTCATATATTGAAAGAGCATAATGAGAGGAAGTGTCACGCACAAGGTCCATAACTCTGGCTTCACTAATATAGGAGTTATTGCCCCTTGTAAAAAATAGCACTTTTTTGTCCGGACGTATGTCTGGCTCATGCCATTGAAATGAAACTTCATATATGGAAAGATCATGACGAGAGGAAGTGTCATACACAAGGTCCATAACTCTGGCTTCACTAATAATGGAGTTATTGCCCTTGTAAAAAAATCACAATTTTTTATCCGGACGATAACTCCTACATGGCTCATGCCATTGGATTGAAACTTCATATATGGAAAGATCATGACAAGAGGAAGTGTCATACACAAGGTCCATAACGCTGGCTTCACTAATAACAGAGTTATTGCCATTGTAAAACAAAATTCACAATGTTTTGTCCGGACGATAACTCCTATTTTGGCACATGCCATTGGATTGAAACTTCATACATGGAAAGATCATGATAAGAGAAAGTGTCATGCGTATGGTCCATAACTCTTGTTTCACTAATATTGGAGTAAAAAAATCACAATTTTTGTCAGGATTGAAACTTCATATATGGAAAGATCATGACAAGAGGAAGTGTCATGCACAAGGTCCATAACTCTGGCTTCACTAATTGTGTTATTGCCTTTGTAAAACAAAATTCACAATTTTTTGTCAGGATGATAACTCCTATATGGCACATGCCATTGGAGTGAAACTTCATACATGGAAAGATCATGATAAGAGAAAGTGTCACGCATAAGGTCCTTAACTCTGGCTTCAATAAATTGAGAGTTATTGCCCCTTGTACATTTGTTTAACACTTTCTTGTCTGGATGATAACTCCTACATGGCTCTTGCCATTGTATTGAAACTTCATACATGGAAAGTGCATGGTGAGAGAAGTGTCATGAACAAGAGCTATAACTCTGGCTTCAATACTTTTGAGTTATTGCCCTTTGTTACATTTTTGTTCCGATCAATTACCCCTGTTCGACTGTTGCTAGTGGAATGACATTTCATTTATGGAAAGAGCATGATGAAAGTAAGTGTCGTGCACAAGGGCCATAACTCTGTTTATGAGTAACTCGGCGTCTCATCAGAATCCAAACTGGTTGTTAACTGTGATAATGTGGGGGGTTATAGAAAATTAAACAAGCGAAACTTGTAGCAGACGACACATTTTGCAGACGACAATATTTGTAGAAGACAATATTTAGCAGCAAAATACGATAAAACCATTTCGCAAAAAAAACCAAACTACTTTATGGTCTCATACTATTTCAGATGAGATTGCAGTTTTTATTTTTATTTTTATACCGTTCTTGAAGCCTTCGTTTTGTTCCTTTAGGCGGTAAAACTATCGATTAAAAAGTAATTCAATCCACTTACTTGTATTTCTTCTACGAAATCACCTGCTTTCAATGGTGAACGTAATATAATTAATGAATTGTTTATTAGATATCAAGTACACAACATTTCTCAAGACACTTAAAGGAATTCAATTTTGGATTATGTAATTATGCTATATTTATGAGATATCAGCCATTATCCAGCTACCCACAGTCTGATTCGCATTTGCAAACAGCTTGGATCCAGATGAGACGCCGAGTAACCCGGTGTGTCATCAGAATCCAAACTGTTTGCTGGTTGACACTCGGTGAATAGTTTCTTAAAGGCTTAACCCTTTCCACGTTGCATGTTTATGCATGATATAATGACACCATGAATATTAATTAGATTATTTGTTATAATGGAATATGAATACAAGACATTTTGGCTCAGACAGAAACTGTAGAATCAGATCTATATTATACCATGAGCAAACAGAGTAGACCCTGATAAGACGGCTCCTATAGGAGCCGTCTGATCTGGGTCTACTCTGTTTGTAAATGCGCGAAAAGGCGTTTATATGAAGGAAAGGGTTAATCGAACGTCAAACTTGCACATCATCCAGATTTGAGCAGACATTATTTTTGTCACAGCGGTGTAAGCAGGAACTCTTATTCTGCTGTACATCTGATGTCTGCTTAAACTATGATGTAATGCAAGTTTTACTCAAACGTATCTCCGATTCGTTCAAATCTTTGAGAAACTATTGACAGAGTGTCATACATTGTGGATCCTGATGAGACATCGAACTTGTCAGTACCCTATGTGATCTAAGCTAGTTCCAAAATGCCAAATCAGGCTGTGCAGAGCTGGCCCAGGCCTAAACAATGAAATTAATAATTAATTAATTAATAATAATTATTATTATTATCCGATCAATTCGAGTTACAGTACTTGCTATAAATAAATGTTTATTTCACAGCGACTGTCACTTTACGTTCACGGTAATGAACACTTTACAGACATCTACAGATTTATCATACCAATTAACCTTTAATTTGCTGTCAATTTTGAAATTATATATAAAATGTTCTTTCTTAAATGATCTGAATATCAAAAAGATGTTTTATCAAAAGTGTGTCACGGAGATATTTGACGACTCATCTTGATTATCTCTGTTTGAAAACGAAAGCAGGTTCACATGTACAGTAAAATATCTCTATAACGGCCACTTAATTTGTTAATTAGTTGGTATTAAGGACAGTTGGCTGCTTAAAGCAAGGTGAAAGTAAAACAAAACGCTCCTATAGGAGCGTTCTGTTTTACTTTCACATTGCTTTAAGTAGCCACCTGGCTTTGACACAAAATATTTGATGTAATTTAGTGGCCGTTATAGAGAGGTTTTACTGTAGCATTTTCTACGGATATGTACAGTAAAACCTATCTTAAGTGGTCATTAAAAAGAGGTCTAATTATGGGTCTGTAAAACAAGTGGTAGCTTAATGCAGGTCAAATGTAATGCAGGAAGCTCCTATATGAACTTTCTGCAAAGCTCCTTTAGGTGCTCTCTGCATTACTTTTGCCCTACATTAAGCAACCACCTGCTTTTTAAGACTCATGTGTACAATAAATTAATACCGCTTAAGACAGGTTCAACTTTATTTGAGAACGTTTACCCTTTCTGTGCCAAATTTCTAATTGTCGTCTGCAATCCAAGTGTGTTAAATAATTCATTAAAATAAGGAAATGAGATAAATAAATGCGACTTTTAAAGGAATAAAGCACATATATAGAAATAGAGATTGAGACAAATAGTGAAGTCCCTGGTCAGACGCCGCCTTGAAAAGGCGGCGTCTGATCTGGGACTGCACTATTTGTCGCGGTGCAATTATGCGACTGCGGCGGTGAAAGGGTTAACCGTTTCCCTACTATCCGTGACCTAAATGACATTTGCAAACATTTTGGATTATGAGACAACGAGTAACTCGGCGTCTCATCAGGATCCATACTATTTGACAACCCGGTCAATAGTTTCTCAAAAGCTTGAACGCATTGGAATTAAGTGAAAATTGTAATAGATTGGCGTTAAGCAGACATAATTTTTACAGCAAACAAATAGTTCATGCCATACGCACACTTATTTGGTGGTCCTTCGACTAACCGCTACATGTATAATCCCATGGGCCAACATTCTAAAGAATGTATAGAACATGTCAATTATGTCTTTACTTCTTATAGTTTATTAACCCTTCTCTTGCTGAATTTTAAAATGCATTTCTCCTTCTTTACCCATGCCCTGATGTATAAGTACATATATCTTCACTGTGTACAAGTATTTCGCTGTGCAATCACTGCTGTGGAGTGCACTGGTTGCACAATCAACTTGTAAATAGTGCAGACCCTGATGAGACAGCTCCTGCAGGAGCTGTCTCATCTGGGTCTTCACTATTTACAGGTACGTATATTGACGGGAATAGCAAGCGAAGGGTTAAGTTGCTTTTTGACTCACACGAGCACGAATATTTAAGATCGTCGAATGTCCGTTGTCCACCCGCCTGTCCGTTGTCCACCCGCCTGTCCGTCGTCTGTTCACATTTTGCTTGATTCTATCGCAATAGGATGTAAGAGCTAAAGCATATTTAAAACAATAATTGTTTAAACGTCGGTCCCTAAACTATTGAACAAATATTGACCAAACTTCACATTCATGAACGATCCTTTATCAAATATATATAATTTATACGGTTTTAATACATAAATAGGTCGTAGTCGCTAGATCTAGTACTAAATGCTTGACCCTTTCCCTTTTCAATATTAATGTAAGAAATAATGACACCATCAATAATTATCAGCTGCATGTTTTATAATGACATGTGTACACGGGATTGTTAGTTATTAAGATAGACTGTAGAGTCAGATCTATTATAATTTCATAGGCAAACAGAGTAGAACCTGATCAGACGGCTCCTACAGGAGCCGTCTGATCTGGGTCTACTCTGTGTGAAAAGGCACGAAATACAACGTTTACTTGAGGGAATTCGTTAATCATTGCTCATGTTAGATAATTCATACTTGTGAACGTTAATATCTCATCTCTCTAGAATTCTACGAGACCATCAGCTACGGTCCCCGATTTGATCAAACCTATTTGGCGTATGATCGACTCATTCATATAACCTATATCACTGGAAAGGATACACTCAAACATTTGTGGAAGCAGTGTAAATCCAGATCAGTCGTGTCCTCAGTTGTCTCATAGCTATATGTAACGACACGTCTTGGAGCGTCCCCATGTCCAATGCGACTCGTTTTGGAGTGTCCCAAACTTCATGATGAGCTCAGTTGTCCCATAGTGCCATGTAGCGACTCGTTTTGGAGTGTCCCCCATCCTCATGATGAGCTCATTTGTCCCATAGTACCATGTAGCGACTCGTTTTGGAGTGTCCCTGTCACGATGATGCCGGGGCAGAAGACTTAAAACTTTTGAAGTTATGTAAACCACGAATACTGCAGTGAAGTTTACAAGTTTTTACTTAACATGCTCTAACTAAACCATCAATTAAGTATACGATATAACACATTTTGGATAAGATTAAACTAATGTGTTTTTTCAGCTGCTGTCACCTCTCTGTACTTTTACTGAAGTTGTTGATAAAGTGTTCTAAGTTTGCTCGTTTTAAACTCAAATCACTGACACAATCAATTTTTATTCTCTAATATTGTGCGACTTGCAGTCGCCACATGTTCATCGTGTACGTTTATTCCTTTCTCCTTCGATGAGGATCAGACTAGTCACCTTCCTTCTAAAGGTCTGCTCTAACTTCGATATGTTATGGCTCTGTATGTTATTGGCAATGATCCTAGCCCTCAGTAATGGGATCTATAATGAACATTGGTAAAATGCGCTTACCAAATGTTTATCCCTAACTCTTACATAATATTTGCAGCGGACGACACAATATTTGACGGAACACGGTTTCAGTTAATAATATAAAGTATGATCTGAAGTACAGACATATTCATGAAGCGCTCTATATGACATACCTACATATTACAAAGCTTACATCTTCTGATATTGCCTCTTCCTCTTACATAATACAAAATAACTCTAATTTCTAAAACAGCAGTTATAACTTGTAGATTATTTTTTCAGTAAAATATACATGTAACACATTATTGAAAACAGTAATTATGAATGAATGCTTTCAATATACCCAATTGTTTCGTACCATGTACTTGTTAAACGTACTCGTCCTTTTCTATCTTTTGTCTTCCATATTGATAACCGTTTGGGTTCCGATTACTTTTCTCTTTAATACATCGTACTTCCACTCATAAAGCTTATTATCCACGCATGCAAACCCTCCGAGTTGTCTGTTACAGATTTAGCAATTGTCCGTGAGACTAGTTTGCCCATAGTTTAAGAGATTTTAATGACCACAGAGTCTCTGGTAAGGGAACTTTATAATGCCAGCTGACCTGAGCTAACACTTATACTCAGATAAACTTGCAAGGTATTTACACGGGCTTTAAACCTAGAACATCCAAATTAATTTTCTATCAGTCCCCCATCCTCATGTTGAGCTCATTTGTTCCATGGCGCCATGTAGCGACTAGTTTTGGAGTATCCTCCGTCCTCATGTTGAGCTTATTTGTTGCATAGCGCCATGCTGCGACTCGTTTTGGAGTGTCCCAAATCCTTATGTTGAGCCCAGTTGTTCCATAGCGCCATATAACGACTCGTTTTGGAGTGTCCCCAATCCTCATGTTGAGCCCAGTTATTCCATAGCGACACGTAGCGACTCGTGCTGGAGTGTCCCCATCCTCACGTTGAGCTCATTTGTCCCATAGCGCCACATAGCGACTCGTTTTGGAGCGTCCCCATCCTCACGTTGAGCTCATTTGTCCCATAGCACCACGTAGCGACTCGTTTTGGAGCGTCCCCCGCCCTATGTTGAGCTCATTTGTCCTATAGCTCCATGTAGCAACTCGTATGTATACGAGTGTCCTATCCCCACTTTGATCTCATTTATCTCCTAGCTCCGTTTAGGAATGTCACATTGTTCAGATGTGGAACTAACATCTGATGTGTGTTTCTGTTTTGTTTCACTTCAGCGAAGTCCGGAAATCCCTGGTTAGGCAAATGGAACGCGGTCTGGAAGATGCCGGAAACGTAGATGGTAAGTCAACGGGGCCTTATGTAGTTGAAAATAGTGTATTCGCTAAACACCATAATTGCCTTAAATATTCTGACAGACAAATAGTGCTGACCCAGATCAAACTACCCCTGAGGGGACACTTGGTCAGTGTCTACACTATTTGCGTCTATATCAATCTTATATAAAGTTTATGCGCCGAAAATGGTGACAAATTTATTTGTTCATCATTAAAAACTGACAGAGAGGATATACTGGATGTCAGAATACTTAGATTTATCAGGGTAGGGTTTGATTTAACACCGATGTTCAAATGGCAATAACTCCCTTTCCCTGTACTATGTTTATTACGAATTTCAATAAGTACTGAATATTCATGGACAGCATGATTATAACGAGATATGGAAGATGGAACATTGTAGCCATTTTGGAAAGTAAAGGAACAAATCTCTCAAATTCATTTAGCAACAGAACATACCCTGATCAGACGGCTCCTATAGGAACCGACTGATCAGGGTCTACTCTGTTTGCAAATGTGTGAAATGGCGTTTATATCAGGGAAAGGGTTAAGCCCGATACCTTTTGAATATTTATTTAAGAAATAATGACTTCATGGATATTAAGTAGCTAGATTTTGTATATTGGCATTTAAAACAATTGACCATGGCAAAAGTGTTAATTCTTATCTATATTATTTTATAAGCAAACATAATATATCCAGATCAGGCAGCTGTAAAGGGAGATGTCTGATCTGGATATTATCAGTTTGCTAAAACTTCGAAAGGTGCCTCTTTCAGGTAAATGATCGAACGACCACGTACTGATTTAACCAATGAGTCTTCATACTCTGGAGGCTGTTTATTGTAGGACAAATGACAATACTTTTAGCTAGCACCTGTTTTAACCCTTAACTCCATAAATACGCATTTCTATGTCTTTACAAACAGAGTAGACGCAGATCAGACCGCACTTGTAGGAACCGTTTGATCAGGGTCTGCTCTGTTTGCTTATGAAATAATATAAATATTATTCTACAGTTTCTACTATGGCCAAAATGCTTTGAAGTGACCTTGACCTTTGATCGATTAACATCAAACTCATTAGGGGTCATCTACTTGTCATGATCAACCTCTCAACTAAGTATGAAGACAGCACACCCAATAGTTATCAAGGTATTGAGTAGACAAGATTTTTGAGTTGACGATCAGTGACCATGACAAACCTCCCTTCAAAATATGAAGACATCACACCTAATACTTATCAAGGTATTGAGTGGACATGTTCTTTTATTGAAAGCCACTGTACCATTGACCTTTGATTGACTGACCTGAAAATCAATAGGGCCATCTAATAGCCACGACTAACCTTCCTACTAAGTATGAAGACATCGCACCTAATACTTATCAAGTTATTGAGCGGACACTATTTTTGAGTTGAAGGTCACTGTGACCTTGACCTTTGACCAACTGACCTCAAAATCATTAGGGGTCATCTGCTTGCCATGACCAATCTTCATATTAAATAAGAAGACAACACACCTAATAGTTGTCAAGTTATTGAGCGGACAAAGATGTGGCTAACGGACGGACGGATAGACAGATGGACAAGTGCCATACCATAATACGACCGAAGTTACCTTCGGTTGTATAAAAATGGACATTATAGGGATTGGACTATCTGAGCACACATATACAGTTCATATCTATTTTATATACTATATTATATGTTACAGCAATTCTGGGACTCGATCGTATGAGAAGTAAAATGATACTCAAACGAGAGCGCACAAGAATAAGAGAGGAAATGTTAGACGTTGAGATTAAACGGCCCCTGTCAAGGTTCAAGAACGCGTCTAAACAGGTAAACGTACACGTATACCCTTTAATAAACAGTAGAACCTCTCAAAAGGGACCACTTAAACCTGAACCTCATGAATATTTATGTAAGAAATAATATTATCATGCATATTAATTAGATTATTTTTTTATGATGGCACATGGACACGGGAAGTTTTGGCCATTGCAGAAACTTGAGAATCACATCTATATTATTTTATAAGCAAACAGACCAGACCTTGATCAGACAGTTGCTATAGGAGCCGTCTGATCTGGCTCTACCCAGTGGCTCTACCCAAATGCCCAACAATGCGTATACGGAGTATAGGGAGTAAAAGGAATAAAGGGTTAATTTAACTTTTATCCCGTATTAATAAGCCACCACCTGTCCTAATCCTTACCGCGTTGTGAAAACAATACAGTAAAACCTCTCTATAACGGCCACTCAATTATATCAAGGATTTCATGTTAAAGGCAGACGGCTGCTTAAAGCAAGGTGAAAGTAAAACAGAACGCCCCTAAAAGCAAGGTGAATGTAAAACAGAACGCTCCTACAGGAGCGTTCTGTTTTACTTTCGCCTTGCTTTAAGCAGCCACTTGTCATAAATACCAACTAATTAACATAATTTAGTGGCCGTTATATAGAGGTTGCACTGTAATGTCTCCTTCAATTTGAATTCTCATTGTCTTTAGTCAATGCTCCTTTTCGGTAGATTAATTCAAAGAGGCTGGGTCTAAAAAATAGTCTAGGAGTGAATGAGTTAACTTGTCTTCGGGTAGGCTCGACCTGACTCATATTTGCAAATACATGTAGCTTGAATCCTGGCGTCTCAACAGGATACAAGCTGTTTGGTACTCAGACAATAGTTTCTCAAAAGCTTGAACTACTCGAATCGGAAAGAAATTAAAAGCACAACAGACCAGGGCTTTAGCAGACAGCTTCATTACATGGGTTAATCCTTTCAACGCTTAATTGTCAGAGTGGAATAGTCCATCATTGTTAATTGGTAGAATCCACTATACAGTATAGTAAGAAAAGCTAAATATTGCAAGAGGATTTTGAATGACAAAAGGTGCAGGTCCAGATCAGATGGCTCCTCTAGGAGTCCTCTGATCCGGGCCTGCAAATGACAAAATGTATTGTCTGCTATAAGATTCGTTTGTTTAATCCCCCCCACACACATCTTTACTTTAAAAAAAATACCACAGTAACACTCGGAGTCTCATCTGCACTTGTAATCACTGATGTGACACTGGCCGCGAAATATTTACATAATACTATCGTTCACAAGACGTCTAATAGTGTTTCGAATTGTAACACTGGTGATAGAGTAATACAGCCTTAACCCATTCGTATTGATGCCTTTTGACGCCTATGTAAAAGCCACTTTTGGAAATCATTGTGACAGAACATTTGCTCCTATGGAGCAAATTCTGTATTTATCACGATGGTTTGATAACTATACTAGTCTAAAATTGTCCTTTTCTCTAGTAAATGCTCCTTTTTAGGTAGATTTATTCAAAGAGGTTGGATCTAAAATTATCCTATTAGGTAGTGGGTTAATCCGTTACCAGATGGATATTCATTGCACACTCAAACCATTATGAATATTTATATTATTATATAAAACAAATGCACATATTACCCTGTTAAATAGTATATTCAGACCTTAGCTATTCTGTAAGTAAACGGACCAGACCCTGATCAGGTGACTCCTAACGAACCCGTCTGATCTAGGTCTACTGTGTCTGTAAAGGCGTCAAACTGCCTCTCCGTCAGGCAAAATGTTGATCAGTACTATTGTACTGCATTAAGCAGTCACCTAGATTTAACCCATTCCCTCATATTGACGACTTTTGACGACTCTGTAAAAGTCACTTTGTGAAACCATTGTGATAAATAGAGCATTTGCTCCTACAGGAGCAAATGCTCTGTTTATCACAATGGTTTTAAACTACAAAATTATTTTAAAAATCCTTTGCTCTAGTTAATGCTTCTCTTCGTTAGAATTATTCAAAGAGGTTGTATCTAAAATAGCCTGTGAGGTAATGGGTGAAAAACCCTGTGTGTATTTATTCTTATGTCGGTTTAGCGAGTTTCTATTATATTCATATGTAGGCCCGGGGACTACTGAAGCTACCACCGTCCTCTGCTGACGAGGTCTACATGGGTAATGCCAACATTGACTGTCCGTCACGTGTCAAAATTGTCCGGATCTTCACGAGCAGTACCTTCACTGGTAAGAACTGGTTAACACGTTATTTCATGAATATTCATCTAAGAAATATAATGATATCATGAGTATTTGTTGACATAGTTGTTGTTTTTTAACACTGGCTGCATCGGTCATGGCAGATACTATAGATCTATACAATGCCATAAGCATACAGGGTATGCCTTCATCAGATAACTCCTACTGCACCCATTGGGTTTGCAAAGGTGTCACAAGGTTTGTGTATCAGGGGAATGGTTACACGATCACAAGTCAAATATATACAGTAAAACCTTTCTATAACGGCCACTAAATTGTGTTAATTAATTGTTGTTTAGGGCATGTGGCTGCTTTAAGCAAGGTGAAAGTAAAACCGAACGCTGCCTTACAGACCAGAAATTAGACCTCTTTTTGATGACCGCTTAATACAATTTCTACTGTACAGAAATCCGTTACATAATTATACTGTAAAACCGCGTCATATGTTTGATTATCTGTCTTTACGATTGCTTAATGCAGGTTGTACGGCATGCAGAAAAAACATCTCTACATTGGTGAAACTTTAACTTCATTGTTCACATAAATTTCGCGAGTTTTGCCAATAAACTAGGGTGCAAATCAAATGTTTTACCAACTTGCAATATTCCATGCACGTCTTAAATTTAAACTGTTTCATAAAATATATTGATTATAACCGACATGCCAGTGTGTTTCTGTAATGTATGGTAACTTGAACAGGCAGTAATTTTAAACTTTCAGTGCTTAATATTCAAGATGGTCTACCCCATCGGTGTAATGTCAATTCAGTATGAAAGGATTAAATTTGGTATGGGATTTTGAATGGCAGACCCTTATCATAGGGTTCCAATTGGAGCCCTCCCACCTGTGTCTAAACTGTTTACAAAATTAGTGTCAGTACATTTGATTCCTGTATTCTAAGAGTTAAAAATTTGCTTATATAAATAGTTGAAACCCTTGACGGTGTAAGAAGAAATGTCATTGTCAGTCCACAATAGCATAATTATTGCTGATTGATAGGTAGTACGCTAGATGGACTGTGACTATTATGACTGTATATACTAGCCTCAAGCCTTAAACGCATGTATATTTACACAAAATTAACATTTTCCCTGTTCTAAATGTATACCCTTAAGCCTTAATTAAACACATGCATATTTATACAAAATTAATATTTACCCTGTTCTAAATATGGACCAATTATTAATACCTACTGAATATTCATGGACAAAATAGTTATAATGAAATATGGAAGTTGCAACATTGTAGACATTTAAGAAACTAAAGAAACAGATCTATCAAATTCCATTAGCATACAAAGCAGACCCTGGGTCTACTCTGCTTGCAAATGCGTGAAAAGGCGTTTACATGAAGGAAAGGGTCAATAACTCCACGGATCTTAGTTTTTATAATGGTCTCTAATCAAATAAATGTCTCATCATAGCAGAAACTGAAGAATCAAATCTACAGTAAAACCTCTCTATAACGGCCACGGAATTACATCAATTATTTTGTGTTAAAGGCAAGTGGCTGCTTAAAGCAATATGAAAGTAAAACGGAGCGTTCTGTTTTACTTTTACCTTGCTTTAAGGAGTCACCTGCCATAAATACCAACTAATTAACACAATTTAGTGGCCGTTATAGAGAGGTTTTACTGAATATTATTCTATATGCAAACTGGCTTTACTCTGTTTGCAAGGTCTGAACATGCGTCTCTATCAAGCGCAGCGTTAAGATAATATCTACTGTATCATCTTTCAGACACGATGCACGAACGCAACACTCTAATGAAAGACGCCTACCCAAAAGTGAAGGCCTTCTGTCAGGAACTTGGCTATGATTTCCAGGTGGTCGACATGAGGTGGGGCATCCGAGACCAGGCCACGGACGACAACATGACCACCGAAATCTGCCTTACTGAACTAGAGATGTGTAAAAAGCTCTCTACCGGACCTTATTTCGTGGTCAGTTGATTGTAATGTAGTTGCTTGTGTGATAATGTAGTTGTTTGTGCGGGCATGGCAAAACTGTACTTATTTGTGTGGGTATGGCAATACTGTAGTTGTTTGTGCGGGTATGGCAATACTGTAGTTGTTTGTGCGGGTATGACAATAATGTAGTTGCCTGTGTGGGTATGGCAATACTACAGTTGCTTGTTTGGGCATGACGGTACTGTAGTTGCTTGTGTGGACATAGCAATACTGTAGTTGTCTTAGCAACGGGCATAACAATCATGCAGTTGCTTGTGCGGGCATAGCAATAATGTAGTTGCCTATGTGGGTATGGCAATACTGCTGTTCCTTGTTCGAGGATGACGGTACTGTAGTTGCTTGTGTGGACATAGCAATACTTCAGTTACTTTTGCGGGTATGATAATAATGTAGTTGCGTGTGTTGGTATGGTAATATTGCAGTTGCTTGAGCAATGGGCATGACAACAATGTAGTTGATTGTAATAATGCAGTTGCTTGTACGGGCATGGCAATATTGTAGATGGTTGTGCGAGCATGGCAATACTGTAGTTGTCTTAGCAACGGGCATAACAATCATGCAGTTGCTTGTGCGGGCATAGCAATAATGTAGTTGCTTGTGCGGGCATGGTAATACTGTATTTTATTCCATATAATGTTTGGAATTGGGTCGGGCCACAAGTTCTGACAACATTTGAAACGGAGAGAGAGAGAGAGAGAGAGAGAGAGAGAGAGAGAGAGAGAGAGAGAGATTGCGTCTTGTGATCAGAGGACGATGAAAGCAAATGTAGGGATAATTATTAATCATTTGCTAACATGTAATATCCTGGTAAATCTTAGATGGTGTTAGTAGTCAAATATTAACGACGTTACTATGAGAAGAAAATCTTCGTGTTTACTTTATAAAGCAATGAGGAGCAGCAAATATAGTTTTATTATCCTCATCAGAATAATAGCTTTTTCCTAATAAAATCGTGTCTACATTTAGTGGATGGTAATTACGTGTCTTATAAAAGAATGCTATTCTCTGATTCTGGAAAAATCTGCAGTGGAAAAAATAATGAACGGCATCTTCAACTTCATCAGAACATTCACAAATTTGAATTTGACTTATGTGATTAATAAAAAGACCATTGTTTAAGTTACTGCAATTATTTCTGATTCGAGCAAGTATAGCTGATAAATACCTATTGCCATAAACGTAATAAGAAGGAATAATCTGATAGTTGTTTGTGTAATAGGCTTGATTATAATGTAATTACTTGTGTGGGCATGACATTACTATAGTTGCTTGCATGGGCATGACAATGCTGGCATAGCAATAATGTATGTAAATGCTTGTGCGGGCATGGCAATACTGTAGTTGCATGAGCAACGGATATATAAGGTATATATTTGTGTGCGAATGGCAATAATTTCCTTTGCTTGTGTGGTCATGGTAATAATACAGTTGCTTATGCGGTCATGGCAATAATGTAGTTGCTTATGCGGCCATGACAATGATCCATTTGCATATGCGGTCATGGCAATACTGTAGTTGCTTGTGGAGTCATTTCAATTATGCAATTACTTTTACGGGCATAGCAATAATGAAGTTGCGTGTGTGGTCATATCAATTATGCATTTCCTTTTGCGGTCATGGCAATAATTTAGTTGATTGTGCGGTCCTTGCATTTATGGAGTTGCTTATGCAGTCGTGGTAATAATGTAGTTGCTTGTATGGGCATAACAATAATATCAACAATATCGGTACCCTTAGTATATCAAGTAGATCATATTATATGGCCACTGAGTGACGAGCTATTAAGTCGAGTTTAAACATAGTCGAACGTCTTTTGTAATTGTTTTAATTTTATTAGTATACAAATACATTTTATGCGCCTCGTATTTGCGCTGCGGAATGTTTTAGAACTAATGAGCTGTTCACAGGTTTTCTCACGCATATTCTACTCCATGTTGTTCAAGTTCCTCCTAACACATTGAATAAAACCTTATTCACTTTAAGTTGTTTTCTAGTCTAGTAAAGATCCGGCCTTACTGTATTACTGCTTGACATTCTGCAATTCAATCCAAAATTTCATTGACAGTCAACTATATGGAAATTTTATCCATTAACATTCGACCATTTAGATCCAACCTCTTTCAATAAATCTACCGAAAAGGAGCACTGACTAGAGAAAGGGAAAATTTTAGAATTTTGTAATTTGAAACCATTGTGATGAATAGAGCATTTGCTCCTATAGAAGCAAATGCTCTGTTTATCACAATGGTTTCAAGAAGTGATTTATGGAGGAAAGGGTTAAATTGAAGAATTTCGTGCAATATTTGTCTGTCTGTTTACCGATCGTCGAACAGCTTTCATCCAATGTTATTTCGGATCTTACTAAACTTAAAATGAGAATGTTTGCCCTGTATTATCACGTTAAGAATTATATGGATCCCAGTATCCCGCGTAATTTGATACAAACCTTAGTCAAAGCACACATAACATCTTTTCTCAATGTTTTTTCTCCTGCCAAACTTGGGTAAATGTATGTTTCTTCTCGATGTATGTGAATCTTAGAATAATGCGTCCGCTTGATTGATTCCAGTGGGAAACAGTAGTGGGAATACGTACTCGCTGTAGAACACCTGCATGGAAAGTTGAGAATGAATGTATGTAAAGGGCATGGCTGATTGTGCATTTGCAAGCAATGAAAACCAAGATCAGTGCATCATTTAATAGTTTGCTTTAAAATTAACTCTTTGGGTGCTAACTTATTGTCCTCTGCAAAATGTGTCATACAAAGGATTATGTTCTATTGTACTTCAAAACGCATGACCAGATTATCAAAGAGAATGGATCCTGATAAAACATCGAGTTACTCGGTGTCTCTTCAGGATCCAAACGGTTTGCATAGATAATTACGAATTTAACCTAGCTTGTAATAATTTATCTTGGTTGATATATTTACAAGCATCCATTTCCCAAAGTATCCTGGACATTTTAAAACAATACATTAGAAATGGGCTATGTATACTTCTATACAGTAAAGTCTCGCTACTGCGACCACGTGATTTATTAACATAGGTTTGGTTGCTTAACCTTTAGCCTGCTGAGCAAATTATTTTTATAGAATATTTCACCTACTACATTTTCAAAATTAAAGCTATAATCATTTTTTCAACCAAAATGCAATCAGAGTGTCAAACAGTTTGGATCCTGATCCTGACTTCTTCCTAGTGCAATTATTTGCAAGACCTTAGACCTTACTTTATACGGTTATATGTTTGTACGTACCTGTAGTTTTAATTTCAAATACAGGACGCGCTTTTATAGACACTTCTTTCATCTCGTTTAACCGTTTACTTCATGAATATTCATCAACAACCCTGCTACATGTATGAATATTAATTAATCAGATTCTGGTACTACAATATAAAACGAGGATTTTATTGCTAAAGGAATAGATAATCAGGTCTGCAGCGTATGGGCAAACAGAGTACTCTGTTTGCTTATGGGTGTAAAATACCTGATAGTGGAGTACAAGTGTACTTTTGTTTGTGTTTGTCAGACGCTGGTGTCACACAAGTACGGCTACGCAGACTTCCCCAGGTGTATCCCAGCCAGGGAGTTTGAGACCATGCTGGCACAAGTTACAGACCCGGAGCTACAACGTCTCTTCAAAAAGTAATAACTTGAAACTCTTGAATTGCTTACAATGAGGTTGTACCCTGAATGCACCCAAGAAATGCGAGTTTGAATATTTTTAGCTCCACTTTTTCAAAAAGTGGAGCTATTGTCATGACCCTCTCGTCGGCGTCGGCGTCGGCGTTGGTTAACCTTTTTGTTAAGGTCCTTTTCTCAGAAACCATCAAATATATTTGGATCATATTTGGTATGTATGTTTACTATCACAAGGGGAACCCATTTCACAAGGGTAGGTAACCCTAAAAGTAATTTTGCGATAGGTATGCCCCTTTTTCGACTTTCGAATTTTCATTGTTGGTTAAGTTTTATGTTCAGGTCCATGTCTCAGAAACTGTCCAAGATATTTGGTTCAACTTTGGTATACATGTTAACTATTACAAGGGGGACCTATTTTACAAGGGCAGATAACCCTAAAATTAATTTGCTATAGTTATCTCCCCTTTCTGACCTAGATTTCCACTACACTATCCCGCACTAAAGAAAGTGGAGCGCGCTGTCTGCGGACAACTCTTGTTTTGTTTTGTTTTCGTGTAGACCCAGATATGATGGCTGTTTCAGGAGTCCCCAGTTCTATACAATGTGCTTTTTTTCTAAACGCAATACAGGCAATAGACTTATTGCAGAAACAAACTTTCAAATGAAAATTAATTCGGATTTGTACAAAGTACACTTAACCCATTCCCTCCTAGACTATTTTTGCCCAACCTCTTTGAATTAATCCACCAAAAAGGAGCATTAACTTTACAGAAAAGGAGAAATATAAAAATGTGTAGTTTTGAAACCATTGTGATAAATATAAAAATTTGCTCCCATGGGGCAAATGCTCTATTTATCACAGCGGTTTCAAAATGTGACTTTTACAGAGGCGCCAAAATGTGTCACTAGGAGCCTAGGGGTGATGTGTTATACGAGATGCTAAGATTCACGCGACTCCTGTCTAGGCAAAATTAATTTATGTGATTGTTTAACCCTTTAGATGTTGAATATTCAACGCGAAACTGACTATCAGTGTTGGATAGAATCCATTGAATATGAAATGCTTAAATGTTCTAGATTTAGATGACTAAGAGTACATACTCTGAACAGGGAGCTCCTCTGGGAGCCCTCTGAACCAGGTCTACATTGTTTGCATCTGCCAATACGCTCGTTTCCAGCATTCAGAGGATTAACCCTGATCCTGTTTTATTCTGGGTAAAGCAAGACAGTGTAGACTGGTAAACATCCTATCAACTGGGATGGTAAATTACTAAATTACTGTACAAGCGTGTAACTATAATCATCGTGTGTATTCTACCCTGTTAACATGCACCCTTAGACCCTTTTGTTTCATAATGCGGTTAATGTCTATTTTCGGAACCCATAATAAGTGGAATTGACCTAGCATATGTTTGACTTCCTGACTGTCTACACGTTTGTTTATTCATTGTCATAGTACTTTTAGTAAGCTTTAATGTACTCAATAGGTACTCGATTCACTATCGTTTTATTTGCTTTACCATTTCAGATATTTGGGTAATTTAGATAAATACCTTCTCCTTCATACTCTATCTTACTGGTACTCATTAAAATTAACATTTTACTAACACTATATATTTTGGATTCAGATTGATCAATACTCCTCTTGTCTAAAACTATGTATATACCAAACATGTAAATATGACTCCAAGCAATACCTTCAATGTACTAGGTGGTACAATAAGGACTTGAACTCCGTACCTCCGGCCTATGTGGTGTCCCCTATAAGTGCCCACCTGCCAGACTTCCTCAGTGCTGAGAAGGAGAAGAAGGATGTTGCTAAGAAACAGTGGTGGACGGAAAGTGAGAAGATTCAGACCGCCCTAGAGGATATTGCTGCCAAAGTGTTTGATGCGCCTACTGCTAGGAAATATATACGCTCAGGTACCATTGTAAATATAATCAGCGCAAACTAAAATTCCCTAAGCAGCTTCTTAGAAAAATAAATCTTCAAATCTTACATAAAATACTAAATTAAGTCAAGCGTCATTGATATCAACCAGAAAATGCCCACCGATTAGTAAAATGTATTCATTTGCTTTTTTGTTTTTTACCGTTTTAGTCAGTGAAACAGAGATCCAGAGCGGTTTGTTCCACGCAAAGGAGCCGGGCCAACAGTGTCTCTGGCTGAAAAGAACCATCGAGGATATTAGTGAGCAGGAACCCAGCTATAGATTGTCCAGGTATACAGGTGAGCAGAAGTATTGCCATATCAGTAAATCACTGGTGTCCCTTAAACAGGTCATAAGCAAATAATGTTTGCCAAGATAGATCAGAGGGCTCCTGGCCACGATCTTCACTGTTAGCTGAACTCATCAATGCCAATGGTTTGTTCCAGAACGTGCTTTGTTTGCAGTGCTCCCTCCACTTTGAAATGGATGGGTTCCAAAGTAAGATCTGAACGGGGTTTCCTAAATAATGAGAATGAATGGGTTAAACTGTCTTTGGTATATCACTTCAGACAACAGGCTAATGGAATAGTAATAACTTAACATATTACATGAGAACCTCTTTAAAACGGTCAGTTATTAAGGGATGTAGGAGCAAGTGTCTGCTTAGCCCTTTGAATGAGGAGAGCTACTGACATTTGCAAACAATGTAGACCAAGATCAGCATGTACCATCTGATCAGAGTCTGCACTGTTTGTCATTTAAAATATTATAGAAAGTTTAACCATTTCATACTGAGTGGACTTTATAGTTAAACACTGATGGGCTATTCTACTCTGGTAATTCCAGGTTGAAAGGGTTAATACAGACGGAAACTTAGACAGAAACCTGTACTTTATACTCAGTGTTTCTTTGGTACTGCGATAAAATATCATCCGGTTAGAAAAAACAATAACATTGGAACTCTTTTGAAACGGCCTTGTAGCAAGGTTGCAGTATAGTTTAACCCTTTTGCTGCCAAACTCTGTCGTCTGCTAACTTTGTCGTCTGCTACAATTTTTCATTCTTTTGATTTTCTACATTTTTGTTTCAAAAACATAGTAACAGTAACAAACAGTTTGGATCCTGGTGAGACGCCGAGTTACTCGGCGTCTCATCTGGATCCAAACTGTTTGCATAGGTAATCACAGATCCGGCATTGGCAGCGAAAGGGTTAGCGTACTGAACATTGATAGCTAAGTTACACTTTCCCTATTTTCAACATTAATGTAAGAAACAAAGACATCGGGTATATTTATTAGCTGAAGTTTTATAATGCAAAATTTTCAAGGGAATTTTTACTTTTACAAAAAACTGTAGAATCAGATTTATATCGTAAGCGAAAAGACCAGACCCGGATCAGACGAGTCCAACAGCTACAGGAGCAGTCTGATCTGAGTCTACTCTGTTTGCCAAGGCGTGAAAGGTGTTTATAAATATGAAGGGAATGGTTAAAGAAGACCCAGTGATATTGCTTTTAAACTTGCAAAAAATATTTTTACAATTATAAAAAAACATCAACCAGTTTATCTAAATCTACCTTGTGTTTTCCATTGGTGAACCTATTCTAAGATCTACATAATTTATGTTTTAAGTCAATTAAAGCTGTTACAATAGAAATTTAATTACTAGTTCCTTATTTAAATTCTCGACAATAGAGTTTGTAATGCGTTTATGTGAAGACGTTTAAATAAGATGAGATAGTTTAAGAGAAGACACAAAGGCGGTTACATTTCGGTTGCTGCTTTTGGTTTTCAGGTTGTTTCCTCCCAAAACCTTGTTGTTATTACGTTAACCCTCGTGCCGCTCAGCGCCACATGGCAGACATTTGCAAACAGTTTGGATCCAGATGAGACGCCTGTTTCACAGACAGTCAAATCATTGAACACCATTGACAGCTTAAACGATTTTAATCCCTATACTCCATAAATACGCCTTTCTGCGCCTTTGCAAACAGAGTAGACACAGATCAGGAGCCGCCTGTTCAGTGTCTGCTCTATCTTAATATAAATCTGATTCCAGAGTTTCTGCCATGGCCAAATATTCTTGTGCGCTTATAAAAATAATCTAATTGATATTCTTCTATTTTTCAGCAGGCTAAGCTAAGAGATATTATCTAGGCTATGTTTGCGCATCTATTTTTCAGCAGGCTAAGCTAAGGGTTATAGTCTAGGCTTTGTTTGCGTATATTTTGTAAGTTAATTGACGTAACGTTCGCTAGTTTTATGACTGAATTTTATTTTTGTCATATAAAAGTGTTATTATTCTCTTGGTAGTCGCACGTTATTATTAACTCTCCTGGTAGTGTTAAAATGTTTGATTTTTCTCAACAGGCCTAATTTGTGTCGACATTTATCACTTTTCCAGGATAAGTTCAGAAGCTGTTTTTGTCTTTAAGTGTTTGTATGGTTTACCATGGTAACGCATTCGGATCTCTATTTCGTCATGGATGCTTATCATACTCATCATATATTCATATATGGAATGCCATTATATTTCAGCCAAGCTCGATTAGAGACCAACTGGACCAATAAGTTCAGAATTACATACCCTTGAATTATCAAAGATTATGACTTGCTTAGTATACACACTATCATCCGTACCAGTCATGTGTAATTTAAGGCCAGATTGGGCTAGTAGGTATAGAGTAACATACTACTGAAAAAAACTGGCATAGTCTACCTTTTCAGCATACTATAACACATGTGTTTCTTCATGAATCCTTATCATATTCATGAATTATGTTTTTGACCACGAAACCTCAGCAAACAAGCTGATGATTAATTATAATGGCATATTAACCATGTTAACACTTTTGCTCCTTCATTTCTGGGAGGAATACTATACCCAGCCATAGTCAGTGTGTTTTATCTCAGTTAAGCCCTTTACCGGGTAGGGCGCCTTTATATGCCTTTGCAAACAGAGTATATCCAGAGCAGGCATCTCCAATGGGATGCGTGTGATCATGGTCATCTCTGTTCTACCATTGCGATATTGTCTTGAACCTGATCGTTTAATATTGTTTTTACAGAATGCACTTTCAACAATTCCGAGGAAAAGGTTCAGAAAGTCAAGCAGATGCTAAATGTTCTGGAAGCCGGGATGAGCAAGGTGCTTCCGTCAGAAAACACCCTGCAGTATTCAGTGAAATGGAACAAAGAGGAAGGTAAGTGACAATACACTGTTGTTTCTTATATGTGGACTATGAAAGAAAGAAGCCGTTGGGATTCTGGTCAATTTTAATTACTAATGTTTCAGTATCAGTGTGTGAGTAAAACCTGCTGAGTAATGTTATCAGAGAGACAGGGCCCTAGAGTGACATCATATTACAACTGCAGGTACTATAAATAGTACATATACGAGAACATGTGTTATAAACAATAATGAAGAAGACCAGTCGTCTCTCCATGGAGCAAAGCTCTTTTGACCATGGATCCAACTGTTTGCAAATCCTCTGCAAACCGGAATTTTAAGTTAGGAGGAATTCAGATTTCTGCAGGACTTCCAAACTACATTAAGTTGCCACCTGTCTTAAAGGCCGGCATTGATACTACAGTAAAACCTCTCTATAACGGACACTAAATTACATAACATATCTTATGTTAAAGGCAGGTGGCTGCTTAAAGCAAGGTGAAAGTAAAACAGAACGCTCCTATAGGAGCGTTCTGTTTTACTTTCACCTTGCTTTAAGCAGCCACCTGCCCTAAATACCAACTAATTAACACAATTCAGTGGTCGTTATAGAGATGTTTTACTGTAATTTAAAAGTGCGGTATTGAGAGGTTTTGCTGTATTTACAATTACAAATAAATAGGTTTAACACTATACAAGTGCGCACAACCTGAATATTGCTTAATTCTTTGAATTGTAAAAGACAAAGCAAATCATCACCAGAAACAGCAATGATTTAGACGTATCTCTGACAAATATTATAAATTCTCAGGTTTAAATCCGGACAAGGATGCAGCACATGCCAGCTATTTGTCAACTGTCAGTAAAGACTTCGTACAAGCAATGTGTAAAATGATAAAGGCAGCAGTGGACAGAAAAGCTAGTACGGACGACGAAGCTGCAGAAGAAATTCTACAACATGTCCAGTTCTGCCAAGAAAAATGCCTGTCCTTCCACGGACGGGCGAACTTGTTGAAGGTTAGTAGAGTGACATTCCTAAGCGACCACAAACATGAGGTATAATTCAGAGTATTAAAGGCAGGTGGTCGCTTAATACTGAATGGAGGGTATACAAAAAGCCCCCATATGAGCATTCTGCACTACATTCGTCCTGCAATAATCTGTATTTATAGGTTTAGTATTAATGCATCAAGAGGTCATATTGGATGGGGTCTACTGTATAACAGTTTTACATTATAGAATATATAGAGGATCTTACATGAGTATTCATTACAAATTGTTTTTATGAAACGAGTTTACTATAATAATATGGCACGAGGTTTAGCGATTATAGTACATGTGTTTCATGAAAACAAATTGTTTTGAACACGAATGTAAGATTCTTTTTATCACATAAGCCTTAAAATGCCACAGAAAATGAAACAGGCTATAGCTGACGACTGTTTCGGCCATTGTTTACAAATAGCGTAATAATACAACGGACGACTCACATGGAGAGCTACGATTGGCTAACGATTAAATGAGCGCTACGATTGGTTAACGATTAAACGACAAAATGCATTGGTTTCCGTATTCATTTTGAGATTCTTTATCAACCGGAGTCAAACTGCTAATTTGCATAAATTGCACTAGTGCATTTCCGCGAGTTACGGCATTCTGTTTCGGCTCTCTCACACGGTAGATTATGTGATAGATATTATTGTAACATTCCGTACAGGTGAATTTAGATCTTATGGTACACCTATTGTCATCAGTGTTTACAAACACTACAGGTAAAAACACTATAGGTACAAGGACACAATCAAAGATGTTTAAACCAGTCACTACAGCTACATTGGCCGCAGGGGTAATATCACCCGCTAAAATGACACGGAATATTGAATATTTTAATGCTTGTTGATTCGAATCTCACTGTTGGCAAACACTTTTTTCTTATTTATTTTATTTCTTTTTATTTCTTTTTACATTTCTATTTCTTTTGCATGTGTATTCAGAACGACTTTCTGCGAGGTGTGCTTGGCCATAGTTGCATGTCGATTACAAGGCACAAACCCAGTATAAATGAAACAACATAAATGTAAACGTCCACTCCAAAAATTAAAAGAAACCCCAACAAAAATATTAAAACACAAAACACCCATTCCAAATATAAAACTATAAAACAAATAAGGACAAAAGTTTTTGCCTACAATGAGATTCGAACCAACAGCCACCAAACCATTCATTATTCTGTGTTATTATAACGGTTCATATTGCCACTCAGCTACCTGGCCACTATACCTGTATATACTGGTTTAAACATATTTGAGTGTGTCCTTGTACCTACAGTGTTTATGCCTGTAGTGTTGTAGTGTTTGTAAACACTGATAACAGTAGGTGTGCCATAAAATCTAAATTTGTCTGTAGCACTTTTCAAACTAATACACCAAATTTACATTGCAACACAGTGAACTTTATATCGTACTTTAGTAGTGAAGTTTATATAGTTTTCTGTGGAAACCCATATTGTAGAAGTCTGCATGTACAGTCAGAAATCACCAATACATCTCATACTCAAAGATCATAAGTTTTCTTCAAACTGATTTCTCGGATCGTTTCTTTCCCCGCTATAGGTGAACCCGTGATGTGATTTGCAAACAGTTTGGATTCAGTGTTTCTGCTCACTGTGAGCTAATAGGGAGAGACTACAGAGAAACCCGGGGGGCGCGATGCCGTACAGAGTTTCTCTGGTTCTTTTAGATGCCAAGTTGAAAATACTGATAAATCGGACCCCGGTTTAAAGTCTCGTCCGGAGGTCTTGGTCCGGCGGGGAATCTAACCTAGAAACCCTGATATTGCAGATTCTTAGCCACACGACCACGTCCGCCAGTGAATATTGATTAAACAAAACATTGTATCAAATGTATCACTGAAGACACATAGTGCTGAACCTGATCAAAATGTCCCCATGCAACCCTTTGATCTGGGTGTACATTATTTGCAAAGGTATTATATAGTCGGTTCCCGATCTTTATTGGTTAAGTACATATTTGTGATTTCAGCGAGCCAAAGATTATCTACAGGGTATGAGCAACGAACCCCTTGCGTTCCATGCAGAGTCAGGGTCAGGCAAAACCTCTGTCATGGCTATGATTGCCAAAGAAGCCTGGAAGTGGACTGGTCAACGTGCAACTATCATACTCAGGTGGGACAAGTAACCTCGATATGTTGCGTATTCGGTCATAAATAATGCTATATCAAATCACTAAACACTTGCAATGAAACAAACACACATTCATCTAGGTCAATTTTCTATTTTATCCACGAAACCTGGTGGAACTCTCACCCGAATTCCGACTCTTAAGCAAATCACGACACACTGTTCGTCTGCCTCAGACCTTCAGTTTATGTCAGATTCAACTACTTCAAGCATTATTCTTTTTGATGAAACACAAAATCAAATAGACCAACCGATTTGTCTTTTCACAATTTCTATGTTTGCAATGATACAGCTAATGTTCATGTTTTATACGACCCACTGAGCCAGGCCCTAAGTTTCGCATCTGCTTCTAAATATACAATGCCCACGGACAAAAAGCCACGACCTCTGTGATATATCCTACACTAACATAGTGTTCAGCCATATATATATGTTACAGTCAAACTGTGCAATCAGTCATTTCACGAAATGACTGAAAAGTTCAGTCATTTCATGAAATGACTGTTTCACTTAGTCATTTCACGAAATGCCTGAAAAACGCCTCCAGTCATTTCACGAAATGACTGAATCGACTGTAGCTCCATGTATTACATTGTAATGATTGGTAATACAAACGTTGTGACTTGAGGATTGCACGAAATGTCAGATTTTTCAGACTTTTCTTGAAATGACGGAAAAACCTTCAGTCATTATAAGAAAAACATGAATCAACTTTAGCTTTATAATTATATTAAATTGTATTGATCGGTAATAAAACAATGCGACCTGTTCAAACAACTGTTTATGTTTTTAGGTTTAAAACTGGTTTAAAGTAAAACGAAATGCTCCTTAAGTTAGGGTGCATATTACTTTATTTTAAGCCTGCTTTAAGTTACCATCTGCTAGAATATAGGATATATCTTATTGTTTCTTGTTAATCTAATCATAATCATATTACATCCAACTTAACCCATTACTCCAAGGCTTGTTTCCCTGTTTACACACAGGTTACCACTTGAAGTTGGTTAACCTTTAGTCGGATGAGTGAATACATATGCAAACAGTTTGGATCTCGGTGTCTCATCAGGATCCAAACTGTTTGACACCCTGATTGCATTTTGGTAGATAATTTGATTAAAGCTTGAATTTTGAAAATGTAGTAGGTGGTACATTCTGTAAAAATAATTTGCTCAGCAGGCTAAATGTTAAAAGTGCAACGGATTGCATTGACGTGCATTTTTATACTTTTTTAAAAACCTGACAGCTCAGTACAATATTCACCCTTTACTAAGGATTTAGACTGAGACCAGTGCGACTAATTTGCAAAGAAACTGTTGTCTGTATCCTTTTACAAAATATGTTTTGTTTCAGATTTATCGGTACAACACCGACTAGCTCCACTCTGAATGGTCTTCTGTCTTCTATCACCTCCCAGATCAGGAGGTCATACCACGTTGCAGGCAAGGTGGCTCAGGTGAGAAAGAACACGGTGTAATGAGCTATATCAGGTGTATTTGCATTGTATAGTGTAAGTTAATGTGGTTTGACATGGTACTTTATCTATCTAATGGACATTGTTGTAAGAAACTAATGGCTGTGTGACTATTTATTAGCTTATGTTTATAATCGCATTTTGAACAAGGGAATATTTGACTATAGCAGAAACTGTTAAGTCAAATCTATTTTATTCCATACGAAAGCTGGTTTGTTTGCTTAACCCCTTGCTTCATATAAAAGCCTTTTCATGCATCTGCCAACAGAGTAGACCCAGATCAGGCGGCTCATATAGGGACCGTCTGATCAGGGTATGTTCTGTTTGCTAATGGAATTTGATTGATCGGTTTCTTTAATTTATAAGATGGCTACAATGTTCCAACTTCCATAGTTTGTCCATGGATATTTATATTAGATTTGGAATAAACATTAGAACAGGGGAAGGGTTACATAAATCTTTAAATATACTGCCTCTCATAACAAAAGCGCATATGTTTTATATTATAAACGTACAGTTAATGAACACTTATAAAGTAATAAATTCTTACATTAACACTCATGAAGTAAGGAATTAACATAAATCATGAACAATATATACGTTGGATATATCATGGAATGTTTATTCAAACCTTTATTCTATAAATAAGTCTTTAATGCCTTTGCAACTAGGTGAAAGAGCCGTCTGATCAGGGTCTACTCTGTTTGCCTGTGGAATAATATCGCTCTTATTCTAGTTTCTGCCATAGCAAAAACTTCCTTGTTATAAACAATATGCCATTTTGAAAACGCATCTAATTAATATTCATGGTATCATGATCAATATTCATGGAGTAAAGGGATTGCTATCGGAATGCATTTCTATACAAAATATTCCAAGGCATGTACTACGCGGCCATAATATAGCTATACTGATAGATACTGAAATACAAACAAAAAAAACACCTATAAACCATCGTTAAATTTGGTATAAATATCGGTCCTAGAGACAGGTGGTATCTTAGTGCAGAGTGAAAGTCATGCAGAAAGCTCTTCTGTGAGCTTTCTGCACGACGTTTACCCTGAAATTAGCAGCCACCTGTCAAAAAGTATCTAAATCATTCTTCTACTAGAATTCCGGTTTAGAGGGGTTCTATTTTATTTGTCCTTCTTTTCAGGATTTACGCTCACTAGTGAACGAGTTTGAGTCCAGCCTATTACTTGCCACTTCTGAGCATCCCTTGGTTCTGATACTGGACTCTCTGGATATGCTCGATCCTTCCCACAATGCACGGCAGCTGCAGTGGCTACCGGCCCGACTGAGAGCTAATATCAAAATCATAGTCTCCACCTTACCCGGGACACAGTATGAGGCATTTCCAGTATTACAGGTGCGCGGCTGTGTATTAATCGTAATACAGTAGAACGTCTCTTCAACAACCACTGAATAAACATCTGTGTAATTTGAGGCAGCGCTGTGCTACCATATGTCTATACAACCCAGAATTATATTTCTGTTTTATAGTCATGGTAGTCAGACTGTATATGTTATACATAACTGTGTAACATTGTGTTTTGGTCTAGATCACAAGAAGTGGTATCGAAATAACTCCGTGGTTTATATTCCTGAAGAAAATTATTGCGGATGCCGCTGAAATGAAACACTCAATAGAGATTGACTTTGACAAATGCCACCTATTTACTGTATATATGTACAGTAACGTCTCTCTGATGCAACCACTCAAAAAATTATACTTGTGGATTTTTAAAGTGGTGCTAGCTTAATTCAGGGAAAATGTTATACAGAAAGCTGCCATTACTTTTGCACTACATTAAGCAACCAATGTTTCAAGACTCGTATATGGCCGTGTTATCGATTATTTACTGTATTTGTCAAATGCACGTACAGTTGAATGTCGATATCTCAAACTTCAAGGAACCATACACATTACTCCGAGATAACAGACTTTTGAGTCATCCTATTTATAATCGGAACTATTTTTCAAGTTCACACCTGAATGCTGGTTTAACCCTTTCGGCGCCAAATTTCTAATTGTCGTCTGCAATCCAAGTTTGTTAAATCATTCAGTAAAATAAGGAAATGAGATAATTAATGAAAATTTCAAAGGAATAAAGCACATATATAGAAATAGAGATTGGGGCAAATAGTGAAGTCCCTGATCAGACGCCGCCTTGAAAAGGCGGCGTCTGATCTGGGACTGCAGTATTTGTTGTGGTGTGTTTATGCGACTGCGGCGGAGAAAGGGTTGAAGTGACGCTGAAAGCTCCTGTAGGAGATTTCAGCATCACGTTCAACATGAATTAAGCTGTCACATGCGTTTCTAAATATGCGTTAGGGTACATTTTAGAACATTTGTGTATAGAAAGACCGAACATTTACCTCGAGTAATCCGAGTTCGAGATATCGAAGTTCAACTCTATATATAGTTAATCAGGCGGCTTTTCAAAATGCGGTATATGGCAGTTTGGATTGTTTGTGGTTAGTTAGATCCATTTTGTAACAGTATTACAAAATTAGTTTGATACGGCTTCCTCGTAGATTTCAGTATAATGAAAATATTAAAAATTGAGTCGACATTCATGTGTCTATAAATAACGCGTTTAAAAGTCTCGTTCATATAAATGCCTTTTAACGCATCTGCAAACATTGTAACCCCAGATCATATGGCTCCTATAGGAGCCGTCTGATCTGTGTCTGCTTTGTTTGCTAATGGAATGTTAAGGATCTGTTTCTTTACGTTCTGAAATGGTTACAATTTTCCACCTTCCATATTTCATTATAACTATTTTGACCATGAATATTCAGTAGGTTTTAAAATTGGAATAAACGTAGAACAGGGAAATGGTTAAGGAACAGTTTAATTAAGATCGTCAGCATTTGCTACTATAGTATAACCTCTCTATAACGGCCACTAAATTATGTTGATTAGTTGGTATTTAGGACAGGTGGCTGGTTAAAGCAAGGTAAAAATAAAACAGAACGCTCCTATAGCAGCATTCTGTTTTACTTTTCACATTGCTTTAACCAGCCACCTGCATTAACACAAAATACTTAATGTAATTTAGTGGCCGTTATAGTGAAGTTTTACTGTATCACAGTCTAGTTTTAAGTTATCAAGAAGGTGTCAATTTGAATTATTAAGCTTCACATACCTGTGAAATGGGAAGAGTGTTTGTCAGAATAATTAGGATAGACAGGGCACATGTCACAGTGAACATTTCATTATCAGCCTCATTTTATGTAAATGTCAAGCATGTTTGTGTAAACGGACAACAGTTTAGTTTAGGACTTTTTCAACTAATTGATATCATTTAACCCTTTCTTTATGAATATTAATAAGCTGACATGTTATAGAGATACCATGAGCAAGGGAATATTGACTATGGCATACATTGTATAATCAGATATACAAATGCCTCCTGAAGAAGTCAAATACTGCGATACGTCAGAAGGCGTACACATGGCGTAAAATGTTAATAAATGACACTTTGCATATTTCAGACAACGATAAAAACGAAAGAAAACATTGTTGAAATCACCAGACTCCCGGACTCTGATGTAAGCGCCATCATTGACAAGTGGCTGGCCTTCAAGGACCGCAAACTGACGGGCGAACAAAAATCGTTTGTCCTCAAATCTTTCAGCAAGTGTCCTCTTCCATTGTACCTGAAGCTTGCTGTTGATACTGCATCGTCATGGGCAAGCTACACGCCCAAGAGCATGGCCATACTGGAGTCGACCGTCAGAGCAAGCATCGATAGCCTCTTCCAACGACTGGAGAAACTACATGGATATATTTTTGTGTCCCGTGCTCTTGGATATTTGTCCACAGGTAGCTGCCTATGTACAATAGTTAATTGTTTTGGGGAACTTCAACTCTTTGCACGCTAAGTATTTTTTTCGTCTGCAACAATTGTCGTCTGCTTCAATTCTTAAAATAAACTTTCTCTCATTTCTTTGCAAAAATATGATCAAGATGACAAAGAGTTTGGATCCTGATGAGACCTCTCATCTGGGTCCAAACTGTTTGCATAGTCAATCACAGTTTCACTGCTAGTGTGCAATGAGTTAAGAAAGTAATTTTTGTTGCAATAATGTTTGTCAGGATTATGACCATTTGGGTTTATATTGATACGTTCATATATAATATATAGAGAGGAATCGGGGTCATTTTTTTAAAAAAAATATGACGTTTTTATTTTAACAAGACAGAGGTTCTCTCCGTATCTTACTGTAAATAACAAATTGGGAACATCCATGTCGTATTAGCACATTTCTAGTTTTAATGATGACCTTGAATGAAACGATACATCTCTGTTTCTTTCAGTGTGTTTTGGTATCTAATGTTTTACCGACGTTTTGATGAATTATAATCTAGTATTTCTATTTCATTCTTTGTTATACCCATTGTATTGAAATTCCTATTTTGTTTATTTCTCAAGCGAGAGTTGGTCTTACCGAGACCGAGCTGGAAGATATTCTGTCATGTGACGATGACGTACTCAGTGACGTATACATGTACTGGACTCCACCTATTAGGCGTCTTCCGCCACTCCTATTGATCAGACTGAGGACTGATTTGAATCAGTATCTTGGTAGGTTTAACATTTCAGAATCTTGAAAAGTTGTGGATGCAACATTAATAAAACATGTATGATGAGTTTTACATCTGTTAAATTGTCTTTAGCCTATTGTTCATAATGTTACTTGTCAAATGCTTTTCTTTCAACTTTCTTTGAAGCCCACGGAAATCCAATCATAAATAATTTAATTCTTTAAATGTGGGTAACAAGTCTACTGCCATCTGCAAACTGTGTAAACTCTGACCAAAGACTCTTGTGGAAGCCCTTTTACTAGAGTCTGCATTGTTTGTCTTGCATAATCCACTAACACTGAATCGATCCTGTCGTTAAACAGTGATAGGATATTCTACTTTGATAATTTTAACGCTGAATGTGTTAAACATTCAAATAAACTAGAACACCCAAAATAGCTGATGCAAGTGTTCATAGTTATGTCTTTCCCATTTCAGTTGATCGTGGAGCTGACAATGTCCGCGTTGTGTTTTGGTATCATCGACAATTTCTGGAAGCTGCACAAAGCCGTTACTGCGACAGCCAGGAAACTAAGCAACAACTGCATGCAGCACTGGCAAATTTCTTTGCCGGTATCTGGGCAAACGGTGAGCGCAGTACATAGTTATCTTCTTAGACATGCTACAATTTAAGGGTTTCGACCGTTCAAGGCTGAATATTCAGAAAGGAATGGTCAATTAGTAACTATATACATGTATTCTATTCAGAATACTAAAAGGGTTCATGTGTTTGACAAGAAATGTTAATAATCTTCATTGAGTATTAAATCAGACAACACTATATTTTGATTAACTCTCAACATTGTTTTAGAGTCCTCTTTACTGCCACTTAGACGGGTCTGTGATAAATGCAAACATTTTTGGTCCAGATGAGGGTCCATGCTTATAAAGCTTTTAGTTGAGTCTGAGTTTCGTTCTCAAGCTTTTGATTGGTCAGATTTGAGTTCTCAAGCTTTTGATTGGTCAGATTTGAGCCTTTGGCTCAAATCTGACCAATCAAAAACTTGAGAACGAACTCAGACTCAACTAAACGTTTTATAAGCATGGACCCAGATGTCCTGTAAGTATCTCGGCGTCTCTTCAGAAGCCAAACTGTCTGCAACTCTGCTTAAAAAAACTATCCACTCCGAAGCTTGCGACACCTATGCTTTGATACATATAATATTATAAAGTATTACAATTAGCTTTTTTATCATCATCTAATTTAATACACTGAGACCTTAACAAATTGTTTGGCCTCTTTACTGTTAAATACTTTTCTGCTAATAAATGGATACATTTTTAGTTCATCATTTCTTATTAAAAACTGTGATCAGGGCCTACATTATGGCAACGCAATCTTGAATTAATAAGTAATCTTAAAACAATATGTACGTTTAAATTTTTAATAAATTTGTGTAAGTATGTAGCATTTTTAGTAATACTTACTAAAATTTTATATCGTATATTCTCATTTTTCATATCTTATATGTGAATTACTGAATTTAATATCGCTTTAAACACTTTATTCCTATGAAAAATGTGCTAATCGTAAATGTCAAATCGATTCTAAGTCGAAACCTAATTTTAAATTTCTTTCCACCTTTTTATTTGTAAGATTAGCATATTTCTCATAGCATCTATGTTGCCTATTACTCTTTTAAATAAACATACAGTTGAACTTCGATATCTCGAACTCGGATAACTCGAACTTCGGGATAACTCGAACAAAACACATGTGAAAGCTTAATACAGGTCTAAAGTAATGCTGAAAGCTCCTACAGGAGCTTTCAGCATTACTTTAGACCTGTATTAAGCTATGACCTTGAGAAATTGTCCAGTTTAGAAATCGGATGACTCGAACTTCTATTATCTCGAACTAATTTGGATGGTGTGCCTTTACGTTCGAGTTATCGAAGTTCAGCTGTATATTCACATACTCTAGTTATACTGTCGGTTATAAAAGCTCATCAGAGCTTTTGTTATTTGTTAATGTCTTGTCGACTCAAAATAAATCTTATCTTAAAGGAAATGAAAAACCTTTTACCAATTCGAAGGGTGAAAAGGGCCAAGCTGATAGACACGTTTCCTCCCAGCCAAACAAATACGGCACCGCTTATAACTTGCGAAAACTGAACAATCTACCATACCACAGGTGTTACGCCCGACAGCTAGACAAGCTGAAGGATCAGTGCCTCTCTAACTTCGAGTTCCTTTTGGACAAGCTCTCCGCTACATCACTATGGTAGGTGTATTGAGAAGGCCGCCATGTCTGTTTGTCAGAATTGTAGTAGGAGTAGTTTAACCCATTTGCTCCCAGCGGATTCTTCCATGCTTATATATTGGAGTAGTCTATCTTTTATCTAAGGGATGTCTGGTCTAAATTTTCTATTTGTTTTGTTCTACATTGAATTTCCTATCAGCAAACAGTGTAGACTCTGATCAGACGCCGCATTATGCGGCGTCTGGTCAGAGTCTGCACTTTTTGCCTACGTCCCATATATGGGATCGTGGGAGCAAATGGGTTAAAAAAATAGGCAAAATATTTTCTGTGTTTCTTCTCCTAACGCTATCTTGTTGATAGTCTTTGCAACTGCACATATGATGCGATTTTCATGAGTAACAAGATTTTTTGTTGAGAAATAAGGCATTCCATCAGTGTTCCTCTTATCAATAGCTCTATTCCAATTGCTTCTAGTAATCAGTCTCGAGACTCGGTGGTAGTTGTATATGTAACAAACATATTAACTCTGACCTAGTCAATATGGTACAAATTTGTTCATATTAACTCTGACCGAGTCAGTATGGTACACATTTGTTCATATTAACTCTGAACAAGTCAGTATGGTACAAATTTGATCATTTTAACTCTGATCTAGTCAGTATGGTACAAATTTGTTCATATAATATCTACTCTGACCAAGTCAGTATGGTACAAGTTTGTTCCTTTGGGCTCTGTGTATTAACTCAGACTAAGTCAGCATGGTACACATTTGTTCATAATAACTCTGACCTAGTCAGTATGGTACAAATTTGTTCCTTTGGGTTGAATGTATTAACCTGTTAAATGCTGAATTTTCAAAGTGGAATAGTTCACCCCAGTTTGAAGATATAGCTATTTCAGTATAAAAGGGTATACTTTGTGGTAGGATTAGAAATGAAAAAGAAAGCAGACCCTGATCAGATGGCTCATCTAAGAGCTGTCTGATCTGGGTCTAAACTGTTTGCAAATGACGTTCAACTCATTTCCTTCATTCAAAGGGTAAGTAGATGCACACGTATAACTGATTTCAGAGACCACTTTACAGTAAAACCTCTCCATAAGGGCCGCTAAATTGTGTTAATTAGTTGGTATTTAGGACAGGTGGCTGCTTAAAGTAAGGTGAAAGTAAAACAGAACGATCCTATATAGGAGCGTTCTGTTTTACTTTCACCTCGCTTTAAGCAGCCACCTGCCTTTAACACAAAATATTTGATGTAATTTGATGGCCGTTATAGAGAGGTTTTACTGTATTAAAAAGTGGCCCAAATCGAACAACTATTCGAGCCATTTAAAACATATTTCTTTATATTTCAGTAGAGGTATGTTTCCTTATCAATGTAAACAACGTTTAGTTAACAGTTGCATTCGACATAGGGGTCTAAGCAGATTATCAAACCCTGTCGTACGCCTTAGTTTGACTGAGGTCGCAGATTATCGAACCCTGTCGTACGCCTTAGTTTGACTGAGGTCGCAGATTATCGAACCCTGTCGTAAGCCCTCGTGTGACAGATGTCGTATATTATCGAACATTGTCGTAAGCCCTCGTGTGACAGAGGTCGTAGATTATCGTACATTGTCGTAAACCCTAGTGTGACTGAGGTCGCAAATTATCAAAACATGTCGTTAGCCCTAGTGTGACAGAGGCCTTACCAATTTCAATTTGACAGGAATGTAATGGAAGATTTTGCGCTTGCACAGAAAGCGTTTCCAGATGACGAGCTGCTGAAGAACATTAATGACGTGCTGCAGCTGTCTCAAAACGGTCTCCTGTATGACCCAAATCAGCTGGTCTGTCAACTTATCGGCCGACTGTCCCTGTCAAAGGTGAGTCCCGGGTTTCCCAGATCACAAATCGAGTTACTTGGTGCCTATTCAGTATACGAAGTACAATAAAACGTCTCTAATGCGACCACTTTATGTATAAACATAGGTGTCCTTAAGCAGGTAATTGCTTAATCCAGGACTAAAGGAATGCAGAAAGCTCCTGCAGAAAACGCTTCCTTTTGTTGAGAGGAAGCCTTCCAGTTGGCTTCCGGTAGGTCGGTGGTGTTACCCGGGTGTTCTTCTGAGCGCAAAGCAATGCAATTTGCGGTCGTAAAATCAGATAAAACCAAACCAAATCCTTTTGTTGGTCGATATAGAGTATTTCACTGTATTGGCACATTAGCAATGACGCCAATGGCCATTTGTATAAGCTAATGAAATGATCCTTATATCGATAACAGATATAGACACGTTCTACTGTCAATAGCAGTTTATTGTTACATCACTGTACGTTGTATCTATTGCCTAGATATTATTGGGTAATATCCCTTATGCTCTAGAATAGGGTAGTCAATCTAGCCTTCCATATGAATGATACAAATAATCAGTGTTGAACTGTTGGCAGTAGAGGCCTTATCAAGTTAATTAACACTTAACCATGTACACTGTAATAAATACGTTTAATATTTGAATGAAATAGTTTATACATTGCAGCTATTTTGGCAAGAGGGCTTGTAAAATTATCTGGGTCCATGCTTATAAAGCTTTTTAGCCGAGTCTGAGTTCGTTCTCAAGCTTTTGATTGGTCAGATTTGAGCTTTTGGATAAGCATGGATACTGATCAGGAACTGTACTATTGTCTGTACCTTTTGTTGGGTTTTGTTCTATTTTTGTTTTGCCCTATAGTTAAATCTAATTGTGTGTATTCTTTGTGAAATAATAGATGGACATTTCAGGAGGTTTAATGGTTTATAACTCCCTCGGCATATACATATTGCAGAAAATCTGCCTCGAGTAGTCTCATAAACCATCAAATGAATAGGACTTATCGGATGCAATTAAGGAATTGAATCCTACGTTTGGTAACATGCCCTCATTAAGGTGGTGTACAGTTATAGAATGGTAGTTTTAAAAGATGTGAACATTGCGAGTTAACAAGACACCGAGTAACGCTACGTCTCATCGGAATCCAATCTGTTTGACACTTGGCCTTTGTTTTAAACGAAACGAGAGGAACTACATATACAGTAAAACCTCGATTATTCGAATTTTCGTTATAAACGAATTTAGACCCTTTTAGGCAGGTGGCTGCTTAATGCATGATGGAAGTCATGCAGAAAGCTCCTAGAGGAGCTTTCTGCATGACTTTCACCATGCATTAAGCTGCCACCTGTCTTAAAGATCGATAATAATACGTATTTTAGTGTTCGGATAATCGAGGTTTTACTGTACTTGTATTTCTTTAAGAATTAATGTATACACTTTTCTAACAAATAGAACGTATTCGATGTGTTAAAGGTTTCGTCGAAATGCGCGAAACAAAGTGCATACGTTTCGTGTAATAACAGAGCTTTTTATTATTTAACCTTTAGCCTGCTATGGACGGAATATTGATTACCTATGCAAACAGTGTCGATCCAGATGAGATGCCGAGTAACTCGGTGTCTCATCTGGATCCAAACTATTCGATACCTTGACCGTGTTGTGGAACAGAAATGCAAAATAAATAAACTGTGCCTTTTCTACAAACAACAAATTGCGTAGCCGGCTAAAGGTTAATCGTAACTGAAAACCCTTTGAAGTATCTCTGTGAATGACTCTATCCAATTTGACAAATGATATAACTGTCTGTATCAATCCTGGAATGAGCCACACGCACGTGAATGTCACTTTATGACAACTGATATTCCATATAACTGCACATCCTACAATGATTACAGCGACAGTTTAGATATGGGGCAGATGCTGCACTACTGATATCAATCAACTACGTTAAAAGCGTCTAGTTTCTAAAACGCTTCAGCTTGAATTTGATTCAATGTTCAGAGAATATATTTCTTGAGACTCAAACAGTTGAGATACTGATGAGATGCAAAGTTGTTGGGTGTTTGGTCTGGATCCAAACTGTTTGCAAATGCTACCACACATTCAGACATATAGCTGATATTCAGGTACGCTAGTTTTACCCTAGACCCTCAAAATAGCTTTAACTCATTTATTCCCATATAACGTAAAGAAACCCCACCCAGGGCTTACTTTGGAACCCACCCATTTTTCATGTGGAGGAAGTACAGCAAACAAAACATTTACTGGAATAAGTCATTGACATTGGCGGGTTCGGCAACAGTGCAGACACTGATAGTGGACTCCTTCAGTAGCCCTCTGATCTGAGTCTACACTGTTTGCCTATGTTCTTTTTAAAGGATACTGGGCACTAGTGGGTTAGAATTTGAGGCTATTATTTGTATTGTAACACCTCTGTAAAGCGACCATCTCAAAGAAGCATACTTCAGTAATCTATAGCCAGATGGTACATGTAGCTTGATGCAGGACGAAAGTTATATAGAAAGCTCCTACATGAGCTTTCTGCATCAGTTTTGACTTGCATTAAGCTACCACCCCTTTTAATTACACTTAGCTCTTTTTATTAAGTGGTCGCTTTAGCGGGTCCTATTAAATTTCACCCATTCTCTATATCTTTGTATATGGATCACGCATTTGCTCTTGTGCCAGGACAAATGAAACAACTAGGGGACAACCAAGACATTGTTGGGAGAGACAACTTCCACTTTACAACATCGTTAGACCCTTCTACCGCTAAACATGACCTGGCACGCGTTTAGAAACAACTTGGGGCCCAGACAAGACACCGAGTAACTCGATGTCTCACCAGGATTAACCCTTCTCTTGCTGAACTTTAAAATACATTTCTCCTTCTTTACCCATGCCCTGTTGTATAATTACATATATCATCACTGTGTACAAGTATTTCGCTGTGCAATCACTGCTGTGGAGTGCACTGGTTGTACAATCAACTTGTAAATAATGCAGACCCTGATGAGACAGCTCCTGCAGGAGCTGTTTCATCTGGGTTTTCACTATTTACAGGTAGGTATATTGACGTGAATAGCAAGCGAATGGCTAAAACTGTTTGACACTTCATCAATAGATTCTCAAAAGCTTCACCGAATCGCAAGTGGTTGCACGGGATCCAATTTTGACACGGGGTTAACACACGAAGGCACAAACAGCAACGAATGTTGATAAAATTTGACATTTTGAAGATATTAAACAGAGAAATTACAATCGGTGTTCCAATTGTATTGTTTCAGATTACCGAGAAGTTCTTGAAGCAATGCCAAGAGTTTCCGCTTCCTTCACTCCAGGCAGACAAGCGCATATTAACCCAGCCTGGTGGCCAACTGATCCACTCCATGGCCGGACACAAGGGAGACATTCTGTCGCTGGACTTGGCCTCAGACAGCAAACTTGCCCTCACATGTAAATTTCCTTCGAGAGTAAAACTAAAAATCACTGAACATATGTTGGACATAGTATAAACATTATATTGATTTACTGTATTCTTTTGGCAATACAGAACGGTTCTCAATGTTTAACCTTTTCACCACCGCAGTCGCATAAATGCACAACGACAAATAGTGCAGTCCCAGATCAGACGCCGCCTTTTCAAGGCGGCGTCTGATCAGGGACTTCACTGTTTGTCTCAATCTCTATTTCTATATATGTGCTTTATTCCTTTGAAATTTGCATTTATTTATCTCATTGCCTTATTTTACTGAATGATTTAACAAACTTGGATTGCAGACAACAATTAGAAATTTGGCACCGAAAGAATTAAACAAAACTTTTTATAAACCTTTACCTAATATAATGCTTTGTCACGCCCAAGCAAACAGTGTAGATCCAAGACGTGAATGAATGATATTCGGACTTTGTAATCATCACTGTTGGTATTCTGTACTGTAATACAGTACAATCTGATTTAAGCGACCTCTCACTGATTGACCATTGGATTCCTGATATTCTTAAAACAAATGGTTGCTCAATGGACAATGTACGTAATCGGAATCCTCTTTGCAAAATTATTGTCAGGCATTAAGCTACCACATCCGTAAAGATCCATAATTAGATATTTCTTTTGATCACATAACCCTTTACGCCTTTGCAAACAGAGTAAACCCAGCTCAGACGGTTCCTATCGCAGGCTTTTGACCAGGATCTGGGTCCATGCTTATAAAGCTTTTAGTTGAGTCTGAGATCGTTCTCAAGCTTTTGATTGGTCAGATTTGAGCCTTTGGCTCAAATCTGACCAATCAAAAGCTTGATAACTCAAATCTGACCAATCAAAAGCCTGAGAACGAAACTCAGACTGAACTAAAAGCTTTATAAGCATGGACCCTGATCTGTTTGCTTATGACATAATATAGATATGATTCCACAGATTCTGACATAGCTAAAACGTCATGTGTCCGTGCACTATTAATCTTTTTAACATTCACGACGTCATTATTTCTTACATGAAGAAAATATTCCAAAATAGGGAATTAATATTATACATAAATACTTGAAATGCTCAGATCTTATATTTCGACCACTAAGGGCCTTTTTCAAAGATTATCATGTCAAAATACACGTCACATTTTTGTTACATGCATTCAGCCATAAAATCAAAGAGAATCTTTGAATAAGGCCCTTAGTGGTCATTATTTCTTACATGAATATTCATGGTGGAAAGGGTTAATCCTTTTCCTAATGAGCATATATTCATGACTTGATTTCTTCATAAATATTCATTGGCCTAATTTTTATAAGGCGAAGTTTGACGTGTTGGTTAGACATAACTGTATGATTAGATCTATATGATTTCATAAACAGACAGAGAAGACCCTGCTCAGAGGAATTCTACAGGAACCGTCTGATCAGAGTCTGCTCTTGAAACCGTTAATATCAAGGAAAGGGCTGAGCCAATCTTTACTCTAATTCCAATTAAACAATATCTAGGTTCAGACGATGATACGATACGGCTGTGGAACGTCAAGAGTGGGAAGCAGGTTCGAGTCTTGGATGGCTTGGGTAAAGTTACCCGTGCTACGTTCTGCCATAATGACGAATATATACTGATTGTGATGAATACGAAGCACTCGGTCAGGTCTGTTACAACCGGTAAGTATAACTGTAGTTTGCATCCAAAGTTTGTTAATGTAATTCAGTAAAATGAAGAACTGAAATAAACAAATGCAAAATGCAAATAAATTAACCGCATACATAGAACTAGAAGTTGAGACAATCAGTGAAGTTCCTGACCAGAAGCCGTACTGAGGTATTATTACGAAACGATCATCTGAGACTCGTGTAAGAAGTAACCTGAGAGAAACGTACTTTAACGCCTTTGTAA
This sequence comes from Azorinus chamasolen, assembly GCA_963576725.1. Classification (NCBI taxonomy): domain Eukaryota; kingdom Metazoa; phylum Mollusca; class Bivalvia; order Cardiida; family Solecurtidae; genus Azorinus; species Azorinus chamasolen. Next base: position 686,853 of record OY755243.1, on the reverse strand, counting down.
TCAAAGTAGACCTTGGTCAGAGTTTCATGTAGACACTTTCTGATCAGGATCTGCTTATGGAATTATAGCCATTGTATAGTTTCGGTATAATTATATGCCATAATACAACATCCGCTAATACATGTTCATGATGTCATTATTCATCTGAATATAATTAAACCCCGCTAATGCGACCACCTAAAAGAGGTATAATTCTGGGTGCTAGATGCAGGTGGTAGCTTAATGCAGGATAAAAGTAATGCAGAAAGCTCCTCTAGGAGCTTTCTGCAATACTTTTGCCCTGCATTAAGCAACCACCTGCTTATAAAGACGCCTATGTTTATTAATTAAGTGGTCGCATTAGAGGGGTTCTACTGTATCTTAAGGTAAAGGATCCAGCAGACGTGCATTATAAATTTAACGTGTAAAAGCATGTGAATAAGTGCAAATAATTGCCCACAGTGGTCTACTAATTTCCTGTTAGTAACACAACTATGTACGCTGTTACCTTATATAGTTCCGTTCGTTTATGTCTCTAAAGGAGAGAAGCTTTACGACATATCTACGGCTACCGATGACAGCCCGTCCTGTGCCACGGGGGCCGGTAAAACGCAGCTTATCATCTTCAAGGACAACAAGGCGATAATCTACGCTGCCAAAGACGGCACTCTGCTAACTACTATTGAATGTGGAGAAAATATTAATTTCAAGTTCCCTGGATTCGCCGTGGGTAAGTGACAGTGCTAGCTAGACTTATTGTCCCCTTTTTCAATTGTTCAGACATTATATGGTATGCCGACAATAGGGTTCTAGGTACTGACGTTTTGTTTACTTTAACCCTTCGCTTGCTGAATTTTAAAATACATTTCTCCATCTTTACCCGTGCCCTGTTGTATAATTACATATATCTTCACTGTGTACAAGTATATCGCTGTGCAATCACTGCCGTGGAGTGCACTGGTTGCACAATCAACTTGTAAATAGTGCAGACCCTGATGAGATCCTGCAGGAGCTGTCTCATCTGGGTTTTCACTATTTACAGGTAGGTATATTGACGTAAATAGCAAGAGAAGGGTTAATTGTGCCACTTCCTTACAGTATTCTTTCTTTTCGTAAAAAAATTACTTCGGCCGAAGAAACTCTAATTTACTTGCCTGTGCCATTTTATGATAAGATGGAGTAGTCACTATTTAAAGACTTAACCCTTTCCTTCCCCCCTAAAGGATCCGTCTGATCAGGATCTGCTCTGTTTGCTGATGGAATTTAATAGAACTGTTGTGGGTTTGTTTACTTTCCAAAATGGCTACAATGTTCCACCTTCCATTATTCATTATAGCTATTCTGTCCATGAATATTCAGTAGGTATTGAAATTTGAAATAGAACAGGGAAAGGGTTCGCATTTCTCATGCTGAATAACAATGCTCAATCTCTGTTTTGCTGAAACCTCACTGACTTCCGATTCGGTTAAATTGACCGAGTTTCAAACTGCTTGGATCCAGATGAGACACAGAGTTTCTTTGCGTAAGCCAAACTAGCTGGCACTGATCTGGGTCCATGCTTATAAAGCTTTTTAGTTGAGTCTGAGTTCGTTCTCAAGCTTTTGTTTGGTTAGATTTGAGTTCTCAAGCTTTTGATTGGTCAGATTTGAGCCAAAGGCTCAAATCTGACCAATCAAAAACTTGAGAACGAACTCAGACTCAACTAAAAGTTTTATAAGCATGGACGCAGACAACACCTAAACTATGCATTTGATCTAGGTTTACTCTGTTTGCACATGTGCCAAGGGGCGTTTTCCATCAGGTAAATGTTTTAAAACGGTTTAAAGGCGCTTCTATGACGGTGGCATAGATGGTGATAAATCATGTCTGATTATGTGGTTATAGGCCGAAAACAAGTAAGATTACCAGTATAAGGTTTTATGGTAACGTAGATTTGTTATTTGTTTTTGCGCAAAACAAAATGCGACACATGTGTCATATAATGTAGTTCTGTGATGATATTCTGATTTAGTCGGTAACATGTGGATGCGATCCGTCTGCAAAAACAATCTTGGATTCTCATTCTAGTGTAATAAAGAATAAATTTCCTTTCTGGGGTTTCTACCAGAGACGTACATAGTCTTTATTGCTATGCCTGATTGCCTGAAATGACATTGATAACATCTGGTGATATTTCCTCTTTGCCTTTGTCTGATTTTCACTACTCTCCGCGGATGGTATATTGTTTTTATATGCCTGTGCGTGAGTCCAGTAAGTCGAAGAAAATACAGTAAAATCCCGCTAATGCGACCACCTAAAAGAGGTATAATTCTGGTTGCTAGATGCAGGTGGTAGCTTAATGCAGGACAAAAGTAATAAAGAAAGCTCCTAGAGGAGCTTTCTGCATTACTTTTGCCCTGCATTAAGCAACCACCTGCTGATAAAGACAGCCATGTTTATTCATTAAGTGGTCGCATTAGAGGGGTTCTACTGTAGTAACATTTGCTTACCCAGCAACCACCATCTGCTGGTCGTTTCTAATCATCCATCGTCTTGTTTTTACCTATTAGTAATTACCCTTTATACCCGATAACACGTTCTTCCCATCATTTTGCGAACCGAATGATGCAGTTTGGCAACATTGTGATATATTTTAATTAGACTAACGTAGTAGAAACTAGTATAGACCCTGATCAAATGTCTCCTTGAGGATCCGCTTGATATTCGACTGCACTAGTTGCCTAACTTTGTCTGTCTGAATACTAAGGGCAGTAGGGTCTAATATCAGGTATTTTATTTTATCATGGACATAAGGCATGTGTTTTATGTTATAATTATAGTTTTACTACATATATAAATCAGAATTTTACGAAAATAGTATCGCAAAGTACTCGTCTCTTGTTTCATGCTGACGGTTGTACAACGGCGATACTATCTTTCTTAACCTATTGTTTACGGTACATTCGTCGAAAATGAGTTTTGAAATTCATAATATTTTCTTTATTGAGAGGTCACAACAAACAAAATATATGCTGGAATAACACATGACCGCATGTCCGTACGCATTCACGCATGCACACACGCATATACGCACGCAAACGTACACACGCGCGCACGCAAGTATTCTTTAAACCGTTTACTTTACTGCCTTAATATAAATATTTGGTTAACACGTAGGAGACAGCTATCCTGGTAATAGTAAAAACAATGACTTCAGTGGAGATCGCGCATAATTCTTCAATACATGCATTTGTTTCCATTAGTACAGTTAAACCTCTTTGTAACGGCCAGTAAATTGAATCAAGTATCTTGTGTTTAAGGCAGGTGGCTGCTTAAGGCAAGGTGAATGTAAAACAGAACGCTCCAATAGGAGCGTTCTGATTTACTTTCACATTGCTTTAAGCAGCCACCTGCCCTAAATATCAACTAATTAACACAATTTAGTGGCCATTATAGAGAGGTTTTACTGTATTTGTTTCCAATAGTAACTGTTGTTGTCCTGCTTTTTCCAGGTTCCAAAAGCTACGCAGCTGTCACTACAGCAGATCAAGTGTATGTTACTGTGTTAGATATAGCAAAAACGAAATTTACACCGCTGTTCAGGGGCTTTGAACCTTTCGCAGACAAAGGTAAAAATTGTATAAGTAATGTCATAATGGATGTCTTAAAATCTTGTTTATACACCCCTTCATTTAATTGAACGTTGCTACAATTTACAAAGAAGTGTCCAAACTGATCTATGAATTTCAACAACCTGACTCAGGTGCAGTTTTCTGACAAGCCTCCATTTCCATCTCTACTATATACGTACAGTAAAACCTCTCTATATCGGCCACTAAATTGTGTTAATTAGTTGGTATTTAGGACAGGTGGCTGCTTAAAGCAAGGTGAAAGTAAAACCAGAACGCTCCTATAGGGGCGTTCTGTTTTACTTTCACCTTGCTTTAAGCAGCCACCTGCATTTAACACAAAATACTTAATATAATTAAATGCCCGTTGTAGAGAGGTTTTACTGTATATTCATATGGTATTCAACCAGTTTCATCTCACCTCAGATCGCAGGTTAATAAGCATGTCACTGTATTTTTAAACGTAAATGAGAAAGCAAATTTTCCTGTACAATTATAAATCAGAAGTAGGCAATGATGCTTGACAAAAGGCTGAAAATAGGTAGAACAGTTACAAAATCGTCATTAAATTACTATCGTGAAATGCCATAAATGACAGTATTGAAAATGACGTAATGTAAAACCTCTCTAAACCGGACGTTCAGTTTAGTATAAATATCTGTCTTGGAGACCGGTGGCAGCTTAATGCAGTGTGACAGATTCGCTACTAGAATTCCAGTTTAGAAGAGTTTTACTGTATTGTTGAATTATATTATATATTGTAGCTTCAATACGTCAGTAATTAATCTTCAGATCGTTGTTGTAAATCAATAATTGTTGTTGACCAGCTAGACTAGGTTTGGGTCAAAACGGGTATCAATATCACGTGAGTACAGTAAAACCTCTCTAGAATGACTTTAGAAGATGACTTATTCTGGAACTGTAAAACAGGTGGTAGCTTAATGCAGGATGAACATTATGCAGAAAGCTCGTATATGAGTATTGTCAGAAGCTTACGTCTGTGCCAAGTTTTTAACATTATTTTATATTCGGTTGGATGCTATTTATGGTCATTTTCAATGAAATGCTTTGGGTGTATTACTTTTGTACCTGTGGAATGCATGACACAGTCGTTTGGCTGTTGAATTAGAAGTAAACTGTAAATTTCCGATTAACCTTATTAGTTCAATTGTCACAGAAGGCCTAGATATAATATCTAAACAAGTACCTCCCTATATAACCACTTACTGAATTAGTATGGACGTGATTCAAAGAAAGTGATTCTTTACTGCAGAACGAAGCCAATGCATATAGAACCTTCTGTACAATAGTCGTCCTGCATTCAGCTATCACCCGTCTTTCAAATCCAGAATTAGACCTCTGTTGTGGTTATTATAGATATGATTTACTGTATTCTTAACCCATTATCTCATTGGCTATTTTTAGATACAACCTCTTGAATAAATCTACCGAAAAGGAGCATTAATAAGAGGAAATGAAATTTTTTGAATTTTGTAGTTTAAAACCATTGTGATAAATAGAGCTTTTGTTCCTATAGGAGCAAATGCTCTATTTATCACAATGGTTTCACAAAACGACTTTTACAGAGTCGTCAAAAGTCGTCAATATGAGGGAATGGGTTAAATGATATGTTAACCCCTGGAAGAATGTCGTGACATACAGACACATCAAGTCTCGAATGTAAGATAATTATATTGTCAAACTTTTTGTCTTATTTCTTGTTAAGCTGTCATGCCCTTTTAAAAAAAAACATTTCGGTGTCAGATTTCCAGACTATATCAATAGATAACACTCAACGGGTCTCAATGTTTCATTCCATTTTTTGCTGAAATTACATTTGCTGAAGTTGGGAAAAAGCAATATGTTCCGTTTGTCTACTATATATTAGTTGACTCATGTCAAGCAGTCTGACTCCAACGCAGATACCCATGGTCTTGTTTGAATACAAAACAATTTGCAAGTCCATAATCAATTTGCAAATAGCATGTTAACTGTTAAACCCTGTCCCTATCTAATGTTTGCTTTGACAAAATCTGTAGAATGAGATCTATATCATGTCAATAGCAAACAGAGCAGACCCTGATCAGACGGCTCCTTTAGGCGCCGTCTGATCTGGGTCTACTGTTTGCAAATGCGTGAAAAGGAAAGGGTTAAAGAACATGTACAGTGTACCTACTGGTCGATGTGAAAATACATGTTTGCATAGTGTAGTATATGTGTACTTGAAAGTGACCACAAACGAACTTTTAGTTTTTGAATTAACAGCTCCAGAGTTCAAATGGTCTACATCGGACACCATCGTTACAACTCCACATGTTCCAACACGCTCTATGTACCTCGTATGTACATAATAATATCATTTTACTGTTGAGATTTGTCTTTGCGAATTTCGCATCATCTGTTGTGCATATATTTACAATAGTTATTTATCCGGTCAGGCAAAATGAAACCAATTGAAAGCAAAACATTTCTTACATTTCATAATCATTTTACGTTTCAAAATGTCTAATCAGTTTCTCGAAATTGTATTAACCCTTCCTCCATAAATACACCTTTCTACGCCTCTGTAAAAGTCACTTTATGAAACCATTGTGATAAATAGAGCATTTGCTCCTATAGGAGCAAATGCTCTATCTATCACAATGGTTTCAAACTACACAATTCTTAACTTTTCCTTTTCTCTAGTAAATGCTCCTTTTCGGTAGGTTGATTCAAAGAGGTAGCCTATGAGGTAATAGGTTAATGCGTCAATATAGTTGCCTCTGTATCATTTCCGACGTCATTTTCGTAAATTCCCGAGATGTTCCGATTTGTCAGACAATGTTTTTTTTTTATAATTCGTAGCAAGTCATAATATAGGTCGGATAGTATCGGTAAGACAGAAACTGTCCGACGAGCAATACGCCACATTTCGAAATTTCGATTTATTCAAAAAAGCATATTACCTTTCTGACAGAATATCTTAGCTCTGTCTATCCACATTGTAGCCTACAGCCATCTACAGAAGGTCCTACATACTAGAGAAGTCGTCGGTAATAATTTATCCATATTTAGGCCGCTTATTTTCTGCTTGTGAAATGGTTCTGCATGCTTTGCCTGTGATGCCAGTTATTCTGCTCTAATATACACATTCATGTGACCGATTGTGATATAAAAGAATCATGTTCAAGGGACTTACAAGGCATTAAACCAAATTACAAGACGTTAGAGGTTATAATGAATTATAATAAGAGTTAGAAAGTAAAACATCTGAAGTTAGTTCTTCATTTTATCTATTATAATAAGAGTCTGTGTAATTCTATTAGCTTTTGTTCTATATATACAAACACAGATATGTTTATATCTATATATATATTGGTCACGTGTTGTTCGTGTTGTTAGAAATTTAACCATTTATCTCATGGATATTCATGTAATAAATATTGAAAGTCATGAATAATTATTAGATTCCATTTTATAATGACATGTCAACACATGAATATGTATTACAAAAATTATAAAATCAGGTTATATCATTTCATAAGGAAACAAACTAAATAATGATCAAACGGCCCCTATAGCAGTCGTATGATCTGGGTCTATTCTGCAAACGGTTTAACCCATTCCCTCATATTGACGACTTTTGACGACTCGGTAATAGTCGCTTCGTGAAACCATTGTGATAAATAGAGCATTTGCTCCTATAGGAGCAAATGCTCTATTTATCACAACGGTTTCAAAAAACGAAATTCTCAAATATTCCTTTTCTCAAGTTAATGCTCCTTTTCGGTAGATTTATTCAAAGAGGTTGTATCTAAAATAGCATATGAGGTAATGGGTTAGCAGATATATCAATGGAGTAAAAGATTCAAACATGTAACGACTAGAGGATTATTAATGGCAATATTATCCTGTTTCTTTACCAGGTTTTCCAACGGTAAAAGTCTGATTTATTAAATGCTGAATGTCTGTAGGTAACTTTGTCCGCCTGTAATTTGCTATGGCTTTGGGCTCATGTTAACATTTTGAATGCGAAAATGAGTGAACTGGCATTTAGAAATAGTATAGACCCAGTTCAGAAGGCTCATAGTGGAACCGTCTGATCAGGATATGCACCGTTTGTCATTAAAAACTCACTAGCAAATTTAAACATTATAATACAGAATGGATATTATAGTTAAACATTGATTGGCCATTCCTACTTGAGTATCCAGTGTTCAAAGAGTCAACGTCAACTTTATTGTAAAATTTACTCTAGCAACTACGAGTTATTTGATACATTCTACTGAAGTTTATGGTATAGAAATGTGAAAATGAGACCGAGAAATATAAATTAGATTGTCTGGCAAAACAAATGGTTTTGTGGAATACGTATCTTAACTGTCTTGCTCTAACGGTGATTTGTTTTCTTCTGCTTTAAAGTTATCTTAATAATGCATGCTAGCTTTTTGTTTGCTAACAGTAAATATTTCTGGCCATTCATTTTTGAAAGTTAATTTATATTTAACCAATTCCCTTCTATTGACGCATTTTGACGCCTCTGTGAGAGTCCGTATCTGAAACTGTTGTAATAAATAGGGCATTTGCTCCAAAGGAACAATGCTCTATATTTCATAACTGGTTTCAAAACACGACTTTTACAGAGGCATCAACGTACGTCTGTAGGAGGGAATCGGTTTATACAGTAAAACCTCTCTATAACCACTAAATTGTGTTAATTATTTGGTATTTATTGCAGGTGGCCGCTTAAAGCAAGGTGAAAGTAAAACAGAACGCTCCTATAGGAGCGTTCTGTTTTACTTTCACCTTGCTTTAAGCAGCCACCTGCCTTTTACACAAAATACTTAATGTAACATAGTGGTCGTTATAGAGAGGTTTACTGTACATTATTAAAGGTCGTTTTTCATTGAAAGTTTGTGCATTCCATGGACTATCAAACAAGTCGGATAAGTCTGGGGAGGATCGAATCCAATGTTGCAAGAATTTGTGATCCCATCCCATCTCCAATGCATGGATAGAATGGAAATAAATATGTTTAAATTAACAATTATTTCGTTAACTTCTGATAAGTTTTGGTAACATGCCAACATGATGCCCTTCCACGGGGCAAATCATGAATGTCTTTTAAAACGTCTGAGAATATTTACAGCTTTGAAACATTTGATCATGACCAACTTGAGAACAAAATACTTGACACGAATTAAACAGTTTACACCTTGATCAGAAGCCGTGGTTTAACATGGAAGCTGATCAGAGTCTAACGTTTGTAATTGTAATTGTATTCCTTTTTTCGTGGGCTTTGTCATGATAGAAATTCGGTGTCACTTGGACCGAAATTTTGCGTGAATATATTACACAAGCATTACGAAATTTCTGACATGTACCAGTGGTTGTTAAACTGAATATTATTTCGACAATTGGGCAAGTACATGTTTGTGCTGCGTTACCTTAACCTTTCACCTGATAAATACCGGTAAACAGGTGCCGATTAACGACGTCGTCTTGTATTTAACATTCTTGTTGACCTTAATAATTAACATTAAACCTTTACTTCATGAATATGTATGTAACAAATAATGATTGTATGAATATTAATAGCTATTGTTATAATGGCATTTTGAACGAGAGCATATTTATGTCCCGCCGATGACGAAGGGGTATTGTTTTGATGATGTTCGTCCGTCTACCATGCTTTAATTCTCAGAGCCATATTTTGGAAGTGCTTAAACTGATAGTCTCTCCACTTGCAACGCGTTTCAAGAATGCATGTTTATATACTGAAACGAAATCTATCGCAAGAAAACAAATCGAATAAACGCTAAGGCAGACAACAGTTTCATTTGTTTGATATCGCTGTACCCTATGTTATTCGCCAATGTATTAGTATTTTATGGGTTGCGTTTTAGTTTCGTAACTGTTCGACATAGGTAGATAAGATTTTGTTGTACAACAAGGAATTACAGGCATCGACGAAATCGGTTTATTTTGTATCACAGGGGTATTTTCGATATAAGTTGAACTTGACAATCTTCATAAAATGATTTAACATAACAAACACCAACTTGTATGATGTTATTGTTTTATGATGTCATTGAAAATATGTGTATAGTGTAGGGACTATCACTTTAATGTTGCAGTGTATATAACTGTTTATTACATTTGTTACTATAAATAGTAACATTTTTACACTCAAAATGGTCCTATATCGGTCAAAAAATTCAGTCGTATTGTCAGAGTGGGCATATACGGACCTAGCGACGGGCCTATAACCTATATGTCCGGTGCCAAGATAATTGTCCTAAATCTATAGCAACAGAACCCCGATACGAGGCGAAGGTCTTGTTCAGCTCAAAGGTGCCCGACGCATGCTTTGACTCATCCATGAAACACCCCTCCCCCCCCCCCAAATAATAATAAAAAAAAAATTGTGATCGAAGTATGTTCAACTGGCCTAAAACTATCTACTTGAACCTTAAACTACACCGAGAAACGAGAAAAACACGACCCGGAAAAAATTTTCCTTTCGGGTCTATATATGTATTGAAAGGTATCTAACTACGACAGATCAGCGGCGGAAAATACAACAGTCATGTTTTTCAAAGTCTTACAGCAAAGCCAATTCAACACCGATTTCAATCAGTTTGGTCTTGATCCGTTCCAAATTCCATATGCTAAGCGGCACAATTAGTGCTTTCCTTAAATATTGCTCCGTCTTGTCGCTCCAAGACCGCGAATTTGAAAAAACGCTAGAGCGAAACCGGGTCGTGTTTTTCTTGTTTTTCGGAGTTGTTTAAGGTTCAAATAGATATTTTTTAGACTAGTTTAACATACTTCAATCCCATTTTTTTTTTAAAAAAATAAATATTATTTTAATTTTTTTTTGATTTTTTTTTTTTTTTGGGGGGGGGGGGGGGGGGGTTTGTTTCCATGGGTGAGTCCAAGCATGCGTCGAGCACCTTTGGTTCAGCTTCGATGCATATATTGTCAAAGTGCTCGTACACATACCGATTAGCCCCAATTTCCAAACCCTCGCTTTTACAAATACAATCCTCGCTCGAATTGATTCAGATTTCTGCACATGCACAGTACACGTACCGGTAAAGTGCAATTTAGCCGCTAGTTCCAACGCCCATTTTTCGAAACTTTTAAAACCGTCGTTTTGACGTCATCCAAATGACGTCAGAGTAGCGCCATTCTCTCAATTTAGTTTTAAAACCGTTTTCGTGCTGAGAAATAGCGTCTGCCTTATCTCTGATCTGCTTAAATGTTCGCCAATGTTTTACAAATGTAATAAACAGGTTATGACACGGGTGATTAGGGCCGCAGAGTGACATAGGCCCTTACCTAGATATAGTCCCTCGGGCTTAAGCCCTCGGGCCTATATCAAGTTGATTGGCCTATATCACTCTGCTACCCTAGTCACCCGTGTAATAACCTCTATATATGTATAAATGAATGGGACGCTCCAAATATCGTCAAAATCCACTGATTAGTAACAGAGTTATGTTCCATTGTTGCTTTCAAATATTTTGCAAAAAAAAATCGTGAGTTTTGTCATGTTAGAATTTTAAGTTCACCTTCACTGAAAGGAATTTCTAAACGGCTGCCTGAAGTTTTCAGATATTAGTGTGTAATTCAATGTAGTTTTTAAAGATTGAAATAACTGAGCATTGAAATGGAGTTTTCTCGTGCGAATTAACTAAAGACAGACCAGTGAGTTTGAATAAGCTTGTTTTAGTCTGTATCTATGGTTTGTTCGAGATATTGAATGTTGATTTCTTGTCTACATTAGCATCCATTCCAATAATGCAATGAAGCTGTATATTTACTCACTTGCTTAAATAATGTTTACACCCACCCCATGGATGCATAACCATACATGAAAAACAGTGTAAAACACATGGAAATGTTTTCTTTTTTTCTTTCTGAACAATAGAATTAGCTGTGTCGTATCTGAATACAATAGAACTTGCCTTAAAGGGGAAGTGCCTACATTCGACACGTTTTAAAAGTGCCTAAGATATACAAAACTCATTTGTTTATATGCTGAAAAGAAGTATATCGCAAGAAAACCATTCGAATAAACACCGAAGAAGACACAACTTTCGTGTGTTTTTATATGTTGTTCGGCAATGTATAAGTATTTATTCGACTCGCGTTTTAGTTTCGTTAACTGTTTGACCAAGGTCGATATTATTTTATTGTAGAACAAAAATTATAAGTGTCGATCAAAACGACGTTCAAATTGACAATCATCATAATATGGATTGAACATAAAAATATTAAGTTTTATGACATTATTGAAAATATGCGTTCATTGTAGGGACTTCCTCTTTAAGCGGCCATAAAATGTCAAATTATTGTTCGTTTAAAAGCAGGTGGTAGCTAAATGCAGGTCAACAGTAATGTAGAAGGTTCCTATAGTAGATTTATGCATTAGCTTTGTCCTGCATTATGCAACCACCTGCTTTTAAATTAAGACTCCTATGATCAATAAATGAATGGCCTCTTAACACGTGTTCTACTGTAGACAGATCCTTAAAAGTTGGATTATGAATGTTTGTTTCTACAGTCTGTGTATGTGTGTAACATTTCGTTTACATATACTTACTATTAGCACCTCATATGTTTATAATGCTCATGAACGAGAGAATCAAGAATGTCAACACAATGTGTGATACTGCCTTTGTATATCCATACATACCAAAGCCAGGCATTATTTCGTTCATAGTCTCCAATGAAAATATGTTATCCGATTCACGCCATTACTGTTAGAGTGTAGTACTATAATTTCTAGAAGTTTTATGTTTGTTGTTGAGTATAAAATAAAACCTCATGTCAGCGGTCAACTGGTGAATAAATGTACAGGTGTATAAAGAATGTAGCTGCTTAATAAATGGCAAAGGTTATGTCTGATGACATACAACGACCACTCAACATGTGTATAATTTGGGGATTTGCAGACATGTGGTAGCTTAATACTGGACGAAAGTTATGCAGAAAGCTCTCTTAGAAGCTTTCTATTACTTTCTTCTTGCATTAAGCACCACCTATCTTTAAAATCGACGAAATAACCTCTTTTAGTGGTCGCTATAAAGAGGGGTACTAGTTGTATTTGTTGATTCTGTCTTTCATTTTTAAATACTCTCAGATGTCGAGGAGGACATTCAATATGAAGTGGATGAGATGACACTCACAGCTGATGAAAAATTTCTCGTCTACAGTAACGTCTATACAAATGATATCGTATTCCTTGATTTTGTACGACAAAAGAAAACACAAGTTATCAAAGGTGAGCAACTGTAGTGATCATACTAAATACTTTCACCGAGAGTTGTATCCCTCTGAGTACTATATATATTATATGCTTGGCTTATTCCTGCCGATACAGACAGCTACTGCTGTGACTACCCTTAATACTCCTTGTATTTGGACAGACAACCTTACACAAATAGGGCAAATCGACAATACATGCGTCTGCCGCATTCAAATGTTTAACCCATTCCCTCATATTGACGACTTTTGACGACTCTGTATAACTCACTTTGTGAAACCGTTGTGATAAATAGAGCATTTGCTCCTTTAGGAGCAAATACTCTATTTATCACAATGGTTTCAAACTACAAAATTCTAAAAATTTCCTTTCCACTAGTTAATACCCCTTTTCGGTAGATTTATTCCAAGAGGTTGTATCTAAAATAGCCTATGAGGTAATGGGTTAATGGAGACAAACGTGCAGAAACGAATCAGTGAATTTTCTCTAAGACGCTGGTTGATCTGGCTCCGCACTGTTTGCACATATCTGATCTGTTATGCCTGTCAAATGTATAGGAAATAACAGTTTTACTTTTAGGTTGCTGAACAAATTCTCAACGGTCAGAAATGTAGACATCAGTTGAGATTGTTTCTCTCTATTGCCATAAACAACTTTTGGCCTATTGGGACATCGAATTACTCGGCGTCTCATCCAGACCGAAACTGTTTGCAAAACTTATCTAATTCACTTAATTCTCGCTAAGCTAAATCTCGTTATTTTACTTAGAACTCTTGCTTTTCTAGGTAACCCAAATGATTACATAAGGAGCCTTCGCTGTTCTCCGGACAACAAGTACCTGTACCTGGTAAAGGCCGCCTTTGTGAACGTGGTGGATATGAAAACCCGCAAGACGACCGAGGAGCTCGAACATACGGTTGATGTCGTAAGCGTATGCACTAACGACATGAAGACTACCGTCACGGCGGCAGAAGACTCGAACGTGAGGGTATGGGACAGAACAAAGAAAGTCCACAAGATGAGCCAGACTCCTGGCATAGATGCATTTAAGATAAGGTCAGAGTTACTTACTCAATTAGATGAATGCAAAAGTATAGAATCTATTTAACCCTTAACCTGATAGAGAAGTCGTTTGACGCATTTGCAAAATGAATTTATTCAGATCAGACGACTCATCTAAGAGCCGTCATCTAATCAGGGCCTGCTCTGTTTGCTTATGAAAAACATAGATTTGATTCTACGGTTTATGTCATTACCAAATAGACTAGTGTCCATGTGCCATTATAATTATTCAGCTAATTTATATTCATAATGTCAGTATTTCTTAAATTAATATTCATGAGGATTGATATACATACCGATCTTCAAAAGTAGGTAGTTGCTTCATGCTGAAGCAAAAGGACGTAGGAAGCTCCTGCTCCTGTCACAAACAGCGAAAAGTATACAAATTATTATGTTCATGGATAATCAAGTAGATGATTTTTATTACTGGCATATGAACACAGGAATTGTTCGTTATGGCAAATACCAACATACCCGATAGCAGACCGAAACAGAGCCGACAGCAGACTCGAAACTCGCTTCTCATTCAAATCAAAAGTGCATTATTTAAACGGATAAAGAACAAAATGGGCAATTTTGTTGTGTGTGCTTTTCTTGCAGTATCAATAAATCAGATTGAAATGCAATTATGCGCGTTTAAATGCATTTACATTTAGTCTCCGTTGTTACTATTCAATATTTTGCATCTGAAACCTATACATTGCCATGCCATTCATGAGCAGTAAAGATAATTTATGTATGCAATATTTTAATTTGTGTACACTTACTGTTAGGTATTTGCAATGAAATGACATTTAAATTCAATAAAGAACATAACATTACTTCTAAATTCCAGTAATTATACGTAATCGCAATCAAAGTCTATTTCAAAGCAATAAATAGCATTTATCATTATATATGTGTATTATCTTATGAAAGTTTCATATCGGGAAAAGCGATATAGCGGGGAATGGTTTTAACCAAGTATCTTAACCCATTTGCTCTCAGTGGATTCTTCCATGCTTACATATTGGATTAGTCTATCTTTTATCTAAGGCATATCTGGTCTAAATTTTCAGTGTTGTTGTGTTTTATATTGAATTTCCTATCAGCAAACAGCGCAGACTCTGATCAGACGCCGCATTATGCGGCGTCTGATCAGAGTATACACTGTTTGCCTACGTCCCATATATGGGATCGTGGGAGCAAATGGGTTAATGCTTTACTTCATTCATACACATTGTAACGCCTTTGCAAACAGAGTAGACCTTGATCAGACAGCTCCCGAAGGAGTTGACTGATCAGGTTTCATTCTGGTTGCTTATGACATGATAAAGATATGAATCCAAAGTTTCGGCCATGGCCAAAATTTCCTGCTATCATGGCCATGAACTAATAAAAACTAATTTAATTAATATTCATGATGTCATTTTTACATGAATATTCATTAGGTAAAAGGTCAAATAAAAGAGTCAACTTTATGATGCCAACGTTTACCAGTCATGAGCTACATACAGCACAATTGATTGCATTTAAGTGTGGCATTATTGGAGTTACTTAACATTTATTGAACATCATTACTGAAATATTATAGCAATTAAATTAATGTTCTTTATTGCTTTTAGATATAATTTACTGCACATTTGAAAAGCAAATATATAGCATGATTCGCATGTGAATGCCGGTTTTTGCTATTAAAGCCTTTACTTTATATAAACGCATTTTAACGAATTTGCAAACTGATAAGACCAAGATCAGGTGGATCCTGAACATGGACTGCTTTGTTAGCTCACTGGATAAAATAGATCTGAATTTGCAGTTTCTGTCATGGCCAATATATCATATAATATAAAGAAAGAAAATATAAAGATCTAATGTTCGTGACTGTATTGATCCCACTATCCGTGACCTGGGTGAAATGTGCAAATAGCTTGGACCCAGATGAGACGTCGAGTAACTCGGCGTCTCAACAACATCCAAGCTGTTTGACACTCATTCAATAGTTTCTCAACAGCTTGATCGAATCAAGCAATCAAGTAGTTGCAGGAGAATCTAATTAAGAGCAAATATTACTTTTTCACAGCGGTTTAAATGTTAGATATGACTGTCAAATAACGTGACTAAAACACGTATACGTAGTTTTTGAATTCAGCTATCGCATATATTGACGTTTACTGCACACACTGTAAAGTATGAGTATTGAATAGTACACTATTTAGCTGTAAAGAGCATCTTGCATGAGTGTATTTCTTTCTTATAATCTATTAACCCATTCCCTCATATTGACGATTTTTGACGACTCTGTAAAAGTCACTTTGTGAAACCATTGTGATAAATAGAGCATTTGCTCCTATAGGAGGAAATGCTCTATTTATCACAATGGTTTCAAACTACAAAATTCTAAAATTTTCCTTTTCTCTAGTTAATGCTCCTTTTCGGCAGATTTATTTAAAGAGGTTGTATCTGAAAATAGCCTATGAGGTAATGGGTTAAACCTTATCTCGCTACAAAATTAATGTCTGCTTAGATTTTGATCTGGTGCAATTTTGACTACTTTCGATTCGATCAAGCTTTAAAGAAACTGTTGATCAGGTGTCAAACAGCTTGGATCCTGATGAGACGCCATGTTACTCGGTGTTTCCTATGGATCCAAGCTGTGCGCAAGTTTGAGTCATGTCTTGGTTAGCGGTATACTGGTTAACAGATATGACAAGAAGCAAACAAGGTCGAGCTTCATCTTAGCGTTTACGATACCAGATACAGTATAACATGTCTTAAGCAGCCACAAAAATAGATCAAACTATGGGTCTGTAATGCAGGTGGTAGCTTAATGCAGGTCAACAGTAATGCAGAAAGCTCCTATAGGAGCCCTTTGCATTACTTTTGCCCTGTATTAAGCAACCACCTGATTTTTAAGATTCATATGTTCAATAAAGGAATGACCGGTTATGGCTGGTGCTACTGTATACGAATATGAGATTATATTTATTGCATAAAACATGATATTATTAGACAGACATTTCTTTGAAATATGATTAGTATAATAATAATTATGGACACATCAGTCAATAACACATAATGTAGATCAAGTTTTATGTCATCTAATTAGTGACAGCTTTGTCATCATATGAGGTTCGCCAATATTGTCTCATATGTTTATAGTGAATTTCTTAAGCATTCGCCTAGTGCGACCTAACTGGCGTTTGAAAACAACATGAATCTAGATGTTATGTCCATTAACACATAGCCCGACGGTCACAACTTTACTTGCATCTGCAAACAGTGTAGACCCAGATGAAAGAGCTCCTATAGGATGCCTACATGTTCTATGCTTTTGCCTAGGAAAATCATCTCAACATACCCTGTATAATTTTGTAAAGAGTTGCCTAATTAATATTCAAAGAGGGCAGAGTGATAAAAAAATATGTGACGGGCTAAGGGTTAATGGTTTCTCAAAAGTTTTACCCATTCGAAAGTAAGTAATATTTGTAGCTGATGAGAGACTGAACAGACATAGTTTTTCAGCAGACTATGGGTTACAATGATTTCGGTGAGTGGTTTTGGTGGTACACTAAACTCTTGTGGTGTCAAATTTCTAATGTCGTATTCAACCTAATTTTGTATAAAGAACGACATGTCGGCAAAAGAAGAATTGGAATAAATAATTGCAAGTGTCATAAGAATAAACGGCAGAAGTTGAGACAAACAGTAAAGTCCCTGATCAGACACCGCATTGAAAAGGCTGCGTGTAATCTGGAAACTCACTGTTTGTCGTGGTGCAGATTTGTGACATTTGCCGTGAAGGGTAAATGGGTTATGTAGCACCAATGAAAACGATGAGAAATAAACTTCTCATGAAAGATCATCTGTAGTTTAAATTAGATACTCCTGGGACATTCTTGACTTGATTGAAATAAAAATGCGAGGTATCGCCTTTTCCTCAGTTAGCTGGTTGGCCGAATTGGAATATAATGCGAGAATGCAAGGGTCCGGTTTCGATTTTTTTTGTCTTCAGTTCTCAAGTGAAAAAACTATGGATTACAATAGGATTTCGAAACGATCTGATCAAATAAGATGATGCGGGAGTGTTACGGTTTAACAAAGACGCTGCGAAAAAGCACGATGGACATGACGTGATGCCTATTGAACGTGTTTTTATTTTTCAGACTGATGACATTACATGACAATGCCCGCTATCTTATTGGATTTGGTTTCAAAACCAAGGACGGAGACAGTCAGTTTCTGTTTGTGTATGATCTCATGAAAAACCAGACAGTTCGTGAAAGACTACTAGTAAGTCCTGAAATACAGTAAAGTTTCGCATTTACGGCCACTCAAAAGAAGTCTTATTCTTGGCAATTAAAACAAGTGGTAACGTAATGCATGACAAACGAATACAATTTACATACAGTAAAACCCCTCTAATGCGACCATTTAATGAACAAACATGGCTGTCTGCATAAGCAGGTTTTTGCTTAATGCAGGACGGAAATTAGGAGCGTTCTGCATAACTTAAGTCCTGCATTAAGCTACCACCTGTCTTTGCCACTGTGAAGTATACCCCTTTTTGTGGTCGCATTAGAGGGGTTCTACTGTAGTGTCATTGTTTCGTAATAATTGTTCATTATAAGATAGTATACACGTAAAAACGGTTCAATATGAAACCTGAAACATTAATGATAATAACAGCTGATGCAAATTACTTGACAACGAGGCGTTTAACGCATTACCTCATAAATGCATTTACATCTTTTTTACGCATTGGCAAACAGAGTAGACCAAGATGAGACGGTTCCTGTAGAAGCCGTCTGATTAGGGTCTACTCCGTTTGCTAATTGTAATAAAAATCTTATACTACAGTTTCTGCCATGGCCGAAATTCCTTGTGTTCACATGCCATTATACAAAATCCTTTGATTGATGTTCATTATGTCATTATTTTATTTACCTGAATATACATTAATTGGTTTAGAAAAAACACCGATGCGTTATTCCGTTTCTTTAGGATTGTTCCATATTGCAATGTGAGATGTTGAACGAGAAGGAGCTACTGGTCCTCCACGACATAGAACACAAACTCCGGGTGATCGACATCAACACTATGACGGTGACCAAGGAGTTCCAGGGCTACCTACCCAACACGAAATGGACATTCAGAGTGATTGACACCAGAAACGGTAACTAGTATAGAGCCGCTGTTCTGAATGCTAACCCTGATGAATATTTATGGACGAGATAATGAGTGTATGAATATCACTTAGATGCATTTTATAAAAGCATCATTAACCATGGACATTTTGATGATGACTAAAATTGTAGAATCTTATCTCTGTTATAAGAAACATTTAACTGATAGTGTAGACGCTTTTTTGAGACCAATGCCACCAGAGTATGAGACGTCTGATTAGAATCTGCTCTGGTTGCGTACATAATGATATTGATACAATTCAACAGTTTCTGCCATGGCTAAAATGTCTTGTGTCCATATAACATTATAAAAGTTCAGCTATTGAATATTCATAATGTTAAATATTTATTTATTACACGAAAATTCATAAGTTAATAGTTAAAGCCTACCAGCGGAACCGGCGGCGGACTTTATGCCTTTCTCAAATGTTATATTTCAGAGGTCGCCTGCTTAACTCTCAGTCGACGAAATGTAAAGATTTATGACAGTACCACTGGCAAATGTGTGGCTATACTGCAGACTGGACATCAGGACAAACTAGATGGACTCGTGGTACGTATTGTATAGCCATTAAACCCTATACCTCATAGAGACGCCTGTTCACTCTTTTACAAATATATAAGACCCAGATCATACGGTTCATATTGGAGCAGTCTAATCATGGATTGCTTTTTGCTTAAGGAATGGTATAGATCTGATTGTAAAGTTTCTGCAGTGCCAACCATGTGTGTGTTCATATGTCACGGTTTTGAAAGTAACCTGAACAATAAAAAGGCGTATGTATTTCACAAAGTCACAATGATTAAAATCACCTGAACAATAAGAAATGTGTATCTATGTCACAAAGTCAAGATAATAAATGTCACCTCAATAATAAGAAAGTTGTATCTATTGATCAGTTACGATAAATAATTGTCACCTGAACAATAAGAAAGGTATATCTATGTCACAAAATCACTATAATTAATGTCACTTGAATAATAGGAAAGGTGTATCTAATGTCACAAAGTCACGATAATGAATGTCACTGGAATACTAAGAAAGGTATTGCTCAAATTCACAATAATGAATGGAATGTAACTTGAAGAATAAGACAGGTATACCTTTTTCACAAAGTCACGATAATGGATGATGGTATTTCTGAGGTAAGTCGAGTCGACTGTTCCAGTTGTAATCCAAAGTTTGACATATATGCCTTAGTACGATACGGGTGGATTCGTGATATATGTTCAGGGCTGGGTAATCTAATGGCTTATTAGAACCAATGTCTTATTAGAATTTGACATTCTGTGTGTGTGGTTTTAAAACAAACTTGAATAAATGTCTTCATTTAGAATTGCAGTAGACCGTTTTATTAACCATTAACTTGGACTTTTACTCCTTCTAGAGGAGACCTCTCATCCGGATCTGCACTGTGTGTCATCTTAGTAAAATCTCTCTATAACGGCCACTAAATTGTGTTAATTAGTTGGTATCTAGGGCAGGTGACTGCTTAAAGCAGGGTGAAAGTAAAAAAGAACGCTCCTATAGGAGTGTTCTGTTTTACTTTTACCTTGCTTTAAGCAGCCACCTTTAACACAAACTACTTGATGTAACAGAGATTTTACTGTTTACAACTTCTTACAGGTCAATGAGGAAGGCAATGTTCTTGTTACATGGTGTGAGATCTCAGGGCATGTGCTAATATTTGACATTGTCCGAAGGAAGTTGCTACGGACGCTGAAACCGACGGGCTTGTTCTGTAGCGAAGGCGAGATAGGACTGTCCCCTAACGGAAAGCTGCTTCTCTTTAAAGTTGAAGGTATAAAGCTCTTAAAATACAAACTGAAAATAAGGGACTGGCAATATTTATAACCTCTTTTACGCATTTGCAGACATAAAAGAACATGATCGATTGGCTCCTGAAGGAGGCCTCTGGGCACGGCGAAGGTATGCATTTCACTTGTTTTATATAATAATACGAGGACCATTTGAAAAGTAGGTAGTAGCAACAGTCCAGTATTTTCACCATTTCTGCGTGCAGTCACACGTATGGCATATTAATGAAAAGAGTATTGTTGTTTTG
Source organism: Azorinus chamasolen (assembly GCA_963576725.1). Classification (NCBI taxonomy): domain Eukaryota; kingdom Metazoa; phylum Mollusca; class Bivalvia; order Cardiida; family Solecurtidae; genus Azorinus; species Azorinus chamasolen. The sequence goes on along the minus strand of OY755243.1, from coordinate 665,720 downwards.
TTCAACTGATCGGAAATTGCGCTACATTCACGTGCAACATACAATTTTGTTTTGCATTTGCAATACATGTAGTACATTATATAATACTAACTGAAAATGGCTCAATGTAGCTTTTTCGCGAAGAGCAGAGGGCGTATTGTAAGATGCTTGTCATCGGCGCTTCAAATATTAAAGCTTACTTCAACAACGCCCATGTTGACATTGCGCTTACATACCGAATTATTGCCCGATGGGTATCTCTCTTTAAAGATGGAAGAAACATTACCAACGATGAGGCTCTGTTGAACCGCAAATTTCACGTCACCCATTTTTCACACGTGTGAAATTTGCGGCCCCATTTTTCACATAATTTGTGAAAAATGCGTTTTGCTCCTATACCCCCCTTCAAAGACTGACGCATTTTTCACGTATGTGAAAAATGCGTCGAGAAGATGTGCTCAATTATTCCCTTCAAAACACGCGACGCATTTTTCACACTTGAGAATATATTAAAGTTGACCAATTTCTTTGGTCATTTCGGTTATAGATCCAGGTCGCAGGAATCGAAATGCCAGATTTGTAGTACAACTCATAAGTTGATTTGCGTGCTTGATCAACATCCTAATTTGATTAAAATATAATTATGGGTCACAGAGGGTAAAACGTATTTGGAGTTTCTTGTTAACCCTTTAGCGTCCACATATTTGATGCATTACGATTTTGTCTGCATTTGATGTCCCCGTGTTGCGGCACATATTGTCGCCGCTGTACATATTGTCGGCGTTAATATGTCCCGAGGTTTTCGGCACATATTATGATATTAATGCTGAACTGCACAGATTGTCGCCGGCGACAATATGTGACGAAGGTTATTGTGCTTTTTAGGGTATTTTGGCGACAATATGTCAAACGGCTTTAATGACGAACACATTGACGACAGAGAACATACATACAGCCGGACGGATATGTGATCCTGTCAAAACAGTTGACACAATACACAGCTTTTGATTATCATTGGCGCAATTACACTGTTGTATCATAAACCACCAAATACTATAATTTCGATTTCCCTACAAACGAGTCGAACGACAATATGACAGTGGCGTAACCCTTGGGCATGTATTGTCGCCGGTGCCGACAACTTCGGTACATACTGTCGCCGGCGACAATATGTGCCGCTTGTTTCGGCATATATTGTTGCTGACGACGATATGTACACCGTCGACAACATGTGCTGCTACACCCGGGATATTGAATATTTGGGATATTTTGTCCCGAATAGCTGCTAGTCTGTCACCCTGGTCATAAATCTAGAACCGTTTGCATATTGGGTGTGTACATTTCTTAAGACAAGACCTTTCAAGATACCAAAACTTATGACCTTCTCCTTGACCTTTGACTTACCATTTTTAAGAAAAAACTTCTTTTGACTGATGAGGCGCAGGACCATTATAATTTGTGTATGTAGTTTTTGATACACACCATTTGTATGAATACAAAATATTTGACCGGCTGACCTCTGAATTGATCTTTGGCCTACTTAATTAAAAACCTTACCATTGGCTATCACTTTTGAACCATCGAAAATAGGGTTTTCAAACTTGGCACGTATCTTCCTTGTTTCAAGACCTTTTTACAGTACGTAGCGTACATCGTGCGTATATCTATCGTGCGTTAATCGTATATCATGTGTATATCTTTCGTGCGAATATGTTGTACATCTCACGGTTAATATAATGGGTACTATTTCCATTTTATGGGATATTTGATTAATACTTTTTGTAATATATGTATTATCTAATGAAAGAAAGAGTTGTTCTTTACTTAAGGTAATGATAACGTAAGGAATCGTTCATAGCGTATCGTATAATGTGCGTATATGTATCGTACGTAAATAGTATATTATACGTGATAATATCGTATATCGTGACAACAAATATGCTCACATATATTCTGTATCGGACTTGACACGCAATGCATTTTTCGGCAATAATTTGAGAGCGGAGGAAAAATTCTTTCTCCGACTCGGCGCTGTTTCCTGATCACAACTTTGTTTTAAAAGAGATCAACGCAGAAATGTAAACCGAAAGTAGAAGTTTATTTTAGAATGTTCAGCAATTTAGGAAAAACTTTGAAGAAAAATTCCCGCATTGATTGTTTTGAAAATCCTTATATCCTTTCGACTCCTGTAGCGTAATAAAACGTATTGGCGAATTTGGCGTTCTATAACTTGGATCTATCTAAAACAAATTGTTTGAATATTTAGGGTTATAATGACTGCAGTCTAGTCTGTAAAGTAGGCAAGTATGATGGTCGTAGGTATATAAATGGGCGTTTTATCAGCAGCCAAAATCGGCTCAGACACGGGGGTTTTTCGGCCCTGAAATAACGCACGCTACCCCTGCAACCCCTGCTCGTGTTATGGATGTTATGGCGCACCATACATTTGCAGCATCAAACCAATCGCATTATTTATTAGATCTAATGTCAATAGACACGCAAAAAATGGCACCAAAAGGTTTAAAAATGTGTCAAAAGATGGTTTCGGGTTTGTTTTCGCACAGTGCGTCATGAACTTTTGTGACCTTCTATAAATATACGCGCACTGCCTATCTGCATGGTTGTGCTTATCTGGCACCGAAACAATAACACAAGCAACGTTGTTGTACTGCCAGTTAACTGGCTTTTGTATGACAGTACAATGATAGTTTACTGAAAGTAATTAGACAATTCACTGAGAGTGAACTGACAGTAACCTGACAATCCAGTGATGGAAAATATCATACTTATTACATTGTTTTGTTTTATTATCATTTATAATAATAATAATAATAATAATAATAATAATAATATAATAATAATAATAATAATAATAATAATAATAATAATAATAATAATAATAATAAAATAATAATAATAATAATAATAATAATAATAATATAATAATAATAATAATAATGATAATAATAATAATAATAATAATAATAATAATAATAATAATAATAATGATAATAATAATAATAAATATAATAATAAAGATGATAAAAATATTTATTTATTTATTTATTTCGCCACATCACAGCATTACAAAAATATCATCTTCATTAATTCATTAGTAAGACATATTACTAAAAGCCATTCTACCCTAGACTGTCAGTTTACACTAATTTAACCTTATCATCTAGGTCGGTTTTAAACTGGGTAATTGGATAAAGTATATATTACTAAAGTACAGTCGGCACTCATTAGCTTGAACACTTTGCGAACATCAATAAGTTCGACTTTAAAGAACTCCGAGATAAATGATCTTTCTACATACAATACACGGGTACTACATTACTTTTAAAATTTTCTTATTGGTCAAATACACATGCATCATTTGCATTGTTGAAAATAAAAACAGAATCCCATGCAGTTTATATACAGACCAGACGCCGAGTCGCTCTGCATCTGGTCTGGATCAGAAATGCTTGCAATTCAAATAACAGCTCAATTTGCAGGGACTTTCGTGGATTTCGGCATAACGAGAGTTGACATTAGGGGACATAACTGTCATAAACATAATTCAGGGACAAAGCTACTATATCCTATCCGATACTAATTCAATGTCCTGATGGCTGTTTAAGATCTCTCGTGCATACGAATGTCAACAATAGCTAAACCATCTATTGACATATCTGTGAAAAATGCGTTGGTAATAGTAGGTCTTCAGAAAAGGGGGTTAAAGAGGGCCCGCAATTTTCACAGCAGGGTTTTGTGAAAAATGGGGGCCCATTTTTCACATGTGTGAAAAATGGGGCCGCAAATTTCACGCGTGTGAAAAATGCGTCAACCCATTTTTCACACGTGTGAAAAATGGGTGGCGTGAAATTTGCGGTTCAACAAGGATGAGGTCAACAAGGCTCATCCTGGGCGCCTCTGACTGCTGGATCTGACAAAGATACAGATGCTGTGAAAGCATTAATCGAGAAAGATACAAGATGCACAGTAGAGCAAATAGGAGAAAATTCTAAGGATTGTGCCCACAGGATACCTCATTTATCAACCACTGCGTAAAAGCGGGATAGAGTACTCCCTCCTGCTTGTCAAATATAAAAACAAGGACCCTAGACGTATCAGGGAAATTGTAACAGATGATGAGACGTTGCTGTACTTTATTGAGCCTGACAGTAAAGAAAATAATAAAATGTGGGTGGGTGAAAATAATGACATGCCCGGTATGGCTCAGAAGCGTCAGCATCAGGTGGGTTATGTATGCCCTGTTCTTTGACTCAGATGGAAATGTGGCTCAAGTACTTGTCCCTGAACACATTAGTGTTCCTGGTACATTTTACAAAGAAAATGTCTTCTCTACTGTTTACGACCACTATACAGTTAAACGCCCAAGGTCAGAGGCGAGCGGCATCAAGCTGCTACATACAATGTAACAACGCACCACCCATCGTTCAGCCATAGTATAGGGATACCTCAAGAAGAACCACCTAAAGATTTTACCACGCCCACCATAAAATCTAGGGTCCATGCTTATAAAGCTTTTTAGTTGAGTCTGAGTTCGTTCTCAAGCGTTTGATTGGTCAGATTTGAGTTCTCAAGCTTTTGATTGGTCAGATTTGAGCCAAAGGCTCAAATCTGACCTATCAAAAACTTGAGAACGAACTCAGACTCAACTAAAAGTTTTATAAGCATGGACCCTGATCTCTCCCGTTGTGACTGGTTGAACCCATACATTAACTCATGCTTAAGAGGACACCGCTTGAAACGCGCAGCGCAACTGGGAGCGCTCTATACCAGTGTATAAACAAGAAAACCAATGATGCAAAGCATCAGAGGCGCGGATTACTGAATAATGAATAAAAATCAAACGTGTTTTATATAAAAAAAAATGTTTGTATTACTCCTATGGCTTTAGTAACACAACACAATTCTTCCATTTCACCATAAAGGATCCTTGAAGCGTTCTAGTTATACAATAACCCTTCCAGTCTCACACTAGACACCTTATCCCCCACCTTGTTAAATATTCATGTAAGAAATAAAGATATCATGAACATTTATAAGCTGGTATTTTATAATCGCATATGCTCAAAGATATCCGATTTCTAATCTGAACATTTTCTCAAGTGCACAGCTTATTGTAGGTCTAAAATTTGGACACTCATTTCCGTAAAGAATGTGTTATCGTTTTCTGGATTACAGAGTCGGCCATCACGATCTTACCCCTGGGTCTCTTACATTTTAGTCGGTTGAATTTCACAGTTGTATTGTACATATAGTTTTGCATAATTTTGTATTAAATTGCCATGTTGTGTATACTTTATTATTATTATTATTAAAAAGCAGCAATTTCAGTCGGATTGCCATAGTAACCAACAAACGTTCTTCATTTCCGTGCCTTTAGAATCTGTCAAATTAGTTGATTTTCCATCAAACTATCTTTACTAATTAAGCCCCGCCCCTGATTTAAACGGTTGTCATAAGCGTTTGCCCCGAATACGGAAGTTGTCATTTCCGCAACATCTTAGTCATTTCCTCGGCTGTTATCACTGATGACACTTCCGCTGCGGTAATAAAATTTTTATTAGCCCTGCCCCAGGAGAAACAATTTTCTAATATTTTCAATTCCAAAATACAAACAATTCTACACTGGAAAAAGTATGTCGACCTGTTTCCAACTACATAAAATTGTATTATTCCATACATAATGTTCTTATAATCATAAAGACAAATTAAAATTCACTCGCAATTCTTGATAAATCAGCCCTCCTACCAGTGAAATTCCAATACCAGCGTTCCATATAAAGCGCGGGCCTTCAGCTTCCCGGGCAACAATATACCTAAAGAGCGCTTCCAATATGCATTTTCTGAGTGATTTTTTGTGACGGAAAAGTGTGTACAGTCAGGTGGAGAACTTTTTCAAGGTCTCGCATAGTAATTTCTTGTAAATTGATCGAGGTGTGAAAAAGCCGCCACTGTTGCCACTACTTGTTAAACGCTCCTCGTATAAATTAATTAATACCATAATAGGAGGAGTCTCCCATTAATACTCATGGAGTAAAGGGTTAAGGTCGTCCGAACATTATACGACCAGAAATTCATGAACAATACCATAAAAAAGTAAAGCTGGCAAACTTTGTATGCCTTATTCACAAACTCCGAGTCTCTATGCTTTGGAAAACACGAACACCCCTTTTCCTATACCGTGACACATGTGTACACAAGAACATACTAGCACAATTTATCCTTTAACAATATGCCAGAAGCACGGTTTTTCTATTACTGCTACAATTTCATACCTTATATTAATTAATTGTATGGCCAGATTCATACTAATTATGATCTTGCTACAATTTTATATCTTAGATTAATTAAAAGTATGCCTAAGTCATCGTTTCATTTTAGATAGTATAGCTCATGAATACAATGATTTATTTTTAACTGAAATTCATCTTTATGATGTCAGAACTTCTGAAGTTTTACTCAAACATTTGTTTTGAAATCTTATAGAAACTACGTAATCTTTGCGGGTGCGGAATGATGGATAAATACTGTAAAATGAAAGAAGATTTGACTTACAATAAAAACCATATTAAAGTCGTCTGGATAGAGATAAATACTGACAGATTGCCAGCCATGCTGTATATACGTTATAATGCGAATAGTGTTGGCTATATTTGGAATATGTTGTTGATTACGCCTACGAAACTTCTAGTCAAATGATTATGAATATGACAAGTAACTTTAATTATCAGTCTTTAATCAGTTCTTTAAATATGGTTTAATTTTCTGTCAATAACGCATTGATAATTGATGTAGATAAATCTATTACTGACCATAGTGTATGTTTGATGTATATCAATGTTATAGGGAAAACAAACATCGTAAACCAAAGAAAAGTAAAGATTTATTAAAAGGGTTGATTTCGAACAGTATGATAGACTAACTTGAGTATGAATTTAGCTGGAATATCTATTTGCAAATAGTAATAACATTGACGAAGAGTACGACCCATATAGCATTACGATGTTTGATTACACAATATTGCCAAACTATGCATCCCTTTTAGACCAGTGACTTTTAAACAAACTGATTAACTGAGGATTACCATTGTGAACAGGAAAGAAATAGTAGTACAGAAGAAGTATTGTTGTAGCTACAACAATAACAAATTATTACAAAGTTTAACAAATTTTAAAACACAATGAAACAAAATTAAACACAACCACGAAACGTTTGCCTGTGTATCTTTTCACGAAAGTATTGATAACTGACCAGGATCGTACTGGAAACTGATCAAATGACCTACAAAGCAAATCGGATCATCTTCAATGGTGCCCCCAAGGTTACCAAACAGATACCAATGTATCAGACAATCAGGTTCAATATATTTTATAGACGATAAAGAAATGGAAATCATAGACTTTGAAGAACGCACTTATTGAAGTTTAACTCTTTCTCTACCATTGCCGCATCTGTGTTGAGCTATGCAAACAGTCTGGATCCATCCATCCAGATGAGACATATAACTCATCGTCTCATCATGGTCAAAACTGTTTTGTTATTGTGGTAATGTTTTTAAAGAAAATGGAGCAAATAAAAACAAACGAAAGTTGCAGCAGACGACACATTTTGCAGGCGGTAATATTTGGCAGTGAGAAGGTTTAACGCACCGGTTATTGGTAAAAATGAAGTCTTAGAAAGTAAGGCCATTCTGAAAATCTGCTAAGTGTTGTAATCCTTAATCTTCTGAATGATTAAAACTGGTTTCTCCTTTCGGAATATTAATTAAAATGAAATATTGTATCAATGAAAATGATTTGTACGAAAAGCAATGCAGACCCTGACACAATCACTGCCTCGGGGACCCTTAGATCTGGGTATATATTGTTAACAAAGGTCTTATATACTGCGTTCCATCATATGTCTGTACGAGAACGATCATTTCCAATATTACACTTATCTTTTAGAAAGGTGGTTGTCATAAGATCAAGGAAAGGAAATAATTGAAAGGATTGTTTTCAAACAAATGTATAGGTTTTTGACAAATTTAATGAAATATCTTTATACTCATTTGGCAATCGTCATTCAAATGATCCTAAAATATTTATATGGCACACGAATCGTATACGAAAAAGTAAACGTCGTTTAAAAATTAAAACATTTACACGGATGTTATAACAATATCTGCCCAAGTTTGAATCTGGTGCAAGTTTGACAGCTACCGATTTGATCAAGATTTTGAGAAACTATTAACTCATTCCCCCTAGACTATTTTTAGACCCAACCTCTTTGAATAAATCTATCGAAAAGGATCATTAACTATAGAAATGGAGAATTTTTAGAATTGTGTAGTTTTGAAAGGTTTCAAACTACACAATTCTAAATTTTACTTTTCTCTAGTAAATGCTCCTTTTGGATAGATTCATTCAAATAGGTTGGGTCTAAAATAGTCTATGGAGGAAATGGTTAAATATGAATAACACATCTAATTGTTCCTCTTTTCTGATAACATACGAAACGAGCCTCGCTTTGGAAAATCTTGTAATACTAGTAAAGCTGTAATAAGCACTGTCAAGTTACTGAACGACAAAGAGAATTACTTTGTTCTCGTGATCAGAATAATAAGGCAATTCAATACTACATTGTGTCGTCTAGTCCTGCTTTTCTGTGTTGTATGGTTGTCTTGGGAAAGGACATCCTATAACGTTGAATAACGTTTAGCCCAGTCCCTTGTATGTTTCTTATATGCAATATAATTATGCTTAAACTTACATTATCGAATATCTTTAGCAGTTCAGTGTTTGACTAACCCAAATGTAGCAGACATTCTTATCTTGCCCATGCGACACCTTTTGCTTGCTGAACAAACTGTGGTGGACAGAAAATGTCATCGACATAAGTTGTCACAGTTGATTCATCTTGCATTTCTTTTCAACACTGAGATTTCAGAATGGAATAGCTTATCAGTGTGTAACTACAAAGTCCACTCAGTATGAAAGGATTCAACGTGCTAGATGCTTTTGAATGACAAACAGTACAGACCCTGATCAGAGGACTCCTCTGGGGAGCCTTCTGATCTGGGTCTACACTGTTTGCAAATGTCAGTGCATGCGTGTACCATGTTCAGAGGTTAAAAGATCCGACAGCCATTGTCTGTCTAGAAGAAAGGGTCGATAAACTGTTCCTAGTTAGATCTAATAAAGTATTTCTGCCCTCGTTTAATAAAGGCTAATATCAAATGGCAACATGTGTCAGATTCTACATTTTTTCACCGATTCCAACTGACATGATATTATCTTTGTACAGATGTACCGCCTGGTGCCGATAAAACGGATACGGAGGACGAGATCTATATAGAAGTCTGGAGTGTAGAAAAAGGTGAGAAACTATCAAGAAAGGCCAAACAGTATGCTGGCACTATGACACCATATGACAATACAGCCCTTCTTTGTCAGGTCACTCAGTTGAAACGTTCTTTAGCGAAACAATAGGGAACGTTGCCTGTCAAATTACAATTGTCTAGCTTAAATTTACCTTATGAAGGTCACAAGGAGAAAAACAGTAACACGAATATGGAACATACATAATGTATATAGTCTGTAACAATGCTAGCAGATAATTTAATACTAATATGATTTGAAAGATAAGGAATTAAAGAATCAATTTGCATTACATGTTTTCCATTCACATGCAAATCGTCACTACAACAAAACGTTTAGTTCCGTGGGTATTTCGAACCTTGAAAGAGTTGTAAGCACAACTCACTTTACGGCGAGATAATGGTTAACCCTTTCCCTCACAAATATCCATGCAAGGAATAATTGCATCGTGAATATTAATTGGCAGAATGTTTAAACAGCATTATTTTAACAATGGAAGTTTTGACCGAGACAGAAACTGTAGAATTAGATCTATATTATTTCATAAGTAAACAGAGCAAGCGCTGACGGATCACCTGATCAGACGACTCCTACAAGAGTCGCCTGTTGTGGATCTACTCTGTTTGCAAAGGCGTGAAAAAGCGTTTATATGAGAGAAACTGTTACCTAGTTCCAACAGTTATTGAATGCCAGTGAGACTTCATGCAATTCATATTAAATATTTAACCCATTGCCTGATGAATAGTCAAATACATGTAGTGTGAATGTGTAAGAGCTTTATTATCATAATGGTACATGAACACGGGATTTTAATTATGCCCCCCACCCCCAGTATGCTGAGGAGACATTTTATTTCTGTGCGTGGCGTCCGTCTGTCCGTCTGTCCGATTTTAATTTGTTCGCGCGGTTTCTCCAAAACCTTCGATCAGATTTTCATGAAACTTCGTGGAATTGATCAGTCCTATGCTTAGTTGTGCATATCTTATTCCTGTTCCGGTTTGATGATTTTCTGCAGAGTTATGGGACTTTGAAATTTTTACATGGAAAAGTTTGTCCGTGCAGGGGCGGGGTGGTGGGGGATACATCAGTTTTTGTATCAAAAACAATTCTAGTTTAATTCAATTTAATCAAGTTTGCGCAACTTAACAGGAATTTGTCTTTAGGATATGTTTTTGCTAAAGTTTCAAACTGTCGAATTGACCACTGTACAAGTTGGCGAAACTGCACTGTCGTTTAGTAAACATTTGGAGATGGGGATACGTTTTGACGCCCTTGCAAGCAGAATAGGCCAAAATCAGATGGCTCCTATTGGAGCCGTTTTATCACGGTCTGCTCTATTTGCTTAATGATTTGTGTAGATCTGATTTTACTGTTCCTACCATGACCACATAATCCTGTGTTCGTGTACCATTATTAAACGCCAGTTTATATTCACGATGCAGATTTATTTCTTACATGAATATTCATGAGGTAAATGGCTGATTCAGAACCAAAGTAATAACCGTTACAAAGAATTATACTCTCTAACTAATACATAAGATATAGCACGCCGTGTTGGTCTCTATTCTGTTACATTGCCAGAATGGTTAACACATTACGCCCTAGTGACGCATATTTGCGCCTCTATAAAATTCACATATTGAAACCATTGTTATAAATAGAGCATTTGCTCCATAGGAGCAAATGCTCTATTTATCACAATGGTTTCAAGACTACATAATTCTAAAACTGTCCTTTTCTAGAGTTAATGCTCCTTTCCGGTAGATTTATTCAAGGAGACTGGGTCTAAAAATAGCCTAGGAGATAATGTGTTGATACACCTCGAGGAATGAGCGCAAAACTATTGTTATTGCAATCTAGGGGGAAACATCGATGATGTCCTTTGCAAACAGTTTGGATCCAGATGAGTTGCAAACTCGGTGTCCCATCAGGATCCAAACTGTTTGGTACTCTGATCGTTAATTTGGAAGGAAACGGAACATGATGTTTTCAGAATGAAAGAAGAGGAAACTTTTGCAAATGTTTATATACTGAAGAATGGTGTTAAAACAGTTTTGCACTTATCCTCGAGCTGTATAAGACAATTCATCATTTCTACACTATTAAATGAGAAACAGTCTGAGACAGGGGCAACCATCTCAAAGACCGATGATCGCGTTTCACCTTCTATTCGGAATAATTTCCAGAACTTAGCGGAAAACTATTACAGCAACAATATTTTAGCATTAATTGTATAAGCATGTACAAAACAATGTTCTTCCTAAACGTACTTATGCCATGATAAAACTTCAGCTAATAGAGATCCATAGTGTCATTATGTCTTACAATATTCAGCAGGAAGAGAATTAAACAGTATGAATCCTTATGTGACATCAAGTTATTCATTATTTGGGTCCAAACTGTTAGAACCCATTAGTGTCCGGTGTTCCTTGAAAAGGGCATAGGCAAACAGTGTAAACCCAGATCAGAGGGTTCCTGAAGGAGAGTTAAAGTACAGTAAAACCCCTCTAAAGCGACCACTTAAAGAAGAATCATATTTGCCTTTATAAGCAGGTGGTTGCTTAATGCAGGACGAAAGTAATACAGAATGCTCCTATAGGAGCTTTCTGCATTACTTTCGTCCTGCATTAGGCTACTACCTGCCTCTGCCGCCCAGAATTATGTCCCTTTTTGGTGGTTTTACTGTAATATCTTGTATCTGCATACCTGCATATCTTGTATCTCTGTGCTTGTTTTTGCTGGTTGTTCTAGGTTTAATTGCAGGCTTCTTGAACATGTACATATGTCGATTAGAATGTCTCTCTCTGTAACTATATCATATCTCGGCATTATTTTCAGAGAATGGTTTGTTAATTCTCCGAGTGATTAATGCCCCAGCATTACCTTTACCTTGTTGAGCAATTCTTTTCGTCTGCTTAAAGTTTCAAAACCAAAATATCCCTGCAGGAGCTGTCTCATCAGGGTCTGCACTATTTACAAGTTGATTGTGCAACCAGTGCACTCCACAGCAGTGATTGCACAGCGAAATACTTGTACACAGTGAATATATATGTAATTATACAACAGGGCATGGGTAAAGAATGAGAAATGTATTTTAAAATTCAGCAAGAGAAGGGTTAATAGCGGTGAGGCACTTGGTTAGTTTGCGTCTCATCAGGTCTAAACTATTTACAAAGTGTATCACAAATTCTCCCATAGACTGTTATTTGTGTTACACTTTGTCATGCGCTGCTCTCATAAATTCAGGAAACTGACATAATTGCGAAATATTTGTTTCGAATATATACAGTATATCTCGCTATTCCGAACCTCAAACTAAGTATTATTATCGGTCTTTAACCCATTCCCGCATAGGCTATTTTAGACCTAACCTCTTTGAATAAATCTACCTAATTGGTGCATTTACTAGAGAAAAGGAAAAAATAGAATTGTGCAGTTTGAAACCATTGTGATACACAATGGTTTCATAAAGCGACATGTGCAGATGCGTAAAAAGGCGTCAATATGTAAGAAAGGGTTAAGACATGGACAGCTTAATGAGGGTGGAAGTTATGCAGAAAGTTCCGATGGGAGATTTCTGCATGGCTTTCACCCTCTATTAAACAGCCAACTGCCGAACACATCCTCGATTCTTCTTTACTAAAAGTAAAATTGAGAGAGGTATTATTGTATGTATCCATATTCTCTTCTATACAGAAGAGAACGAAATACAAAATAACACAAATAGTAGGGGAGGAACGTGATATGATACAATGTATCGAAATGACACGAAAGAACAAAAAGTCACAAAAATGACACAATAGTTATACGCTTATCTTAGAGACTTGAAATAATTCTTGAAACTTGAAATGTAAATTACTCTGTCAAATGGTGTGTGCTTGTTTTTGCTGTTAATCATTATTTTAAGAATTAGATATTGTAATCTCAGAGAAAGTTTTTGATTTTAATCATTGAAAGGAAAACAAGTACCACGCTAATATTTCTAGCAAACTTTCAACCTAACCAAACTAACGGCCAAATTCATTATAAGGTTTATAAACAGTTTGGACCCAGAGGGGAACTCTATACAGTAAAACCTCTCTAAACCGGAATTCTATTTGAGCATTAGAAGAATTTAGATACTTTTAGGCAGGTGTCTGCTTAATGCAGGGTGAAAGTCATGCAGAAAGACCCTAGAGGAGCTTTCTGCATAACTTCCACCCTGCATTTGGCTGCCATCTGTCTCCAAGACCGATAGTTATACTAAATTGAACGTCCGCTTTAGAGAGGTTGTACAGTATTCCATGCCATCCAAACTGATTGACACCCTGGTCAAGAGTTTGAAAACAGATACAATGAAATAGGTACAATCAAAAAAGGAATAATTCTGGGTTGTAATTGCTGGTGAATAGCCTGATACATAACGTACGTAGTGCATTAACCCTTTCCCTATTTAATATGCATATCAGATATAATGACATCATGAATAGCAGTGAGATGAACTATATTAAAGCATTATTAACAAAGGAAATTTGCCTGTGACAAAAAGTGTGGACACAAATCTATATAATTCCTTAAGCAAACAGAGCAGACCCTGATCAAACGGCTCCTATAGGAGCCGCCTGATCTAGGTCTACTCTGTTTGCAAATGCTTGAAATGCGTTTATAGAAACCACCTGTTACTCATATATGGTCGTTTTAGAGAGGTTGGAAGGTGGGAGACAATAGTTTGTAGAAGATTATTTTGCTGATCAGATGTTCCTTATCTCTGTTCACCGTGTAGGATCTAGGTTGTCCTCCTTGGTAGACCTGGAGTACTACCACAAATACCAGGGTAACGACAAGTCGGGGGAATCGGCGGCGGCGGACGTATTTGAAATCCTTGACAACGAGAAGGCATTGGTCGCACACGATGACTACATCATGAGAGTGTTTAACATGCAGACAGGTAATTATATATTATTGTCGAGTAATGACATGTTATTGTCGAACGGTTATATATAAGAGGTGGATAATTGATTTCGGGTAATGATGAACTATGAAATGTATTATCGGGTAATTAAATATTACTGCAGAGTGTTTATTATCTGGTATTGGCATGATATGTTGTTATTTCCCCACATTGTATGTGGAGGCATGCAGTGTTGCACTCGTCCCTCCGTCGTCTGTCCGCCCGTACGTACGTATGCACATTTCAAATTATATCTATGTCTTAAACTTACTCAGATGTGCAACATTGATGCGAATAATTGCATAAAGAAAAGAATTATGATTACAATATTAGCAGAATTATAGCGCTTCATTGGTGTTTTGTTATCTGAGATATTGTAAAAACATCGCGAGTGTGTGTGTGAAACCCATCTGAGATATTGTTAACACATCGCGAGTGTGTGTGTGTGCAACTCATCTGAGATATTGTTAACACATCGCGAGTGTGTATGTGAAACTCATCTGAGATATTGTTAAAACTTCGCGAGTGTGTGTGTGAAACTCATCTGAGATATTGTTAAAACATCGCGAGTGTGTGTGTGAAACTCATCTGAGATATTGTTAACACATCGCGAGTGTGTGTGTGAAACTCATCTGAGATATTGTTAAAACATCGCGAGTGTATGTGTGTGCGTGCGTGCGTGCGTGCGTGCGACTCATCTGAAACGTTCGATAATTTTTTGTTTGAAATGTTCACAAATCTACATTAGTTATATGCACATGTGTATAAAGTAAGGAATTCCAGCTGTTGTCATTTTTTGATAGAATTATGGCACTTTAATATCACAAGACCAATTTATATGATATAAACACTATGCCTTAGTGATTTATGGGAACTGTCCGACTTCAATTATATTTCAGTGAAAATGGCATAGTAGAGATTTCTATATCCTATGTATAGAGTTCTAGATTTTTCTTTCCCCTGCTAATGTCTGGTAGTGGTGTAAATGAATAGTTTCTTTGATTCTGTTAATCTAGAAATGTTCGATGACATTTGATTTCCTGTCATACGTGTTTATTTGTAATGTATTGCCCAAGGACATGAATATTAATTTGATTCATTGTTATAATAGCATATGAACACAGGAATGTGTCGGCCCACTCATGTCACCAAAACTCAAACGAAACATTATATGTACAGTGTCAGTACATCATACAGTTACGACCCAGAACCACCTGGATAGGGTTGATGTATGGCATACAACACTATAAAAGGTCTTGTATGAATGCATGCGCCTTCAAAACACAATACTGTGTACTGTGTTTACCCTTTCTTCCCTCGTGAATATTCATGTAAGAATCGACATCACCAACACCAAAATTTACTGGATTTTATAATGTTGCATGGAGACAGTGTTTGGCCATTGTACAGTCTGTAGAATCAGATCTGTATTACAGTAGAGCCCTTCTAAACCGGGGTTTTGATAATGAACAGTTTATTCTCTTAACCTTTCGCTTGCTATTCACGTCAATATACCTACCTGTAAATAGTGAAGACCCAGATGAGACAGCTCCTACAGGAGCTGTCTCATCAGGGTCTGCACTATTTACAAGTTGATTGTGCAACCAGTGCACTCCACAGCAGTGATTGCACAGCGAAATACTTGTACACAGTGAAGATATGTGTAATTATACAACAGGGTATGGGTAAAGAACGAGAAATGTATTTTAGAATTCAGCAAGAGACGGGTTAAGCAGGTCGCTGTTTAATACAGTGTGAAAGTCATGCGGGAAGCTCTAGAGGAGCTGTCTGATCAGGGTCTGCTCAGTTTGCTAATAGGTTTGAATTTACAGTTTCCATCATGGTGAAAAATCCTTTTCTATGTTTCATTTCATTGATTTTGTTCATGAATATTAATAAGGTGACAAAAACTTGAATAGATGTTTTAACAGGGAAAGAGTTAATATAATAAAGAACATTCTTATACCGACTGACGCAAATTTCAACCCCAGATGAGTCGTTGAAATGGATGATATATGGTCTGAGACAGTATAAATACCCTTCGCTGGTAGACCTGTCTCATTTGTTCCCACTGGATGTCAGATTCATGTACAAAGTTCGAAGTTACTACTAATCGTAAATAGATAAGAACAAAATGAGACGTCATGCTAAATGTACCCAGTGTTTTATCGGGATTCAGTCTTCTATAGACGTTCTCAGGGGCATTCCAGTGAGACAGCACTATAACTTGTCTCATGCGGGTGCCGTCTGCAAATAACTGAAATACTGTTGGTCGGACGTATAACCCAACTCACTCACTCACTCTATAGACGTTCTGTAAAATCTACCATTACAAGAAGAATTACAAGAAGAAGAATTCTGGGTCTTTAAGGTCCTGCATTGAGCAACCATCTACTCATGAAAACTATTGTGACAAAGTGTATTGAAGAATTACAGTGAAAAACATACTGTTCGATTTAACTATATACCTTAAAGAAATGCATGTCAACGCGTTGGTAAGCAGTATAGACCTATATCGTAGATCGAACGGCTCCTAGTGGGTCTGATCTGTATATATATAGTAAAACCTCTCTATAACGGTCATTAAATTACAGCAAGTATTTTGTGTCAAAGGCATGTGGCTGCTTAAAGCAATGTGAAAGTAAAACAGAGCGTTCCTATAGTCCTGGGCGTTCTGTTTTACTTTCACCTTGCTTTAAGCAGCCACATGCCCTACCAACTAATTAACACAATTTAGTGGCCGTTATAGAAAGGTTTTACTGTATCAGATTTCATAGTCTCTGACTTTCCCTTCTAAAATGCCGTTATGGAAATATATCTAATTAATGTATGACGTCATTATTTCTTACGCGAATACGCACGAGATAAAGGTGCACAGGAGATGCTATCTTAACCAATCACTCCATATATACGCCTTATTTCTGTGTTCAAAAGTGTCTGTGTCCATGTGCCGTTATCAAAATCTTCTAATCAACATTCATGATGTCATTATTTCTTACATGAATACTCAGGAGATAAACGGTTAAAAATGACATTTTTACAGGAGTTGCTGTCTTAAGATTTATTTTGATTTAGATTACATGGATTTTACACGCTAAAGCTACCACGTAATTTGTTAAAATATGATAGTGTAAAAACAGGCGGTTCCTTAACCATTTCCTTGTTGCATATTTTCGTAAGAAATAATAAGGTCGTTTATATGAAAGAAAGGGTTAATGCAGGGCCAATGTAATACAGACAGCACCTATGTGAGCTTTCTGTATCATTGTTGTCCTACATTAAGCTACCACCTGTTTAAATATGCAGGATTAGACTTCTATTTGAATGGTGTCATTGCCGAGACTTTACTGTTTCAACAGTTATCCAGCTAACCCTGATCTGACTTGCATTCGCCAATATCTTTCATCCATGGCACCAAGGTATCTATTCAGGATCTAACTCGCTCTAAAAAACATTTAAAACACGACAAATCGGAACATATTAAAAAAAAGCAGGTGAAAGCTTAAGCGTACGATATTCTTCTTAGCGTTTGATAATAATTAATGTACCGCAGATTTAGCCCATTCTTTTGATTATTCCAGCTGTCACTGCACTTTATGAATATATGTATATTAATTAGTTTGATTCCCATATTGAGCTATGCAATAAGGAAATGTATTATCATGGTATATAGTACAGAATAAGATGTGTAACATGTAGACAACGAGAACAGACCCTAATCAGTTCTACTCAGTTTGCAAAAACGTAAAAAGCGGTATTATCAAATAAAAGATTCACGTGTCTTTCTGTATTTGTCAAGGATCGGTCCTTCAGCGGCTGACAGGTCATAGCACGGGTATTGAGATTGTACACCAGATGGGAAGTCCGTACATTCTAACGTATGGTAGTTGGACTGAAGAAAACTCGTTAAGACTGTGGAGAAAGTATGACTTCTCATGTATGACGTCATATACACTGGATAAGACGGTAATACTAATTAAAAGATCATTTTGAACATCCTATTAATGCCTTTTGCCACCATAGGCGAAACCGTTATGTAAACTTTGGCAGCCTAATTATGTTTTTAAAAGAATTTAAAGTCAGTTCCCATTTGATACCTGAAGCAATCAATAATCTTGGCATAAGAAATTTATTTTGGCGCCGAAAGGGAATACGAAATTGCACTTCGATCTTTATCATCATGGGCAAAATTGTTTTCACATAAACCCTTTTTGTCCAACTATATTTAAACGGCAGTCTTAGTTAGCAATTTAAACGGCAGTCTTAGTTAGCCATAGTTAGCGATTTAAACGGCAATTCTTAGTTAGCCATTTAAACGGCAATTCTTAGTTAGCCATTTAAACGGCAGTCTTAGTTAGCCATATTCTCGCTACTCGTGGCTTTACTGGTACAGTAAAACACCGCTAATGCGACCACCTAAAAGAGGTACAATTCTGGGGGCTAGATGCAGGTGGTAGCGTAATGCAGGACAAAAGTAATGCAGAAAGCATTTAGCAACCACCTGCTTATAAAGGCAGCTATGCTTATTCTTTAAGTGGTGGTCGCATTATAGGAGTTTCTACTGTATTTGCAAACAGCTTTGATCCAGATAAAATTCGGGTCCCAAGCTGTCTGACCATTGGCCAATAGTTTCTCAAATGCTTGATCGAAATGGAAGTAATCAATGCTGTACACCAGATCCAAATTTGATCAGACATTATTTTTTCACGGCTAGGTACATATGTAAATGTTAATGTATTTTTAATTGTCGGCCATTAGAGAATTAGATGTTACGAGATGGCAAGCTAGAAACTAGAATCTGCTGTGTTTGGCTTAACCCTTATCATGCTAAAAAAATGAAACCTGGCCTGTTGCATGTGTTACTTATTTCTGATTCGTCCAAGCGTTTTAGAAACTGTTGACCGAGGGTCAAACAGCTTTGATCCTGATGAGACGCCGAGTTACTCGGCATCTCAGTTGGATCCAAGCTGTTTGAAAATGCGAGTCAGGTCGCGCTTAGCATGATAAGGGTTGATAACGTTTGAAGCGTTGTTCTCTCAAACATGGCAACGGATTTCCATAGGCCAAATTTCTCTAGACATTGTGTATTCGCAGGTGACCGTGTTGAACTGGAGTGCCGATGCAAAGTTCCTTCTTGCCACCACTGGAAAGCCGGCAGAAATTGTCACTTGGAAGCTCAACAACTTTGACCAGGACATGACGATCAATCCTGCTGACTACAGAGAAACCCTGCAGGGAAGAGGTATCACTTTACAAGTCAAAACGACAAATTAAATTAAAGTCAGACATTCACAGTCTGAGGCATTTCTGAAATATTTAACCTCTAGCAGCTAGTTCATACAGGAACTTTTTCATTACTTTCGACCTATAATTAGACATCTTTTTGATGGCTGCGTAACCCTTTCCCTTATGTAAGCGCATGTTTAAACATCTGCAGAGTACACCCAGATCAGACGGCTCCTAGGAGCCGTCTGATCAGGATCTACTCTGTTTGCTTATGATGTAATATAGATCTGATTCTACAGCTTCTGCTTCAACCAAAATGTCCTGTGTTCATATACGATTATTAAAAATAATCTAATTAATATTCATGACGTCATTATTTCTTACATGAATATGCAACAGGGAAAGGGCTAAGGCAGACTCTACTGTGTTACTGAATTAGTCCTATATGTACAGTAGACCCTATCTAAAGTCACCACTTTTTTGTAAGCATATGCGTCATTACACTCAGGTAGTTGCTTCATCCTTATGCCATTGAGAAAAAAAATAATGTCTTCTCGACTTTGGATCTGTGCAATTATGACAACCTGTTAATGTACTATTGACCGAGAACCAAACTGCTTGAATCTTGATGAGACACATGGTTACTGGGTTTCTCATCTGGATCTTAACCCATTACCTCATAGGCTATTTTAGATACGACCTCATTGAATAAATCTATTGAAAAGGAGCATTAACTAGAGAAAAGGAAAATGTTTAGAATTTTGTAGTTTAAAACCATTTTGATAAATAGAGCAAATGCTCTGTTTATCACAGTGGTTTCAGAAAGGGATATTTACAGAGTCGTCCATATAAGGGAATGGGTTAAACAGCTTGCCACCTCGAGTCAAATGTTAATGCAGAATGAACGTAATAGAAAAAGCTCCCGCGGGACTTTTGACTGCAATAAGCTACCACATACCTTTGACGTCACTAATTGCACATTTTTCTAAGTGTCGCTTTAGAGGGGTTTATTGTATATGACTCTATTTCAGATCTCCAAGGCTACATTGATCTGGTTCCTGAAGAGGACATTCTAAAGGTAGACCCCAACGATCCGGATAAGGAAGTGGCTAGCGATGACTCTGATGATGATGATGACTTTATGTAGCCAGTCAAACGAATGCACTGAAAACATACGCTCCAGAATGCTTCTACATCGGTATACCACTGTTGTTGTTGAGACACTGAGTAAACCCAGCATCTCATCAGGAGCCAAGCTATTTGACACGTTATCAATAGTTTCCTCAACACTTTATCGAATCGTAGGCAAAATTGCCCTAGATTTAAAAAAAAATGAGCAGACATTATTTGTACAGTTTTGTAAGGTCTAACGAAACGCTTCTTTAGTTTCTATACATTTGGTGCCTTATTCTTATAATAGTGATTCTCAAAGTCACTGAAAATATACAGTAAAACCCCTCTAATGCGACCACCAAAAGTGGGCATAATTCTGTCTGGTAGAGGCAGGTGGTAACTTAGTGCAGGACGAAACTTATGCAGAAAGCTCCTATAGGAGCTTTCTGCATTATTTTCGTCCTGAATTAAGCAACCACCTGCTTATAAAGACAGCTGTGGTTATTCTTTAAGTGGTCGTTAAGAGGGGTTCTACTGTAGCTTGATGTCCTTTCGTGAGAGTTTGTGTCCGAGTTATTATCGATTATGTATTTGTGGATGTGTTAAATTTTAAACACCATTACATTCATATATTTATAAATACCTTGTATGTCAATCAATATTAGCTTATGCTGCTGGAAATTGTGTCTACAAAGTTGTATTTTTTACTTACAATTTGTTCAAGCTTATGAAAAACTACTGTCTAAAGGACAACTAGCTTGATTTCTTAGACGTCAAGTTACCCTGTGTCTTATTTGGGATCAAAGAAATTTTATGCCAATCACGTCGTATTTGGCAGCGAAATAGTAAATAATCAGCAGGCCAGTGTTGAATGTTTTTTATTAGTTCATATATTTCAGTTTGTGATCAGCTATATTAAAAGTGTATCAGGCTCTTCTTTGATGCTTAAGTACGTTACGTTACTCTTTGTTTTAACCTTTTATTCTGTGAATATCCATGCTAGAAATAATATAATGAATATAAATTACATTAATTTATATAAGTTCACATTAGCATGGGATGTTCTGGCCCTGGCAGAAACTGTAGAATCATATCTATCATATCATATATCATTTTATAAGCAAACAGAGCAGATCCTGATCAGACGGTTCCTGCAGAAGCCGTCTGATCTTGGTATTCTCTGTTTGTAAAAGCGAAGAAAGGCGTAGAATAACGCCTTAGCAAGCAGAGTATATCAAGATCCGACGGGGACCCCTCTGTTCTGTTTCCTTATAGCATAATATAGATCTGATTCTACAGTTTCTGCTATTTAAACATCTATGTGTTCATGGGCCACCATAAACGATCAATTAAATCGAATCAATCATTTAAATGGTTATTTCTTACATGGATATTCATGGGGAAAAGTTTGAACTGTTTTCAGCGGTTATTACGACCTCATGTCCATATTTTGTAGCTATAACGGGTTGTGCTCTAAACCCCCGATGTAACTTTATCAGCAATGTCATGTACAGGGTGTCCCAAAAAGAACGGAACCCTGGAACAAATGTGTATTTTAACCAATGTAATCGGACACTTTAAAATGTAAATATTTACTTTTGAAGATATGTCATTTGTGCATATGTGTGCCAAATTTCTCTTAAAAATATGTATTGGTTTTAAAGATATGAGTATTTTAATAAATGCACCTAAAAATCTGTTTTAACATGATATGCGTACATCGCATAGTCCATGCCTTTATCAAGTTAAAATGGATTTTTGGATGCTTTCGTTTAAATGCTGATATCTTAAAAAATATTGAATATGTTAAAGCAAAATTTAGACAATATATGGCATAATGTTGTCTCTATTAAGGTTCATGTATATACATTTAATTTAAGTTAGCAATATTGACAGAAATGGGATAACTTACACATCGTAATCCCGGGTTCCGTTTTTTTGGGGACACCCTGTATGTTTGAGTGTTTTGATATTTGTTTGAATTCTCGCGATATACAGTGGAGAAACTGTTATTCTTTCCCGTTTATGCTTACGCGTGCGCAAACGATGCGCAAACGATACGCAAACTAAACGATAAACGATATACGCGTTTGTGCATACAAACGCGTTTGTAAGCGGATTTTGCGTATATAAGTGCGTTTCATTCGGCATACCTTTGCTATTATCGAGACCGACCAATTATACGAATGAAGTAAAAAACGAAAGGTATGGGGAAACAGGATCCGAAATTGACATAACATGTCTAGGATTAGATAAATCTAATGCAGTCCCTGGCGTGTCAATCTCTCCAATTAACACCCAATCAAACAATAGCTGACGATTTGAAGCTCCGACACAAGGGCCAGTTCTAATACGTGTGTCATTTATTAAACAAACACCGTGCAAGATCAGTTTATCCAGAAATTCATCCTGAAATCGGTTGCATCATCCTATAATCTGGAATTAGTAAGTTAACTAACGATTTACATTTGTATTTATATGGTCAAAACTACTTTCAGTTTAATTTTTGTCTTGCGTTTTAGGATTGACCCACCCTAAACTTTTCAAATTTTGTGCCATTATCATAATTGGTGACCTAATTCACACCTTAAATTTTACAATGTCTACCGATTGATCTATCATTAACTTCACAAATTTGTCCAGTTCAACCAAACTGTTTGTGTTTTTGATAGATATGAAGTATAGAACAGTGTTGTATCTATCAAAAAACACAAACAGTTTGGGACATATACATCCCCATATATATTATTTGTGGACTAGTCAGGTTACAGATATTTACAAAACAGTTTCCAATTTTGGTTTCTATAACTAAAAAGATAAATATTTAGTTAAATATTTCTGCTTTCAAAATTGAAAATACTGTAGAATTATCACTTCCTAAACAGTAGACCCATCACACATTATGTTGCATTATTATATTTATGTGGGAGAAATATACACAGAAACTTAACCTTTTCATTTAAATTCACGCCTCTGCAAACAAAGTAAATCCAGATTTAGACCCTACAGGAACCGTCTAATTAGGGTTTGTTCTGTTTGCTAATAAAATTAGATCAAATCCGACTTCACAGTTTTTACAAACACACACATATTTTCACACTTTTCCAGACATAACGTCCATGTATAACCCATAGAAAGTGACACTTATCGAGTAGGGGAAACTCTTTATGGGGTGCGATGTTTATGTTTAGTGTGAAATATAATATGATACTTGATATTAAACGCATAATTAATAATTTTCTTAATCTTAACTAACTTTACCTGTCAGAGAATTTACACTATTCAAAAACAATAAAATAGGATTTTTTAGGATGAGGTTAGAGCCAAGACCATTGGCAAAATGGTGAAGGTTCAGATCAGAGGGGCCGTTTGGGCCCCGCCCATGACTTGGGTCCAAACAACTGTTAGACAAAACCGGACACCTTTAGATGTGTTTTGTAACAACTTTATTACAACTTTATTTGTTTATATTTAGGCAAAGTGGGTTCAGATGAAATGGTGTTCTCGTTGCTTTGTATAAATGTATGTACTTTAGAAAAAAGAAAATTCCACCAACATACAGAAAAATAGATAATGAATTATTTATTTACTTTAATATTTGCAATACCAAAATTATGCATTACTTTCAGAAAATAGAGTAAAATATGAATTTTGTTGGGAAAATGAGAAAAGGATGGATCTTGATAACAAATGGTTGTCAGTCTTGAAGTATGGCTTTTTTTATTATTTATTTTTATTTATTAATGTATTCATGTTTCTAAAGCTTGTGAATTATGTTTAAATGACTGAATCCACTACAACTAAAACTGTTTATAAAACATTATGGTCAACACATGAAAACTGTTATTACATTTTTTATCATAATTTTACAGTATAGGTGCAATTTAATTATGGTTTGTAGGGAAACAACAGTAATTTAGCCATTAGAATTTCTCAATGAATGAATGTGTTAAATGGCCCTAGGCCATATTGTACTGAGCCATATTACACACGAAATGCTTGGCCAAATGCCCCATGCAGTGTCAGTTATCGCAGTGGCCCTTACTCAAATACCAAACAAGGGAGAATGATTATAACAGGGCCATAAAACTCGCATCCTGTATATTACGTTTTGTTGCATTCCATTATGTAGCTGTGGTCAAAAGATTCAAGTAGAAATTTCGAGATCAATCACTGCGGTCATGTGTCATAAATTTAGTTTTGGGCATTCTGAAGGTAATAATAAAAAAAACCCTATAAAACGTGTCGAATTAACAATTCAGTAATCCAGAATTACTTATTTCCTTTGGATTTATGGTCAATATTGTCCATGTTCCAGAATGGCAAAAAGGATCATATTTATGATAAACTATTTCCCTGATGAAAAGGTATGTGTGAGTAAATCACTTCACGACTATAAACCCTTCATTCCACGTGCCTGTTTATGTCAATGCAAACACAGTAGACCCAGATCAAACGTAATGAAACAAATTTACAAACAGAGTAGATCCAGATCAGACAGCTTCTGTTGTAGATCACTGATCAGGGTCTTGTCGGTTTGCTTATGAAATAATATACATGTAGGTCTGGTTGTACAATTACTGTCATAGCCAAACTTTCCTGTACTCATGAATCATTACAAAAATTTGATCTACATGAAATAATTATTTCTTACTCGAATATTCATGGAGATCTAACGCCTTTTTTCACAATGCTAATTTTTCAACGAGATCTTTGGCTTTGACATAAAATATAGGATTAGATCAACAAAATTCCATAAGCAACAGAGCAGAACGTGATGTAAGTCCTACAGGAACTGTCCGATCTGGATCTACTCTGTCTGCAAATGTGCTTGAAGCCGTTTATATAATACGAAAAGGATTGGGAAATTGATTTTAAAGCAAATTTGGTGTCTGCTGTCAACAGAGCTAACTGGTGTTTATTAATCTTTTTTTCTCTTAAGTATATTTATTAAAGATTTCATGACCTCGTGAATATTCATTTACAGGGATGACAGGGACGCTAGACAACCATGATCGAATCTAAAGAAATAAGTCTATAGACTAAACAATCAGAGCAGATCCTGATCAGACAGTTTCTGCGTTTAGGATTACGCTGTTAACAAAAAGTTTGAATTGAATAATTTTCCATGACGAAAAGGCCCATTAACCTACAGTGCTAACCTCTAAAGGCACATTTATAATAGAATGAAGCATATCCTTTTTCATAATTGTAGACCCAAGTCATTGGCTGCACTTTTTTCTCTAGTATAAATTTCATGGAAAACAGCCATCGATAAACAACGTAAGCTTATCCAATAAAAAAAAAATGTGGAAGAATCAATTCAAACAAACAATCTCGTTCCCTAGACGTTCACATCGTGGACGTTTTCTTGAACTTCTCGTCTTTTGGTAATTTAAATAATCCTATTTAGTCTCTGTCGGATTTGGAGCTACACCCATAGACAGAGCTACACCCATAGACAGCACAAATTACCATTTTATCACTTAAAACGAAGCAGCAGTACATAACGTGCGATTTCTTTCGGTTGGAACAAAAAGTATCACTGTTTCTTTAAACGAAATACAGATCGTCTAATTTAACGATCTACTGATATATAACTCTTTACAAAACACAATTCGCACAGCTTTAGGTATATATAAGGGACGTTTAAAGTACAAAAATGAGAAATTACCATTATTAACGTTGTTTAAACACCCAATATGCCCTGCGGAACCATATATTGACGATTAACTTATAAGTGAGTTTAAACGCGTTTGTAAGTGGATATACAAACGCGTTTGCTAAACGGGTTTTAAACGGGTTTAAAACGCGTTTGAAACGCACTAAGTGGGAAAGAATAACAGTTTCTCCACTGTAGATGTTCGGATACTAACTACATGTATTAACACTTAACCGTTATGAAATAAATGACATCTGCTCCAATTTGGACCTGGTGCAACTTTGACTGCATCCAGTTGGATCAGGTTTTTGAGAAAGTACGGACCGAGTATCAAATAGCTTGGCTCCTAATGAGACGTCGTGTTACTCGGCATCTCATCTGGATCCAAACTGTTTGCAAATGCGAGTCAGGTCACAGATAATGGGATAAATGTTATAATATTATCAGAATTATTTCAGACTCTAATTATCCCGCATGTTCAATATTGTTGCGTGTATTGTTGCGTGTATTTTTCGATCTGTGAAGA
Organism: Azorinus chamasolen; assembly: GCA_963576725.1. NCBI lineage: Eukaryota > Metazoa > Mollusca > Bivalvia > Cardiida > Solecurtidae > Azorinus > Azorinus chamasolen. Next base: position 638,907 of record OY755243.1, on the reverse strand, counting down.
GGCAAGCCGGTATTTTTGTTTTTGTTTTTGTGAGGTTATTTAGCAAACGCTTTTTATTGTTTCTGTGTCAAATTTATTAAATATTTTTTCATTCACTTTTCATTGTTAGTTTAGTGGTTTCTTTTAATATTATTTTCTTGCATTTGAAAACAAACGCGATTTTTCAGAGTTCATTATCATGCTTGTAGTCAGGAGTGTCCTGTTTGTTTTCAGAACAGTTGTAGCATTGTCAGATTTATACTTTCAAATATAACTTTTCATTGTGTATTTATCGTCATTTATGCCTGTGATTTATTTTAATGAAAACTAATTATTATACATGTATATCCTCATTTTGTTTGTCAACTAACCGATTAGGACTTCATATACAGTAAATTCCCTCTAAACCGAACATCTGAATCGTAACAGTGTTGATGCAAGTTGAAGAAAGTTATGCAGAAAGCTCGCCTAAAAACGTTTAACCTTTAGCCTGCTGAGCAAAATTTTGTTTGTAGAAAATGTCATCGATTCCAGTTGCCACTGTTTATTTACCTTGCATTTCTTTTCAACATTACGATCAAAGTATCAAACAGTTTGGATCCAGATGAGACGCCTAGTTACTCGACGTCTCATTTGGATCCAAACTGTTTGCAAAGGTAATAACTTATCCGCCCGCAGCAGGCTAGAGGTTAATTGTTCTTAATTAAAATTCCGTTTTAGTGGGATTTTCTTGTAATTATAGTGTTAAACAGTCTTGTTCCTGATAAGAAGCCAAACTTTTCGGTTGTTCATCTGGATCCAAACTGTTTTCAAATATACTTATGGATTCATTCAGTGTGGTGAAGATTAACCCTTCCTTTGTTGAATTTTCATGTAAGGAACAATGACATCATAAAAGTTTATTGGTTGATTTTTTATGATGACTTATGTACACAGGATATTTTGGAAGAAACCATAGAGTCCGGTCTATTTCAGTTTCATGAGCAAACAGATCAGACGCTGATCAGACTTCTTCTTCGGGAGCCGTCTGAGCTGGATCTACTATTGTTTGCGAAGGCGAGAAAGAAGCATTTCTAGAAAGTTAAGAGTTAAGGTATTGGTCAACTAGGTATTCAACTGTATCGGACGTTCTCTTGTAAGTTTCGTCTAAATATGGGGTTAGCGTGTTGGTTATTATTGTTTTGAGGTTCTTGATTGGAGGAAGAGAAAGGACATATTAGTTAGCTTTAGCTCAAGCAATCTTCCATATTATAGCCGTGCCTTCCTGTATGCTAACAAACTTGCCTCACTTGAGCACTTGTGCGCTAAATCTGTGATAATACTTAACTTTCTCTGCCTTTCAACAGTTAACTGTTCTTGCCAGTAACTCAAGTGCTAGTGGAATTTCTTTTTCTTATATTGTAAAACCCCTGTAAAGCGACCACCGAAAACAGGTACATTGTATGTGTAATTCTGGTTCTTAATGGTAGCTTAATGCAGGACACGTATTATGCAAAAAGCTCATTTCTTCTGTTATGCAGAAAACTCATTTCTGCATTCCTGTCGTCCAGCATCAAGCAACCACCTTATTTTACACATATTTATTCATTTAGTGGTCGCTTTAACCACATGTACATACTTTTTATGCACTATGAAAACATACTTTTTCAGTATTATTTCTTCATTACCTGTGCTGCATTACATTGATTAATAGATTTATTCTTAAATATTTATTATTTTGTAAGATAAAAAAAATAACAAAGAAAACGGTTTATTATATATGTTGAGTGTTATTAATTTTTCCTAGCCAGAGTATTTTCCACGTCATTAGCAAATGTTTAAACAGTGTGGATCCAGACATATTGAAGTTTTAACCCTTTACCCATGCATATGCATGTAAGAAATAATGACACCATGCATATCAATTAGATTTAATTGCCATAATAACACATGTATTCAGGAATGTTTCGCCATGACAGAAACTGCAGAATCATACCTATATCATATCATAAGCATACGGAGCAAACCCTGATCGGATGGCTCCTATAGGAGCCGTCTGATCTGGGTCTAATCTATTTGCAAAGGCGTAACATTGGGTACTTATGGAGAAAAGGGTTAATTACTTTGTCTGATCAGTGTCTTCAATGTCATCAATTTCAAACAAATATTCTACCACACGGTTTTTTTTTCATTTGGTAAACGTTCGCTTCTGGTTTTGGAGGCCGCAAATTTGAACAAAATATTATTTTTTTTATGTGGAAATTAACCTAATAAATACAGGGAAAACGTGTACTGGTCCCAACTTATAAAGTTGTTTGTTTGAGTCTGAGTTGATTCTCAAGCATTTGATTGGTCAGATTTTGACATTGCTCAAAATCTGTCCAATCAGATACTGGAGAATGTACTAAGACTCAGACTGCTGCATTTGCAAAACGTGTATACCCAGATCAGAGGGTTTCTACAGTATCCCCGTGATAAGAATCTGCACCGCTTGTCATCCAAATCCTCTCGCAAATTATACCCTTATTGAAATGACTGTCGTTAACCCATTACCTCATAGGATATTTTTAGATACAACCTCTTTGAATAAATCTACCGAAAAGGAGCATTAACTTGAGAAAAGGAACATTTTAGAATTTTGTACTTTGAAACCATTGTCATAATGGTTTTATTTATCACAATGGTTTTACAAAGTGACTTTAACAGAGTCGTCAAATTTCGTCAATATGAGGGAATGGGTTAAACAATGGTTCATTATTCCAGATTGAAATGTTAGTATTTGTGGTTAAAGAATCAGCCAACCAGCCACCAAATGGACCTTAGTATCGATCCTGGTCAGGCGCAACAAATATTATAATCAGCGAATCATTTATTACTGAATAGTATCCATCGATACGATGTTTAAGTGAATTACGATGCCATGCTTTCCGATGACTTCAACCCAAATTGCATTCTAAAACATCTCAAGACAGGTTGTTACGAGTTACCCTGCATTTCGTCTAGGTCTAAGCTGTTTGCAAATACAGTAAAAATCGAACGTTGAATTTAGTATAAATATCGGTCTTGGAGACAGGTGGCAGCTTATGCAGAATGAAAGTCGTGCAGAAAGCTCGTGTAGGAGCTTTCTGCATGACTTCCATCCTGCATAAAGCAGCCACGTTCCTAAATGTCTAAATTCTCATCTACTAGAATTCCGGATTAGAGCGGGTGTACTGTCAAGACACTGTGGAGCATGGCGGGATAAGCATCGGATGGCAGGGCAGCGTTTAAAATTAGGTGGCTGCTTAATATCGAACGATGAAAAAGTAGAAACCCCAGAATTTAGCATATTTTAGTATTCGTAATATAAAAGTTTTACTGCACAATGCCGGATTATGGAACCTGTTTTAAATGGTTATTTTCAAAGGAATCTAATAAAGCGGTTAGTTGCTTTATGCAGGGCAAATGTAATGCAGACATCTCCTATAGGAGCTGTCTGCATTAATTTTGACCTCCATTAAAGATACATGTACCATCTGCTCTATATACCCATTACTAGACCTCTTTTTGATGACCGCTTAAGATAGGTTCTACTGTATGATACTATTACACCTGAGTGATATTAACCACATGAACAGGGAAAACAACACAACATAACAAACAATGCGGTGTATATCAATTATTTTCACCATTTTTCTATCGCAATCTATGCGTTATGTGTGTTTTTTCACATTCCTCAGACCCTAACTTCAATACAAACTAACTCCATTAATATCGCATAACTGTTCTACACTAAACGTAGTTGCCGTGAACCAACAACAGGTTAAATCTGTTTCGGATTTCTAACAGTAGTTTGCACATAAGCACAATACTTCGGACTAATAATGTACATGTAGTAACGAATGCACTCCATGGAACTCTTGTCTCCAATCTGTCAGACATGTAAGAAAAAACTCGACGGCAGGAAAAGCTAGAGAAACCGACAGACGGACGTACGGCGGTAGACAGGACAACTTCACAGAAAGACTGGTGTAAGACGACAGATAAGAAAAAGCGATGGACAGACGAACGTGCGAAGGTAGATCGGACGGGTTGGACAGATGGACGTGCAGTGGTTGATAAGACAGAGAGAGGACATATTGAGAGGACAGATGGGCGTATGGTGGCAGATCAGACAGAGAGGACGGATAGACATACGACGGTGGATAAGATAGAGAGGACAGATGTACGTATGGCGATAGATAAGATAGAGAAAAAGGACAATTGGACATACGACGGTAGAGAAGACAGAGATAATGACAGTTGGGTGTATAGCGGTAGATAAGACAGAGAGAACGGATGGACATACGACGGTAGATAAGACAGAGAAGGCAGATGGATAAATGGCGATATATAAGACTGAGAGAAGGAAAGTCGGACGTACAGCAGTATATAATACAGAACGACAGATGAACGTGTGTTGGCAGATAAGACGAGATAGAAGAACAGATGGTCATATATACGTAGGCAAATAAGACAGAGAAACGGACAGACGGGCGTTCGACGGCAGATAAGACGGACAGACGGGCATGTTTGCACTGTGTTCAAGGTTTAAGAATGGTGTGCCTTTACAATAAATTCTGAAAGTAGATCTCTCGAACGCTAAACAAAAACAATGCAAAAAGAGAAAATTGCAGACTCGGTTTTATTGAGTCTGTTCATGAGCAATTATTAAAAGTACAACACTACTCACGTCCCCTAGCACCGGATAAAGTAGTATTCCATTTCCATAACTAATAACATCAAACAATGATTCTGAAGGTCCAGAAAATATAATAACACTGAGAATGAAGTATGGGGCGACTTTTTATTGCCACCACACAAACACTTAATGCCTGCTTTTGTGAAGTACATACATTCTATACGTATGAGATCCCTCGAAAGCAAAAGCAGCAATGCAAAAAGAGAACATTGCAGACTCATGCCCCCTAGCATCGGCATAAGGGGTATCCGCTTTTCAAAACTAATAACATCGAAACTAATGATCCCGAAGGACCAGAAAATATAACAACACTCGCTAATCCGAAAGTTTAGCACATATGAACTGCTGAAAGCCTGGTGAACATTAACACATAGTTAAGCGTGTTTAACCCTTTCTCTGTTCTGTGTTTATTCCAGATTTCAAAACCTACTGAATATTCATGAACAAAATAGTTACAATGAAATATTGAATTTGGAACACTGTAGCCATTTTAGATATTTCATAAACAGATATTTCAAATTCATCTAGCAAATAGAGCAGACTCTGATCAGATGGCTCCTATAGGAACCGTCTGATCTGGGTCTACTCTGTTTGCAAATTCGTGACACATGTTTATATGAAGGAACTGGTGAAGCGACCATGTACTAAATGGAAAGCTACAATAATAAAGATTCTGTGTCCAGACTCAATATAATTTAAAATCAGGCAATAAAATCCCAACTTGTCGCAGCCTAATTAACGACTTACTCAAATGCGATAGAATTTGTACACAAAGATCCCTGTTAGAAGTTATCAAAGGAATCATGGCCTCGTGTAATACACGTTTTGATATCTGACACTTTGATGTGATTATGTCCTTGGGGAAATTCACACAGGCAGATGTCACAAAACATTATTAGATGAAAGTAATGAAAAAACGTCTGAAATCGAATCGCAGAAGTCAGGATGCGGTTATTTGGTCAGCGAAATACTATAGATTTCAAATAAAACCCACGTACGCTCTTCGAATAATACGCTTATAAAAATTAAGGTGTTCCCCCAATGATTTGCCTCATATGTTTTGTGATAATGGTGAGGGTTTTTTTATTTATAAAAACAACATAGAATCTGCGCGTAATGTCGTATGTCTACGGGTTCAAAAACATGTTACTAAAACTACACCAAACCAATAATCGTGACTAATCATTAGAATCGTCGCAAAGGAATACTAAATGTCACTGAAACGATTCTCACGAGTAGTCACACGTTTATTGTTACGAAACAGTTTGACTAATCCCTCTTCTCTGACACTTTGATTGAACGTCAACAGAAGAATCTCTCCACAATGACCACTTACCCTCACGCCATAAATACGCCTTTCTACGCCTTTGCAAACATGATAGGCCCAGATCAGACGGCTTCTGTAGGAACCGTCTGATCATGGCCAGCTCTGTTTACTTATTAAATAATATAGATATGGGTCTACAGTTTCTGCTATGTCGAAAATTCCCTTCTTGTGCTATTATAAAAAAATAATCTGATTAAGCCATTTGCTCCCACGATCCCATATATGGGACTCAAGCAAACAGTGTAGACTCTGATCAGGAATTTCAATATAAAACAAAACGAAATTGAAAATTTTGACCAGGCACCCCTTAGATAAAAAAAAATGGACTAATCCAATATATAAGCATGGAAGAATCCACTGGGCGCAAATGGGTTAATAGTCATGGTTCATTATGTCTTACTTTCTTACTTTAACCCTTTCCCCCATAGGCTTTTTAGACCCAACCTCTTTGAATGAATCTACCAAAAAACGAGCATTTACTAGAGAAAAGGAAAATGATGGAATTGTGTAGTATTGAAATCATTGTGATAAATAGAGCATTTGCTCCACAGGAGCAAATGCTCTATTTATCACAATGGTTTCAAGAATGGACTATTACAGAGGCGTAGAAAGACGTATCTATGGAGGAAAGGGTTAATATTCCTCGAGTAAAGGGTTACCTCTTACCCCGCTATGAACACCAAATAACATCTGCTCCAGTTTGTATCTTGTTCAGTTTGGCTACTTAATTATTTGCATGCTAGCGGCAAAACTGTGATTACCTATGCAAACAGTTTGGATCCAGATGAGACGCCGCATAATGCGGCGTCTCATCAGGATTCAAACTGTTTGTCATCTTGACCATATTTTTGCAAAAAAAATGAGAGAAAGTTTATTTTAAGAATTGAAGCAGACGACAATTGTTGCAGACGAAAAATTACTTAGCGTGCAAAGAGTTAAGATTCCAATTTATTGGAAGAACTCTTCAACGAGTGCCAAACAGCTAGGATCCAGATGAGACGTCGAGTAACTTGGAGTTTCGTCTGGACCAAAGCTGTTTGCAACGGTTAGTTAGTTCGCCAATAGCAGGGTAAAGGTTGGCATGCACAGTATAACCACTCAATAACGATCACTTAATGAGTTAGATCAGAAGCGTTTTAAAATAGGTAGCTGCTTAACCCATTTCCTCATATGCTATTTTTAGATCATGCCTCTTTGAATAAATCTACCGAAAAGGGAGCATTTACGAGAGGAAAGAAAATGTGTGGAACTGTGTAGATTTGACACCATTGTGATAAATAGAGGATTTGCTCCGATGATCTATTTATCACAATGGTTTCAGAAAGTGACTTTTACAGAGGCGTCAAAATGCGTTGATATGAGGGAATGGGTTAGTGCAGGACGAAAGTAGTACAGAGCTTCCTGTTGGAGCTTCCTTCATAACGTTCGTCCTGCATTAAGCTACCACATTTCTGAACAAACCCAGACGTATTTAAATAGTTATCATACAGAGGTTTTTGTACATTAATAAAACACCTTTGAAATATAATATTAACCACATTGAACAGGGAAAACAACACAACAGGACAAACAATGCGCGGTAGATTGATTATTTATTGCTATTCTTCTATCGAAGCCTATGGGTAATATGTTGTTTATTTCGCATTCAAACCCGACTGATTCAAAAAGTTTCCGGGCTTAAGTTTCGTTCATTGCGTAATTGGACCATTTAATACCTTTTTATATCAAACAGTGGGACTTTGTGCCGAATGCAGTTAGTGTAGTATAGACCCGGTTTGCACTTTCGTTCATTCCACAGTTGGTGCCTCTAACAGTCGGTTTGTGTGACTAACGCAGATATTGATCAAGCATTTAGTGCAGGTTAATGCTTACCCTGACGTGACTCGCATTAGCAAACAGCTTGGGTCCATATGAAGCGCAGAGTAACTCGGCGTCTAATCAGGATCCAAGCTGTTTGACACTATTTCTGTAGTTTCTCGAAAGCTTTAATGAATCGAAAGTAAACGGTACTCCGGTAAGAGTTCAAGCAGATACTATTTTTCATTATTGTTGACGCTGTTGCACCACTATTTTGTGTCAAGTTGTGCCAATACCTTTAGTGTGATAAATACAATAAATATAACACTCAATTAGAAATGTGTCCATAGGATACTGATGCTCCAACTTCAGATTTGTTTGTCACAGAAAGTAAGGGCCGTAATCATCATTCAGATGTACATAAAGGAGAAACATCTGTGAATGTTTCAGACAAGTTCTCCTAACAGTGTAGGAGTATGACACATAATACATTTTGACTGTAACAGCTTCTAAAGTATGCAACGACTAAAGCGATGTACATGGCTATCTAACATGACCAAGATACAATGGCCACAAACATGTTTCTAAAGTTTAGTGAGGATTGGAAAAATACTTTCCAAGAAAGAGTCCGGACAAGGTATTTTTAAAGTCATTTTTGCCAATAAAGGGTCGCTACTCCTAAACGACTGGAGCGATTTACATGGCTATCGAACATGACCACAAATATGTGTTTAAGGTTTGGTGTATATTTGACAAATACTTTCCAAGAAAGGGCCAGGACAAATTCTTTTAGATGTGCGTACAGACGTACGTACGTACTAACAAAGGCAATCCTATATGCCACCACTTTGTGGGGGCATAATAAAATATGCCAAAATCTGGATATTACGACAGGTAGTTGCCTAAACCTTTCTCTGATTGATATAAACGTATTTTAATGCATTTCCAAACATAGCAGACCCAGATCAGACAGCGCATTTTGGAGCCTCCTGAATAGGGTCTGCTCTTTTTGCTTATGAAATTATAATAGACCTGACTCTACAGTTTCTACGAATATCAAAATATCCTGTGAACATATGCCATTATAAAATTTAAGTTAATAAATATTCACGATGTCAATATTTCTTACAATAATAGTCAACAGGGGAATGGATCAATACATGATGAGAGTTATGCTGAAATTTCTTACACGAAATTTCTTATTTATTTATGTTATGTGTTAACCATTTGCCTGTTTATATTTATGAAAGTAACAATGGCATCGTGAATATTAATTATCTCATTTTACAATGTCTTAAATGTACACGAGCGTTTGGTGTTGACAGAAACTGGAGAGTTAGATATTACCATAAGCAAACATAGCAGACCCAGATCAGGCGGCTCATATAGGAGCCACCTGATCTGGGTCGACCATATTTGAAAAAAGCGTGAAAAGGCGTTTATATGAAGGAAAGGGTAGAGCAGCCATCTTGCTTTGAAATACTTCCATGCTAACTCATTAGATGGTCGCTATAGAGAGGTTTTACCATAAAAGTACATTACTAGACCATTAATAGGACTATACCTGACATTGTTACAAGTGATTCACAGTATGTCAGAGTGTTCAATTTCAAAGTTGTTTCTTTATTCTATTTTTTCTTCAAAATTACAAGTGCCAGATATTTTTGGTCCTGTTGAGACATTAAGCATCCGACTGGATGGCCCAGTTTTAACCCTTTATTTGATAATCCAGTATTTGCGCCTTTGCAAACAGAGTAGATCCAATTCAGAAACTCATTGTGATGTGGGTGTGTTCTGTTTGCTCGTGGGATACTAAAGAGTTACAATTTCTGTCATTTTCATATTTTCTTCATTTTTGTTTCAAAAACGTAGTAACAGTAACAAACAGTTTGGATCCTGATGAGACGCCGAGTTACTCGGCGTCTCATCTGGATTCAAACTGTTTGCAAAGGTAATCACAGATCCGGCATTGGCAGTGAAAGGGTTAAACAGTCAGTATTATTCATACAGTAATTATTTCTTACATGAAAATCATGTTGATACTGTTATAACAAACAAAGGCTGCCAATGATATATATGAAAGCCTTGTGCCTGATCTGATTAGAATTGTACAGGTTTACAATATTCATGGACAGGCGTATGCTTCCTTGACAAATAGCTTAATTACGGACGTTAACGGATAATGTGACCCTTTTGCCACCGAATAGATTCCGCCTATTAAATTAGGTTTCTAATTGGATTTTTTCCTATTTCTTTTACAAGCATAATCAGTGGGTTAAATAGATTGAATCACGGTGAGTCGTCGGGTCCCTCACGGGTTATTACAAATACAGCTGTAGGATCGAAAGCGTTAGCATCCAGCATGTCAATAATACGGGGAAAAGTATATTGGATTGAACTAATTGAGTTATAGAATGTTACCCACAATACCTTTAACCCTTACTATACGGGAAAATAGTCACTAATGTCCTTTGCAAACAGTGTAGACTCATATGAGAGGGCTCCTAGAGGAACCCTCTCACCAGAGTCTGCACTGTTTGTCATGTTACATTTTTCTTTTTAAAAAAGTCTGAAAATATTCACCGTAAGGTCATTTTGGAATAATTTATTTGAAAATTCAGCATTATGAGGGTTAGGTTATTAGAAGTATTCGTTACTCTTCGGCTATTAACCTTTCCAACACTGATTTTTCAAACGGATATTTTGGCGCTGGTACGAACGAGAGCAGATATTGATCTACAATAGAACCCGTCTTAAGCGGTCATCAAAAACAGGTCTAACTATGGGTATGTAAGGTAGGTGGTGGCTTAATGCAGCTAGCTTTCTGCATTACTTTTGCCCTACATGAAGCAACTGTCTGCTTTTTAAAACTGTTATGTAAAATAAATTAATCGCATCTTAGGACAGGGTCTACTATATTCTGTTTGCAAAGAGGTTAAATTACATATTTATGAAGTACAGTATAACCTCTTTTAACCGGCCGTTAAATTTAGTATGAATATCGGTCTTGGAGACAGGTGGCAGCTTAATGCAGGGTGAAAGTCATGCAGAAAGCTCCTAGAGGAGCTTTCTGCATGACTTTCACCCTGCATTAAGCAGCCACCTGCCTAAAAGTGTCTAAATTCTTATCTACTAGAATCCGGTTAAGAGAGGTTTTACTGTAAAAGGGTAGTACATACAAGTTTGACACACGTCGCGTGGATACCCAACTATAACATTTACAAACAATATAGACACAGACCAATCGCTGCGTTCGCAGGAAACATCTGGCCAGGGGCTTCATTGTACGAAGTGGTTCATTCATCTAAATACTTTTGAAGCTGCTTGAGAATGATTAATAGCCTTAAAAGCAGCTAGCTTCTATCACTGAGACTGATAAGTGTCAACATTGCCGGACCTTGATCTTTTTGACGACGGTCATATGTTTTTCAAGTCTGGGTCACGAATTCAACATTTTTCATATAACATTGTAAGGGTATACGCTGCATACTAGCAACTACGTGAATGAAATAACTGTTAACCCTTTCAATATTGAATATTAAAAGTCCAATGGCCCGAGGATTCTGAATGACAAAAAGACGCAGAACCTGATTAGAGGACGCCTCTATTAGTTTTGTGGACTGATTTACAATGTTTTCAGATGCCCATATACTCGTGTCATATCATCATAGCAAACTCGTTGCATTATAGAAACTTGTAATGAACACTAATGTAAGATGTTTTTGTTTCCAACAGTCAAATGGTATATCAACGCGTCAAAATGATCGAAATTAATTCGGGTGTTTGGTCGATTCAGCAATGCAGAACATACTTTAACAAGGATAAACTATTCTTTTCACTGCATTTATTTAGTTTTCAATGCAAACCAACACAACTACGTATAAATGTATCTCCATTTAGTTCGTAGTCATAAAACATGCATACAGTGGTTATAAGCGGGGCAATAGAAGTAATTGTAGATCCTTCGGTAAATCTAACAAGACTGCATTACTGTTATACAAAAGTGAACTTAATTACCGTGAATCAACAACGGGTACAATCTTGTTCAGATCTTTACCAGCATTATGCACTTAAAAGACTTGTAAGACAATATATAAGACAAACGAAATAATTCATGTAGTACCATGACTGTTCCATAGAACACGTATGCCCTGCCTATCGAACATGTCAGAAAAACACGACGACAGAAAAGACAGAAGGCGGACAAAGGGGCACACAACGGTAAATAAGACAGAGAGTCGGGAAGACAGACATACGATGGCAAATAAGACATAGAGTCGGAAAGACAGATGCAAAACGGCAGATAGGACAGAGAGGCGGACAGACTGGCGTATACCGGTAAATAAGTCAGAGTGACGGAAGATAAGACATACTGACGGAAAGACGGACGTACGATGGTAGAAAAGAAAGACGAGACGGACAGACTTCAGAAACAATCCGACAAAAGCATAATCTTGTTCTGCTCAAGCAAATCTCAATTCTGCCCGAACTAAAATGAAGTCAGTGTAGGACAGGTGCTACGGAGAGAAGTTTTAAACCTGGAAATAAGGCTATTGCTCTTTCATTGGTACCTGGAAAACCTTTGAAAGACAGATGCTTTGTTCCATATACTGCATAAAATAGAGTCAGTGCCTTAAACTATGCCGTTAAGACTTCTTCTGGAAAGCATATGCAAAAGCAAAAGCAAATGTGTCGTATTAACATGCTCAAAGAGTATGCGAAAGAGATAACAGCCACAAGACCTGTAACAGTGGGCAACTCTATCAAACAAGATTAAAAATACAAAAATCAGACCCTACATTACTTGAAAACACTGGAAGTTCTCACCCTGGTTCTTCAAAGCTGCAAAAGTCGGAAACTACAAAGGGGCATACGTATAACATATGATGAAAGCTGGGGTGTCGCATTGGAACGGTCAGTAGTCAAAAACGGCTACTGGGGACTCTGGTGGGTTACCAACCTTACGCTTATCTCAGGATGCAAAAAGAGAAACTTGCAAACTTGGTTAAATTGAGTCTGTTCATGAGTAGTAATTAAAAGTGCAACACATACTCACGCCCCCTAGCATCGGCTTTAGCAGTATTCAATTTTCAAAACTAATAACATCAAAACTAAAAAAAAAAACAGAAAATATAACAACACTGAGAATAAAGTACGGGGCGACTTTTTACGGCCGCCACACAAGCACTTTACACCTGATGTTGTGAAGTAAATATAGTTTGAATGTGGGAGATTCTTCGAAAGCAAAAGTAGCAATGCAAAAAGAGAAAATTGCAGACTCGTCCACCCCCATTATCAGACATTTTAAAAAGACCTTGATCAGAAACGGTCACACCTGGACACACGACAACAAACCGAATTGAAATGAATGTGAGGCGAAATAAGTCACCAAGTTCGATCTTCTGAAAGGATACTGGCAAATTCCACTGGCCGAGAGATTTAAGTAGATCCCAGCCTTCGTCACATCGGATGGCCCCTCTCAGTACAATGTCGTGATATTCAGAATGAAACTAGTTTTCTGGAAACATTTCAGCGGCTCATCAACATGGTGCTGTTTGATCTACAAGGATGTGGAACCGTACACCGATGGTGCAATCATCCACTCAGTTGAATAGGATAATCATCTACAGACAATCAGAGAAATCGTCAAACGGATCGACAGTACCAATATGGCAATCCATCTTGCTAAGAGCGAGTCTTTTCATGCCACTTTTACAATATATTGGACACATTGTAAGTCAGGATCAATTAAACCAGTGCATTTCCTATGCATACAGGTAAACGAGAACTGGTGCGTTTCCTTGGTGTGGCTGTTTAGTACGATTATGACACAACCTTTCGGCAATCACTAAAACTTTGTTCCAGTTTATTTTATAAGATTAAGAAATCGGGCATATCAAAGGGGAAGGCAATCTCATTACTGATGTCCTTACTGAACCACGCTGCTACACCCAATTATAAGATATTTAACAGAATTGTGAATGTCCAGTGCATTGAAAGTTATACTATACGTCCACTATATATATATTTAATGATGTATTTTATAAGAATGATTGTTCAATGTTTGTGATGGTATAGCTGTAAGTGTTGTTAAGAAGAAAATAAAACCAGTGCTAATATTATAGTTTTTCTTTGAAGAGGGGAGGGGTGTTATGTAAGACAAAGTAGATCAAAATATGCTGTTTATTATTTACCTTTTTTAATATGTAAACATGTTTACTGTTTATAAAAAATATCTAAAACATAATGGAAAGTTCTGGTAGGAAAGTTGTTGACATCATTTATTTTATTCTGGAACATTCTCTTTGGATAATGCTAGAAAGGTATACCCTCGTCTGAGTCAGCATGAGGTATTTTGTTGACGTCGACTTCAAAACTTCTTGGACTGGATAGTGCATAGTGACGTTACTATAGTTACTGTAATGTTTCTATTTGATGTGCGAAATTACTCATCCCTCGTATGTTCATGTAAACATCCCGTTTATTTCCTGAAAAGTTTTAATTGTTATTAACTTAGCTAACATAATACGATTAAACTTATCTTGGTTTCTGGTCATATTATTTACTTGGCCAAAAGTATTGTATATGCTGATATTGCCAATAAAATTTGAATTGAATTGAATTGGTCATACGGAATTACTTAAAAGCTATGTTAACAAGTGAGCATTCTCGGATTAACATCAGTGGATTATTGGATTATCCCCATAGTGTGTGTACTGTGATATGATAATTGGGTGTGAAACTTCATTCTTAGGAGGGATCAGACTATGTTGGACTTTAACAGGTATTCCGACTTGACTCTGTAGGATTGAAAAATAGAAAATAAATTAAAACTTTGTAATGTTTGTATTTTTTCTGTGACGCCTGTCTCGTAACATTAAGACAGAGCGACGGAAATACTTGTGTATGAAGGTAAATAAGAGTGGCCGAAAGATGGACATACAACAGTGATAAGTGATAGATGTACGACGGCAGATAATCGATCAGACTGGCATACGACGGCAGATAAAACAGAGAGTCGGATCAACTGGCATACGACGGCAGATAAGACAGAGAGTCGGACAAACTGGCATACGATGAATGAGAAGACAGAGACTGACATACATATACGACGGCATATAAAGTCGGACAAACTGACATGCGACGGTAGAAAAGGCAGAGAATCGTACATATACGTCGGGCAGATAAGACAGACGAGCAAATGGGCGCATGGAGGCTAGTAAGACAGAGAGACGGGCACACGAACGTACATACGACGGAAGATAAGACAGAAAGACAGACGGACTTAAAATTGCTTAGTAAGATAGACATATTACCAGTTGGAAGTATAACGGCTAGTAAGACAGAGAGACGAACAGACGGACGTGCGACCATTTAGATTCAAATTTACTCTGAGTTCAATGTGTAAGACTGGTTTCCCTGTGGTATAAATCGTCGCTGTTGCGAACGTTTAGTAAACGGGAAAGTGTTTGGGCAGGTTGTTGTTTAAAGCAGGTTGAAATATGTTAGCCAGGTTTTGAGAATTATTTCAAATCCGGTAATAAAACCTTAATGCAGTCCAAATAACAACTTACTCAAAAGTGATATAATTTGTTCTAAAAAATCCTCCTCAAAAATTATCAAAGGACCTTGGTCTCGAGCGATACAAGCTTTGATATCCGATACTTTAATGTGATTAATTCCTCGGGGAAATTACACAAGCAACATCAACACCTTATTAGATCAAACTAATGAAAAAGTCTAAAATCGTATCACATGAGTCTAGATAGTGGCTACTGTCTAATCTGTAAATAGTTCTAATGCGACCGCTTTCATAAATAAATATGGGTAATTTTATAGCAGGGGATTATTTAACTCTTTTATGTGATTACCTTGGAACCGGTTTAGATCCAGACGAAACGACGAATACTTCAACGTCTCATTAGGATACAAACTGTTTGGCATCCCATTTACAGTTTAGAGAAGAGGTTGAAGAAAAATCATCTCTGAAACTTAAAGTGGACGACATGTTTGCAGACGAAAATCATTTGGCGCCAAAAGAGTTAATACAGGAAGGGAGCTTCTACACAATATTGGTCGTGCATTAAGCTTTACGGTCTACCTTTAAGGTCTTGATTTATTACCGCTTTTGGGTGATCGTATTAGTGAGGTTTTATTGTATGATAGATTTACAACAGACACAATGGTAGCTCCTCGAATGATAAGCTTATCAAAATTAAAGTATTCCCTGATGGTCTGTCACATACACTTTGTCATAAATATGAAGTTTCGAGAAATATCATGATTTTATGGGGGAAATAGTATTGGGTTTCATCGCGTAAACTATACCGCTACACGTCTACGGGTTCGTAAAACAGATAATGGCAAACACAAATACCAAAACAATAGTTCTCATTAGAATCGTCACAAAGGAATCATGGTCCAAGGTTATAAAACTTATGAGTCTGAGATCATGCTCAAGTATCTGACAGGTCAGAGTTAGAGCAAGCTCAGGATCTGACCAATCAGATGCTTGATAATGATCTCAGACTCAAGCAAAAGGTTTTATAACCCCGGGCATTGTCTTTGAGAGACGATTCTAATGAGTAGTCACGATGTTATGAAGAAGTTCAAGAAAATATTGTGAAATATGTTGACTTCTCGTTCTTACCTGGAGTCCTGATTTCACATCCACAGTAGAGCCTCTCTATCGTAACCACTTGATGGCTAAGCTTTGTTTGTGTGTTTCTATCGGGATAAACTGGTCCTTCGGGATCATTAGTTTTGATGTTAATAGTTTTGAAAATTTGATACTGCATAAGCCGGTGCTAGAGGACGTGAGTAGTTTTGAACATTCAATTACTACTCATGAACAGACTCGATAAAACCGAGTCTGCAATTTTCTTTTTTGGCATTGCTACTTTGCTTTCGAAGGATCACCCATTTTCAGAATATATGTACTTCACAACAGCAGGTGTTATAAGTGTTTGTGTGGCGGCCGTAAAAAGTCACCCCGTATTTCATTCTCAGTGTTGTTATATTTTCTGGTCCTTCGGGATCATTAGTTTTGATTTTAATGGTATTGAAAAATGAATACTGCTTAAGCCGATGCTTGGGACATGGATAGTTTTGAACATTTAATTACTACTCATGAACAGACTCAATAAAACCGACTCTGCAATTTTCTTTTGTTTTCCCATTGCTACTTTTGCTTTCGAAGGATCACCCAGTATATATGTTCGTCATTTTGACAGTATTTCAGACATATTGCGACGTCCAACTAATTACAGATGGAGGACGAATCCCAAGAGTTTTCCATGCAAGGAGTAAATTGCATTGTTTCGTGCACAGAAAAACACCTGGGTAGAATAGACCTGCCGCAAGTCAGCTGGAAGGCTTTCTCACATGAAATATCCGAATACCCAGACCGGGATTCAAACCACAGCGGTGAGGGGCTAAGTGATTATCTGTCCCCTTTGATGACTAACACAGCGGCGAGGGGCTAAGTGATTATCTGTCCCCTTTGATGACTAACACAGCGGTGAGGGGCTAAGTGATTATCAGTCCCCTTTGATGACTAACACAGCGGTGAGGGGCTAAGTGATTATCAGTCCCCTTTGATGACTAACACAGCGGTGAGGGGCTAAGTGATTATCTGTCCCCTTTGATGACTAACACAGCGGTGAGGGGCTAAGTGATTATCAGTCCCCTTTGATGACTAACACAGCGGTGAGGGGCTAAGTGATTATCAGTCCCCTTTGATGACTAACACAGCGGTGAGGGGCTAAGTGATTATCAGTCCCCTTTGATGACTAACACAGCGGTGAGGGGCTAAGTGATTATCTGTCCCCTTTGATGACTAACACAGCGGTGAGGGGCTAAGTGATTATCAGTCCCCTTTGATGACTAACACAGCGGTGAGGGGCTAAGTGATTATCAGTCCCCTTTGATGACTAACACAGCGGTGAGGGGCTAAGTGATTATCAGTCCCCTTTGATGACTAACACAGCGGTGAGGGGCTAAGTGATTATCAGTCCCCTTTGATGACTAACACAGCGGTGAGGGGCTAAGTGATTATCAGTCCCCTTTGATGACTAAGCATGACAGTGTGTCACTAAGGGAGCTGTATGCACTACTCTTGCCCTGCAATAAGCTACCATCAGATTTATACCACCCTTTGGTGGTCGCATTAGAGAGGGGTTACTGTACTATAGGTGTCTAGCAAAATACATTTATGTTAGCTCTTCGAAATAGGACAATAAATAGGATGTTTGTTATAGTAAAAACTCATTCGGTCCTATGGACGATTGATTCTTTGAAAATATATGCACATACAGTAGAACCTGTCTCAGGCGGACACCTAAAAGAGGTCTAACTATTAGTCTGCAAGGCAGGTAGTAACTTAATGTAGATCAAAAGTAATTCAGAAAGCTTTCTGTATTACTTTTGTCCTGCATTTAGCAACCGTCTGTGTTCAATAATTGAATAGTATAGTATAAACATTTAATTTCATTTATCATTTCATGAAAAAAGAGTCGGGCTACAAGTTATAATAATAATAATAATAATAATAATAATAATAATAATAATAATTTTATTTGGCAAGTATACATAACATAGCAATTTAAAACAAAATGATGCATACAAATACAATACAATAACAACTATGAAATTCATCAGTCTAAAAAATAATATCATTACATAAATAAAAATTAAATATATATTAACCCGATTCGACGTTCGACAAACATGTGTCAAGGCCCTCTCCTATACAACAACATTCTACAGTAAATGTGTCACATGAAACAGAACGGATGAAACAGAATACGTAGATTCAATAAGTGAATGGCCCTTAAGAAAGCTTCTACTGCAGTTTATTCAAGATGAGACACCAAGTAACTCTTTATATTTTGGTAGTTATGTATATTTGCTATGTTTTCTTGTGTTGCTGTTCGGGTCGCTGTTTGTTCTGTATGTGATGCATGACTCATTTTTGTACTTTAATTGCAGAACTTCCAATTTGAAATAACATTAATTGACGAAATGTATTACAAAATGGATTAAGCTACTGCAGAAAGTCCTGTATTAAGCGACCATTAACAAACAGTCTAATTCTGGACCTTTAAGGCAGATGGTAGCTTAATACAGGAAGGCATATTACAAAAAGCCCCCAAAAGCGCTTTCTGTATTACGTTTGACCCAAATTAAGCAACATCTGCCTTTTTCAGACTTCCATACTTAATCAGTTCATGGTCTTGTTGTAGTTAGCTATCTATCCGTTTAGGTCAGTAAATATGCTATTGAGCCAAGAGGCATAAATTAATAAATGTCTATGGATATTGTAAATCCGTACAATACTAACTATAGCTGTCACACAGGCTTTTATATATCCTTGTTAGCCTGTATTTGATAGAATAGTGTTAATCCTTTACTTACATGAATATTCATGTCAGAAATAATTTCTTTTTTAATATCAGTCTGCTGACTTTAGTAGCATTAGTAAAAGGGAATTTTTAGTCACGTCAAAAACTGAACGTCTATATTATCCCATGAGCAAACAGAGAAGACCCTTATCCTGAGGAGCAGTCTCACCTGGGATTTATCTGTTTCAAATGCACAAAATGCGGATTTGTCGACTGCAGGATTATGACTAGCAGTCGAATCGAATTTTACATATCTCGTTAGAATCGTGAAAAATAATCGACCTGCACCGCATTATTTGTTCTGTGGTGTTGTTTTCCCTGTTTTAAGTAGTAAATATTGTATATCAATCGTGTTTTATTGATATACAGTAAAACCTCTATGAAAACCACTAAAACATGTTTGAATTTTTATGATACCGGATAGGTTGTAGCATTATGTAGGACAAAAGCAATGCAGAAGCCACTTACAGTAGAACCTGTCCTAAGCGGTAATTCATGCAATGAACATAGAAGTCTAAATAGCACTTGGTTGCTTAATGCAGGGCAATCGTAACGCAGAAAACTCCTATAAGAGCTTTCTGTATTATTTTTTACCTGCATGCTATCCTTACAGACCCATAATTAGAAATCTTTCTGATGGCCGCTTAACCCTTTCCCGCATATAAACGTGTTTTCATGCATTTGCAAACAGAGTAGACCCACAACAAACGGCTCCTAGACGAGCCGTCTGATCAGGGTCTGCTCTGTTTGCTGATGGAATTTGAAAGATCTGATTATTTACTTTCTAAAATGGCTAAAAAGTTCCACCTTCCATATTTCATTATAACTACTTTATTCATGAATATTCAATAGGTATTGGAATTTGAAATAAATATAGAACAGGGAAAGGTTAAGACAGGTTCTACTGTACTTTGAAACCCTTCATCTTCCTTGCTCATTACTGTATATTGTCGCCGCAGACAGCTTACACTTTGAATGTTAAATCGAGACTCCAGGTAAGAGGGATAAGTCAAAACATTTCACAACAATAAACGTATGGCTACTCATTAGACTCGTCCAAAGGACAGACAGTTCGTTTGTGTCAAATACTATTGAGTACAGTATAGCCTGTCTTAAGCGGACATTCATTTTTTGAACATAGGAGTCTTAAAAAATAGGTAGTAGCTTAATGCAGGACAAGCTACCACCTGCATTACAGGCCAATGATTAGACCTTGTTGATTGCTGCTTACAAAAAACTCTGCTGTAATCACGGCTAATAGTTTGGGTTTTTGTCTGAACAGTTCCTTCTAGCTTCCATTTTCTACACAATAAACAACTCGTAGACTTGTAACGTTATGGTTTAAGTGAAGAAACCCCGATATTGCTTTACTATAAAAAATATATCTCGAAACTTATGTATTAACAAACCATCGGGGAACAATTTAATTTTGATAAGCGTATTGTTCGATGTGTTTTGTTGGAAATATATAGTTTTTCAGTTTCCAAATAACCTGAATCTCGACTCACGTGGTACGATTTTAGACCTTTACATCACTCTTATCTAATAATGTTTTGTGACATCTGCCTGTGTGAATTTCCCCAAGGACATAATCACATTAACCTGTCAGATATCAAAGCTTGTATTACACAAGATCGAGGTCCCGATTCCTTTGATGATTTCTGAGGAGAATCTTTTTGTACAAATTCCATTACATTTGAATAAGCTGTTAATTAGCTTATGGTAAGTTTGGGTTTTATTGCCAGATTTTAAATTATTTTCAGTCTGTCGGCGAACACAAAACTGTTTAGCCGGAATGGGAATTGTAGAATCAGACCTATATACTCTCAAGACCTCTATTTCTACTCGGAGCATGGCCGCTTAACCCATTACCTCATAGGCTATTTTTAGATACAGCTTTCTTTGAATAAGTCTACAGAAAAGGAACATTAGCTAGAGAAAAGGAAAATTTTAGAATTTTGTAGTTTGAAACCATTGTGATAAATAGAGCATTTGCTCCTATAAGAGCAAATGCTGTATTGATCACAATGGTTTCACAAAGTGACTTTTACAGAGTCGTCAAAAGTCGTCAATATGAGGGAATGGGTTAAAACAGGCTTAAGTGTAGGTCGAACATAACGCTTTACATAGATCTTTCAACCTGCCTAAAAGGTTCTCGAGTCCTAAACGTTCGGATTAGCGAGGTGTTACTATACAGGTAAACCAGACTTAACCATTTCCCTGTTCAATATCCATGTAAGAAAAAAATGGAATAATGAATATCTATTAGCTGAATTTCTATAATGTAAATTTTTCAACCGTTTTTTTTGTTTTTAGAAAAACTGTAGAATTAGATCTATATCACGTCAAGAGAAAAGAGAACAGTCTCTAATCTGACGGTTCCTATAGGAGTCTACTCTGTTTGCAAATGCGTGAAAAGGTGTTTAAATACGGTAAAGAAAAGGGTAAAATCATGGACATACACTAATATTACCGTTTCATTTGAATCTTAACCCTTTCCCTCATATAAACGTGTTTTCACGCATTTGCAAACAGAGTAGACCCAGATCAGACGGCTCCGAGAGGAGCCGTCTGATCAGGGTCTGCTCTGTTTGCTTATGGAATTTGATAGACCTGTTTCTTTAGTGACTATGCAGTATCTGCAGTTTTATTATGATATTTAAACAAGATAATTGCTGTTCTTTTCGGAAACTGTATACAATCAGATCTATATTACAGCGAAATCTCGATTATTCGAATTTCCCATAAAGGAAAATTTAGACCCTTTTAGGCAGGTGGCTGCTTAATGCATGGTGAAGGTCATGCAGAAAGCTCCTAGAGGAGCTTTCTGCATGACTTTCACCTTGCATTAAGCAGCCACCTGTCTTGAAGATCGATAATAATACGTATTTTAGTATTCGAATAATCGAAGTTTTACTGTATTTCATAAGCAAACATACCAGACCCTGATTAGACGACTCCGATGCCGTCTGATCTTCGTCTACTATATTTGCAAAAGCGTCAAAAGGTGTCTAAATAACGAAAAGGGATAACATAGATTGTAACAATTTGCCTATGCAATGTGTATTATGAAGTTAAGAAGGAGTGAGATAATTTGTACTCTTATACTAGCCACAGAATGTCTGTCTCTGTCTCTCCGTCTCTGTCTCTGTCTGTGTGTATGTGTGTGTGTGTGTGTGTGTGTGTCTCTCTCTCTCTGTCTCTCTCTGTGTCTCTGTGTGTGTGTGTCTCTCTCTCTCTCTCTGTCTCTCTCTCTCTGTCTGTCTCTCTCTCTCTTTCTCCGTGATAATCTCCACATTACGTCTGTCTCGTCTGTCCTATATGCCGTCTTAAGTCCGTCTGTCCGTGTCATCTGTCTTATCTGTCGCCCCCAAGTTGCCTCAAATGTGTGATAGATATTGGCACACGTGTTCCATAGAACACACTCGTCGCTACTTGATTATTTCCATTTTAGTCTGCATATCTGCAAACCACTGATAAAGATCTCAATTTTATCTGCTGCTGCTGATTCACGGTCATTACATCCCGTTTTGTGTAACAGTAACCCGATATTGTTAGACTTACCCAAGACTCTATAATAACTGCCATTGCACCACTGATAACTGTCTGCGTAGTTTATAACTGAACTAAATGGAGATACATGTACTTTTATATGTAACAGTATGGAGTTGTCAGGTAAATCAATAACTGCAGTGACAGTAACAGGGTTCACCTTGTAATATCATTATCTGCATTGCTGGAATTAATTGTAAGCTTGTATCACGCTGAGGAAAGTTGAAGATTAGCCTGCATCATATTTAATACTTTGCACGCTCAGTAAGTTTTCGTCTGCAACAATTGTCGCTTGCTTCTATTTTGAACTAAATAAACTTTCATTTATTTATTTGTGAAGAGAAAGGAACGCACTTCATTGCAAACAGTGTAGAGTAAGATCAGAGGGCGCCTCTTGTGGAGCTTTCAGAGCAGGGTCTACACTGTTTGTCCTTCAAAAATATGTACTCATACTGAATGACCTCTACCGTTAATCATTGGTGTGCCATTCTACCTTGAACATTTATCATTCATTCATACCAACTCTGATATTCATTCACGCAGTCGCTCGTATACAGCATATATATACGCTCGTCAGGTAATATAACAAATGTCGAGCTCATGACCGATACTATGAAACACGATAGGAATGTCATCATACGGACCAAGATTACATCAATGTTGACACAGACCAGTCACAGTTATAGAAAGTAGCATCTAATAAGACACTGGACTGTTTGTCGTTCCCATGCAGTTTCAAAATTGGTTAGATGTATGAAGTTGCTTAATAACACAATGAGGACCCCGGCCAGCTGCCGCATACGAATGCTGTCATACCTAAATGAGACCAAAGAGTATCTCCAAGTATACCGAGAAACATGATGGGTCGGATGGGTGTTGACCATTACCCTGTTGTAAAAAGCAGTATACAGTAGAACCCCTCTAATGCGATCACTTAATGAATAAACATGGGTGTCGTTATAAGCAGGTGGTTGCTTAATGCAGGACAAAAGTAATGCAGAAAGCTCCTGTATTACGGTTGCCCTACATTAAGCTACCACCTGCATGTAGCACCCAGAATTATACCTCTTTTAGGTGGTCGCATTAGCGGGGTTTTACTCTATGTCTTCATAAACTCTCATTTGTTGCAAGTTTTACTCCGATCCGTTCTTGTTTTTGATAAACTATTGTTGATCTTGGTCATCCCAGCAACAATTTCAAGTAAAACATAACTCGAAGGACTACAAAGCAAACTTGAAAATAGAACAATAGTCCAGGATTGAACTGCATTAGAATCTACATAGAATCAAAATGACCACACAATTATAATTAAGTACTCTATATAATCATAAAAGAGGTATAATAAAGGACATAAAATCTTCCTACATCTACACCTTAAAACAAAAGTTTTATGACATGGTTGAAAACATACTGCGCAATTTTATAAAATAACAATAGAGATTATTTAAGCATATACAAATGTACAATAAAATAAAAAGTCTATGGTGCAAGTCGATGGTCTACACTGTTTTCAAGCGTTGAGTGGAGTATCTCAAACCACGCGTGTCATACTTGTATTTACTTAACAATAAAGATACTCATTTTAATGTCTTTGCAAACAGAGTAGATTCAGATCAGACAACTCCACTTTGAGCTGTCCTATCAGGATGTGTTCTGCTTGTGTATGGAATAATATGGATCGGTTCTGATCCTACAGGTTGTTCCAGCGCCAACATTTCACGTGTTCTCTTGCCATTATAAAGTATAAGAAATATTTTAATTAGTATCCACAATACCACCATTTCTTTATCAACATTCATTACAGATGAATACCACGTCTACAACAAGTTCGAGGAAGCTAAATGAATACTGAAATATACTTCCACAACAAGTTCAAAGAAACTTGAGGAAATTTTAAATATACTTCTACAACCAGACTGAGGAAGCTAAACGAATATTGAACATTTTTTTCCAAAAGATCGGGGAGGCTGAAACGATATTGAAATATACGTCCACAACAAGATCGAAGAGGTTTTGAGAGTATTAAAATATACTGCCACAAAAAGATCGAGGAGGGTATTAGGAATATTGAAATATACCGCCACTACATGACCGAGGAGGTTTTAGGAATACTGAACTACATGTATACTGTCACAACAAGATCGATGAAGTTTTAAGAATACTGAAATATACTGTCACAAACAAGATCGAGGAAGTTGTAAGAATACTGAAATATACTGTCACAACGAGATCGAAGAAGCTTTAGAAATACTGAAATATACTACTACTACAAGACCGAGGAGGTGTTAGGAATATTGAAATATACTGCCACTACAAGATCGAGGAGGTTTTAGGAATATTGAATTATACTGCCACAACGAGATCGAGGAAGGTTTAAGAATACTGAAATATACTGCCACAACAAGATCGAATAAACCCTCTCCGTCTCCGTCTACCCAGGTTAAGTAAGTAATCTATAGTTATGTTTGAAATAAACTTCGAGGTCAGGGCAATTCCTCTTACATGATTAGCGCAATACATTTCAATTACGGTGACAAAATGTCTCTTGTTCTGGTATAATAATATAATTAGGCTGCATAGACATAATTCATGGCTGTGACAGACATTATGTAACAATACTGAAATCTTTCCGCCTTATATGGGTGATAACTTTTACTTGTAAAAATGTCGCCCAGAATGTTGAAATAATTCAAAACTGCCACATAACATATTTTGCAATGAACACTAGTGTTGCACAAATTAACCCTATGTTTGGAACGTGACGTTGGGTATTGGGCCACAGTCAGTGGCATCAGTTGTGAAGAACAGACAACACTTATCCTTTGAATACTGTCTGCAACGTAAAAATATTGAATTTCTTACAGCATGGATAAATTGCATCAACCTTTTACCTCAAGAATGAATATGCAAGAACATATCATGTCATGAATATGCAGTAGAACCTGTCTTAAGCGACCATTTATTTATTTAACATAGGAGTCTTAAAAGATGTATGGTCACAATTTCTTCAAATAATATTTTTTCTAAACATCTCTACAAGTTTGATATTGATATCGGCGAAAGTTCGCTTTAAACCCGAAAGTAATGACTTTCACCGACATCAATATCAAGCTTGTAGAGATTTTTAGAAAAAGGTATTATTTGAAGAAATTGTGAATACACGATATCCTTGCATGCTATCAGACAGAGGCAATGCCTTATAGAACAGTAATATGGTGTTTCGACTTGAATTATAGCGTATTTCTATTTCGAACCTCAGAGTCAGGTTAACCTGTGTCCTAGAGGGGCTGGTTGTCACTTTGGCGACTCGTTGTAAAAGCGTGTTAATATTCTGAGAAAATAGATGACTGCTCATCAAGAGTGATGATTTCTTTGATAAATGAGACACAGTTTATAGTAATCGGTGGTCCAATCAGCTTTCAAGGACGATCGCAGTGAATGAACCCATCGATTTTTGAGCAGATTTCCACTGGAGTTGAATACCTTTTACTTATTACATAGTGCGGGGGTGTTCCGAAAAAAAATTGGTTGAGTCAGAAAACTATCTTTTGTTATGTTTTAGATACTTATGACATGTGATTAAAAACAATAATGTATTTGTGATGGAGTTGCTGTTGTTGTTGAGACATAGCATGCGAAGGGCACCTGTGAGCAGATCCTGGGTCCATGCTTATAAAACTTTTAGTTGAGTCTGAGTTCGTTCTCAAGCTTTTGATTGGTCAGATTTGAGTTCTCAAGCTTTTGATTGGTCAGATTTGAGCCAAAGGCTCAAATCTGACCAATCAAAAACTTGAGAACGAACTCAGACTCAACTAAAAGTTTTATAAGCATGGACCCGGATTAGTCCGGGGGCCACCCATTACTCCGTTTGCAAATTCGTTAAAGAGGTATCACTATCAGGTAAAGGTTTGATACAGTAGAACCTATCTTAAGCGATCATCAAAAATGGATATGTAAGGCAGGTGGTAGCTTAAATGCAGGACAAAAGTAATACCAGAAAGGTCAAATAGGAGCTTTCTGCATTACTTTTGCCCTGCATTAAGCAACCACCTTCTTTTAAAGACGCCTCTATTCAATTGAACATCCGTTTCAAAACTACAAATCTAACACCATCACTGCTATGACCACCGACTCCAAAATGTATGTTTATTGGCTTTTCTCTTTAATGCCTTACATCACTCAAATGTTCTTTCATTCTCTCCCGAATTTCTCTCTCAGTCTCGCCAACACACACCAGTATGTCATATTTACTGCATTTAGTTGCATATACTACATTGTTTGTCTACAGTTAATATTAGTAGACACATTGTAAACTGATTGCCTATTTGTGTCCCTAATACTTGACACTTCAAGAATACTGCAAGTAGTACTGTGAACAAACTGTATTGCTTTGCTTAACAATCCGGTTAGTTTTTTAATGCACCAGTGTGTCACATGGATTTTTATCACGACTGAATGCTACAATTAGCAGTTGTTGAAATACTTCTTGAAGTCGCTCAGATTGGTGCAAAATTTTACAATGTCATGTATATTCAGAAGTATACTTGAATATGTCAAAACAAAAGGAACCCTATTCATTTTTCTATTAACTGTTTGTTTCTTTACTAAGTGGCAGATCTGTCAAGTTTGTCCACCCTTACCAACTGATTTTCTATTATCCTGTAACTATATCCTCTCTTCCTCAACTGACCCTTGAGTTTATTTCTCTCCCTAATATAGTCAGATTCTCTTTCGCATCTACGCTCAATTCTCAGTCCCAAACCATATGCTATGCTTTTCTTAGTACTAGGAGGATGTGTCAAGTATTAGGGACACAAATAGGCAATCAGTTTACAATGTGTCTACTACTATTAACTAAAGAGAAAGAAATGTAGTATATGCAATTAACTGCAGTAAATGCGATATAATGGTGTATGTGGGCGAGATTGAGAGGGAAATTCGGGAGAGAATGAAAGACCGTTTGAGTGAAGTAAGCATGAGAGAGAGAAGCCAATAAGCATACATTTTGGAGTCGGTGGTCATAGCAGTGATGAGTGAGTGAGTGAGTTGGGGTTTACGTCACCGCGACACTAAATAGTTCATATAGCGCGAAGTGATGATGTTAGATTTGTAGTTTTGAAACGGATGTTCAATGCATGTAGAATTGAAAGACAGATCCTTGAAATTGATTGGATATAGAAGCTGAGAACTTACATACCATTTGGCTGTAACATCACGGAGGATAATGCGCTAATGCAAGCACGACGTCGTTGCGCTCATGACGTCATTTGATGACGTCATGACATTTTAAATAACAACCCAACGTCACCATGACGCTGGATCAACATTATTCTCTTTGATTTTACGGCTGAATGCATGTTACAAAAATGTGACGTGTATTTTGACATGCCTTTTAAAAAAGGCCCTTAGTGGTCGAAATATTGGATCAGAGCTTTTCAAGTATTTGTGTATTATATTAATTCCCTTTGGGGATTTTTCTTCATTCTAAACAATTAAGCAACTTAAAAGAGAATTTCGCAGTGTCTGTTTACAACAGTTAAACCTATTTACTGGCGCCATTAT
Source organism: Azorinus chamasolen (assembly GCA_963576725.1). Lineage (NCBI taxonomy): Eukaryota > Metazoa > Mollusca > Bivalvia > Cardiida > Solecurtidae > Azorinus > Azorinus chamasolen. The sequence continues at coordinate 610,589 of OY755243.1, read as the reverse complement.
ATTCCTGATTACAAACCTTCTCGAATAAATAGAGGTTATATATAGGTTAGACTGCATTATGGCAACTCTTCATGAAATAGACTGCACGGAGCGTCATTTTCTACATGAATATCCATGGAGTAAAGGGTTAAGTCTCTATTTTGCCACAAAGGGTTATAGAAGCATGTACCGGAAGTACAGCTTTTTGGTTCCCTGTTTCTTGAATGTACTCACTTCTAAGACACTGGTACACAGTCTTAGAGTACTCTGAACCCAGCCGTATGACGCTGTACCGTACAGTCATATACTGAGAGCAAATCGATAGGGTAACTAGGTATTCTCAAAGTGTTTGACATGATTCGAACCTGTTGCATATTCATGTAAGAAATAACGCCATTATGAATATGTATTACATGGACTATTATAATAGTTTATGTTCACATGATGTTTTTGGTATTGGTAATACTATAGTGTCAGATCTATTATAATTTCATAAGCAAACTGAGCAGACCCTGGTTAGACGGCTCATATAGGAGCCGCAGGGTGTGGGTCTACTGTGCAAATGCACGAAACGGCATTTATATAAAGTAAAACTAAATGCTCTAGCAAACAGTGTAAGGGAACCATCTGATAGTGTAAGGGAACCATCTGATAGTGTAAGGGAACCATCTGATCAGGGTCTGCTCCGTTTGCTTAGTCAACTACACAGATTTGATCAGGGTATGTACCGTTTGCTTAGTCAACTACACAGATTTGATCAGGGTATGTACCGTTTGCTTAGTCAACTACACAGATTTGATCAGGGTATGTACCGTTTGCTTAGTCAACTACACAGATTTGATCAGGGTCTGCTCCGTTTGCTTAGTCAACTACACAGATTTGATCAGGGTATGTACCGTTTGCTTAGTCAACTACACAGATTTGATCAGGGTACATGTATGTACCGTTTGCTTAGTCAACTACACAGATTTGATCAGGGTATGTACCGTTTGCTTAGTCAACTACACAGATTTGATCAGGGTATGTACCGTTTGCTTAGTCAACTACACAGATTTGATCAGGGTATGTAGCGTTTGCTTAGTCAACTACACAGATTTGATCAGGGTATGTAGCGTTTGCTTAGTCAGCTACACAGATTTGATCAGGGTATGTAGCGTTTGCTTAGTCAACTACACAGATTTGATCAGGGTATGTACCGTTTGCTTACTGGTGAACTATATAGATCTGATTCTACTGTTTCTGTCATGCCTTTTTTAAAATGCTATTATAATAAATAATTCAACTAAATATTTATACAGTCATTCCAAATCCATTCTTAACCCTTACTTACATTCTTAACCCTTTACATAATAAACGTATTGTGGCACCTTTGCAAACAGAGAAGACCCAGATCAGACAACTCTTGGTCAAGGTTTGTTCAGTTTGCTTATGCAAATGATATAAATACCATTCTACAGCTGCTAAAATATCCTCCTGCTTAAAACGTCATTATTTTGAAAGATCAGATAATCAATATAAATAATGTAGTCATTATTTCACATATTTATTAGGTAATCAAGGCATTCAGTTAGACTGCACTAGAGTGGTCGTTTAAGTTTACTCAACCCTTAATTGCCGGGAACCTAGTATATACTGTAAACACAGATACAAATGCTGCTGAGGGAACGCCTTGATCTAGCTGCAAAGTTTGTCATAAAAATCATTTTCGCCAGTATTTAATACAACGTTTTGTTTAACCCTTTACCTCATAGGCTATTTTACATAAACCTCTTTGAATAAATCTACCGAAAAGGATCATTAACTAGAGAAAAGGAAAATTTTAGAATTTTGTAGTTTGAAACCATTGTGATAAATAGAGCATTTGCTCCTATAGGAGCAAATGCTCTATTTATCACAATGGTTTCACAAAGTGACTTCTACAGAGTCGTCAAAAATCGTCAATATGAGGGAATTGGTTAATATGCTTCATATAAACGCTCTTTCACGCCTTTGCAAAAAGAAGACCAAAATCAGACACCCCCTATAGGAGCTGTCTGATCAGGGTCTGTTCTATTTGCTTATGGCATGAAATGGATCTGTTTTCTACCGGTTTTGTAAAAGCAAACATTTTCCTTGAAAATGTTACATATTAAGTATTTAGTAAATAAATATCCATGATGTCATTATTTCTTACATGAATATAGAACATGTAAAGGGTGAATTGATATATGCAGATATGGGACACTTTAAATGTTTAACAGATTAAACGTTAATATTCGTAAAGGATGGGGTCTGATATGACCTTTCGTAAAGGATGGAGTCTGATATGACCTTTCGTAAAGGATGGCGTCTGCTATGACCTTTGGTAAAGGATGGAGTCTGCTATGAACGCCAATTCTGCGCCAAAGTGTGAAGGCTTCATTGACTTCGCTCTGATGCTTTGCATAGTTTTAAGAGGGAAATACTTCATAAAACTGTCCAAAACGTGACACAATTGTGCATGAAGGAATTGTAAATAGATTGGTGTACTTTTTAAGTGATTCTGTTGTGTGATTTGGACGGAAAAGTTAAATAAATAAATCCATTTTGTGTAATACTGGATTTTTAAATTCAAATGTGTGTGCCTCAGGCATTAGGATATACATGTACAGGTGAAGGAAAGAAGCGGATTAGTACACATATACGGTATTCAAGGTTGGATCTTTCTTTTATAGGTCAATCATCGCCCATTTTAAAACCCAACAAGCTAGTATTGTCCAGGTTGAGACAGTTAGGGCTGTTATATTTTAGGCAAATTGGCTTAGCTAAATTCAGAGGCTCTAGAGGGGGTAACTCAAAATCAAAGCGTATTTAACGGTGTTCATTTAAACAAATCAAGGGAAATACCTCAATCAATTCCAATTGTTTCTGAAAACCGTCAAACTGAAAGTAGGGTTTCATCTGATGGCGTAAATCTCAGTCACTTGAAATAGTTCCCCAGGCAATCCCCATTGTTTCAAAACCCCACCGGTACACGAGTAAATTCTCAACAGCAACCTTTTCTAATAAAACAGAAACTCTTGTGCATTTAAAACGCGAACCTCCAGTGCCAGTCAGAATTCAGACTTTGGTGAAAGTATGCTGTATAAACCCTAGGTCAGTCAAAAACAATGTCCTTTCTATTAGCGACTATATCGTTTCAAATGACTTTGATGTGGTAGCAATTACAGAAAGCTGGCTCGGTAGTTCTATAGACAAATCGTGCTTAAGCGAACTGGTTCCTACGCATTACAAAATTGAACATGTCCCTCGCTGCAATGGCAATCGCGGCGGCGGGGTAGCAGTCATACATAAGGCTTCAATAGGACTTCGCCTCCATGCATCAACAAGAGATAATGATTTTTCAAACTTTGAATACAAGGGCTGCACTTAAGTATCCGAGATTTCACTCTGCGCATAGTAGTTGTTTATAGACCACCACCATCACGTGGAAATGGTCTAAAAACTGGGGATTTTCTTGAGAATGAGTGGTCATTTTCCTTATCTAAATTTGCCACCACCGACAGACCGGTCGTCATTGTAGGAAATTTAAACATCCACCTTGACATTCCAGATGACAGAAACACTGCTAACTGTGTTAGTACACTTGAATCATTTGGACTGCGACAGCATGTGAGTGAAGCCACTCATATGGGGGGGGGCATACCCTTGATGTTGTTATTACACGGGATGGTGATGACTGTGTGTCAAACACCGAAGTCACAGATCCTGGACTGTCCGACAGTAGTGGTAAAATTTTGCGAGATCATTTTTCCGTTACTTTCGAAGCAAAAGCCGCAAAACCTCCAACAGTGAGGAAAGCTGTTTCATTTTGGAAACTTAGGGCAATTAATGTCAAATCATTCAAATGAGATCTCCTCAACTCGGAATCCACCTAAGCGAGTATGCAGACGTCAGATGTTGATGAGCTGGTTAAATCATATACACAAACACTGGCGGCACTTGTCAATAAACATGCGCCACTGTGTACAAAAACCATAACGCTCAGACCATCATGTCCTTGGTATACCCAGGAACTGCACGATGCTAAGCATGTAAGGCGCAATTTGGAACAGAACTGGAAAATGTCCAGACTCACAATAGACCATCAGCTATACAGAGAACAGTGTGCCAAAGTCAACAAGCTACTAATAAAGTCAAAGATTGATTTCTACTCAGAGAAAGTTGAATCATGCCAGGCAGACTCATTGCAGACTCATTGCCTAAGACTTCGTCCTCGAAGCAGCTTACACAAGACTTCAATGACTTTTTCGTTGACAAAGTGGACAAAATACGTGCAGATATTGCATCAGGCACTGTATCCAGTGCGCCGATTGACACTGAGATGCAGCATTTAACAAACGTATTAGAAAAGTTTGCTACAGCTACAGTAGAAGAAGTAGAACAGATCATCAATGCATCCCCCTGTAAGTCTTGCGAACTGGATCCAATACCTACATGGCTGTTAAAGTCATGCCTTGATCAACTCCCACCGATTTGACAAACATTGTAAACTCCTCTTTAGACACTGTCTACGTTCCAAAAAGTTTCAAAAGGTCACATGTCAGACCTCTTTTAAAGAAACCGGATCTCGATTCAAATGAACTTAGGAATTATAGGCCTATATCATATCTGCCATTTGTCTCCAAAGTGTTAGAAAAAGTGGTCGACAAATGCATTGGGTCCCACTTGAACCCAAACAATCTGCATGAGCACCATCAATCAGCATACCGAAAGCATCACTCAACAGAGACCGCTCTTCTGTTCAAAACGACATCCTCCAATCCCTAAATAAAACGAAGTTACAATTTTGGTGATGCTTGACTTATCGGCTGCATTTGACACTATTGATCACGAAACATTGCTAAAGCGCCTAGAAAAAGACTTCGGAATCATTGGGAAACCCCTTGAGTGGTTGACCTCCAATCTAAATGACCGCTATCAAATAGTGTCAGTAGATGGGGAGTTGTCCACCCCTGTTAATGTGAAATATAGCGTGCCACAGGGATCGGCCCTAGGACCAAAACACTACATCATGTATACAAAACCTGTCGGCTCAATCTGCAGAAACCATTTTTATGCCGATGACTCACAATTATATCTATCCTTTAAGCCCAAGGACATTTCCTGTCAACAAGAAGTTTAATCACGAGTTGAGAACTGTCTAAAAAAACAGTCTCTTGGATGCACCAGAACATGCTGAAGCTCAATACTGACACAAAACTGAGGTCATCCTGTTTCATACAAAAACACAGTAGTACCCGAAGACATTCATGTGCATGTAGGACCCTCTAAAATCAAACCATCTTTGTGTATAAAGAATCTCGGTGCATGGCTCGATTCACAAATGGATATGGCATCACATGTCAATTCGGTGTGTAGGTATAGTTATGCACAGCTCCGACGAATAGGTCATATAAGAAGGTACCTCTCACCCGATGATACCAAGACCTTGGTGAACTCTCTGGTTACATCAAAAATAGACTACTGCAACTCATTGCTGCATGGAATTTCAAAAACCACACTGCGGACACTTCAAAGAGTTCAAAACACAGCAGCCCGCATCATAACCAGGACTCCTCGATATGATCATATCACGCCTGTTTTGAAGAAACTCTTCACTGGCTTCCGGTTCAACATCGCATTGAATTCAAAATTCCGACACTTACGTATAAAGCCATGCACAATGAATCCGCCAAGTACATTGTCGACATGCTTGACGTGTACCGGCCCCACAGAGAATTAAGGTCAGCAAGTAGTTCCTTGTCGTTGGTTGTACCAAAAAGTCGTAAGGTAAAATACGATGAGAGAAGTTTCATGCATGCAGCTCCGAAACTCTGGAATGCTCTGTCATCAGGCGTTAGAGATGCAAGCACACTGGCATGTTTCAAAAGATCTCTGAAAACGCATTTCTTCAACATATATTACTAAGACAGTTTAGGAAAAGTAGCTAATAGTCATTTATTATCATAGCTTAGGATTCCTTTGCCATTGCAGCCGTTGGAATATGCTGTAGGAGTCAATCTCTCATTGGGTAGATAATCATGTGGTTCCTACCGGTTAGTGATTTCATACTTATTGTATATCATATTTATTGTACATCTATTGCTTATCTTTCATTTACCGGGTTAGATAATCATGTGGTTCCTACCGGTTAGTGGTTTTATATTTATTATATATCTATTGCATATCTTTCATTGACCGGGTTAGATAATCATGTGGTTCCTACCGGTTAGTGATTTTATATTTATTGTATATCTATTGCATATCTTTCATTGACCGGGTTAGATAAATGTAGGTGGCGGTGGTCTAGTGGTAACGCGCTTGACTATCAGTCCGGAGGTCCGGGGTTCAAATCCCGGTCCCACCCGGAAATTTCAGAGACGCTTTTCCGTGTCTCCCACCCGCACATCCTCTCCACCCAGGGGTTAAAATGGGTACCTGTGAGGGTCACTCGCCGGTACTGCGGCTGCATGATTGCGCCATATGTTAGCAGTGCTCAATATTGTAGGCCAATGACTCAATGACCAGGGGAGTAAATGTACAGTCAGCTGAACGGTCATTCGGACTGAAAGTAGACTATAACTAGGTACTTTACTCTCTTTTTTTTATATAATTATGTGGTTCCTACCGGTTAGTGGTTTTATATTGATTGTATATCTATTGCATATCTTTCATTGACCGAATAGATAGCCATGTGGTTCCTACCGGTTAGTGGTTTTATATTAATTGTATATCTATTGCATATATTTCATTGACTGGATGGACAACCATGTGGTTCCTTCTGGTTAGTGGTTTTATATTTATCGTGTATCTATTGTAAATATTTCATTGTCTGGATAGATAATAATGCGGTCCGTTCCGATTATTGATTTCATCCATGTGCAGCGCTTTGAACGCACATATCTTGTGTGAAAAGAGCTCTATATAAATGTGGTATAATAATAATAATAATAATGACCTTTCGTAAAGGATAGAGTCTGCTATGATCTTTCGTAAATGATGGAGTCTGATATGACCTTTCGTAAAGGGTGGAGTCTGATATGCCCTTTCGTAAAAGGTCGAGTCTGATGTGACCTTTCGTAAAGGATGGAGTCTAATATGACCTTTCGTAAAGGGTGGAGTCTTATATGACCTTTCGTAAAGGGTGGAGTCTGATATGACCTTCCGTAAAGGGTGGAGTCTGACATGACCTTTCACAGGGTAAATGGTTAACCAATTACTCCATTGATACAACTTTTAACGGAAGACCAAGATCAGGCGGCTCCTGTATGAAGTGCCTGGTCAGGGTCTTCTCTATTTCATTATGCAATGATATAAATGCAAGTTTGGCAGTAACTGTTTAAAGAATCGTAGTTGGGGTTTAGTGTTTTGTAATTCTAACGATTCAATCTGCAACTCGTGCATGTTAAAGCATGCGAAATGTCTCCTCAGATGGTCGTGAAATGAGTCGCTTTCAGGGGAAACGCGTCTTCACGTTGTCATTAGAACTAAGATTTGACTTTACTATGGACAACTGTCATAAATTGCCACCGACAGATATCTTGAAATTCCAGTTTGTATCATGACAAGTTAAACTCTTTACTCTATAAATATGCCTTTCTACGTCTTTGTAAACAGAGTAGACTCAGATCACACGGTTCTTAGAGGAGTCGTCTGATCAGGGTCTGCTCCGTTTGATTTTAATATAATATAGATATGGTTCTACAGTTTCTGCCAGGGCCAAAATTCCTACGTATATGTGCCATTATAACCATTAATCTAATTAATATTCACGAGGTCATTATTTCTTATATGAATATTCATCGAGGAAAGGGTTAAAACCTAGCTGTAATTTACACACACCGATGTTATATCCATTAAGTCCTTTACCCTTTCCTCCATGAATATTCATGTAAGGAATAATAGCATTATGAATATTTAATTAGCCAAATTTCAATACTGACATATGAAACAGAAAATTGTGCAATGGCAGATACTTAGAATCAGGTCTAAATTATTCCATAAGCAAACAGAACATGTTCTGATTCTGATTTGGGTATACTCTATTTGCAAGGCGTTAACCCTTTCTTTCATATAAACATGTTTTCACACATTTTACAAACAGAGTAGACCCAGATCAGACGGCTCCTACAGGGCCTACTCTGTTTGTTAATGGAATTTGAAAGATATGTGTCTTTACTTTCTAAAATGCCAAACTGTTCAATGAATATTTTGTCCATGAATGTTCAGTAGGTATTGCAGTTTGGAATACACATAGAACAGGGAAATGGTTAAGGCGTATCTATATGGTGTAACAGGTTAAAATATTAATTCAGGCAAAATAAGACTCTCGCTTACATGTTTTTCAATTATTATTTTTCTCATATATTCAATTATTCATAAAATCGGCTCTTTTGTTTGTGATATGTGTTGGTCAGCAAGAAAATACATATATTCAATCATTCTAGCTTAGCCATTTACCCCATGAATATTCATGTAAGAACTGATGACATCGTGATTATTACATGTAATTAGATTAATATTTGTTTAATGGCTAATGAGCACAAACGAATTTGGTCCATGTCAGAAAGTGTAGAATCAGATTTACAGTGGTGCATAAGCAAACAGAGCAGTCCCTGGCCAGACGGCTCATATCTGGGTCTACTCTGTTTACTTATGGAATGATATAAATCTGTATCTACAGTTTTTGCGTTGGCAAAAATGCCCTATATCAATATGCTAGTTTAAAAATAATTCTAATTAACATTAATGATGTCATCATTTCTTAAATGAATTTTCATGGAGTAAAACTCACAATGAAAGTGAATACTGACTGTCCGTGTAGAAAGGGGTACCGTAAACCCCCTCTAAACCGGATTTCTAGTAGAGAAGAATTTAGGTATGTTTAGGCAGGTGGCTGCTTAATGCAGGGTGAAAGTCATACAGAAAGCTCATAGAGGAGCTTTCTGTATGACTTTCACCCTGCATTAAGCTGCCACCTGTCTTAGAAATCGATATCGATACTTATTTGAACGTCCGATGTAGAGGGGTTTTACTGTATTTATGGAGCAAAGGGTTAAATAATCTAAACCTTTTTTCTAACACTGTCTGTTTCCGATTACAGACAACCGATACGTTAATCTTATCCCGGTATTCGCGACCTGAATCGCATTTGTAAACAGATTAGATCCCGATGAGACGCCGAATTAGATCCCAGATCCCGATGAGACGCCGAATTAGATCCCGATGAGACGCCGAATTACACAGCGTCTCGTCATAATCTAAACTGTTCGGTCAATAACGTCCTCATGTCGTGTTCGATTCTGAATTAATCAAAAGTATTCCAGTGCACCACAACTTACACCAAGCTGTCCATAAATGCGAGCCATGCCACGGGCTAATAATATCTGTGTCATTTACCCGATCTGTATCCGATCATCTCGACCTCTACTCGATTTATGCTTGATCGCTTCCCGATCAACGTGACGATCTGGTTGGGTAGAGATCGAGCAGAGGCCAAGTTGGACGGGTAGATATCGTGTAGGGATCGTATCTAGGTCGAGATGATCGAGCAGAGATCGGAGTGGTTGTTGAGTTGGCGTCGTGCAGGAGTCGTGAATGATCGCGAGGGGTCGTGTATGATCGCGAGGAGTCGTGAATGATCGCGAGCGGTCGTGTATGATCGAGTGGAGGGTGATCTGGCTGATAGAGTTGATCTGATCGGCAGTGGGAACCTACCTATACGCACTTACGCGCGTACGTAACATCAATCTGAAAGGTGAACACATTATTATGGCCAAATTGGAACAAACCCGAAGGCTAAGCGGGTAGACTTCGACAAACGCTGTCTTGTCATGGAAGCTTTAACCAATTCGCTCATATGCACGCATTTTGTAAATGTAGGAACAAACTACACAATTCTAAATATTCCTGGGGAGCATGCCCCCGACCATTATAGCCACGGTGCGTACATTACATTTGGATTCAGCTAAGCTCCCTAGAACTGCAGCAGCATGTGTCATTGTTTGGCAAAAGATAATTGCTAAACATGATTTAGATTGAATGTGACAGCTGTGTTCATTTTACGCCATAATGTAAGGTAAAATTCTGGTACATGACAACCGATGTATAATTTAAAACCAAACTGACTACAATGTATATAAGGAACTACTGAATAGTCCCTCTATTAGATCAAACACTTAGTAAATTGTGTTTCCTTTTAACCCTTTCCCTTGCGTGTATAAGCGCCTTTTCGCGCATCTGCAAATAGAGTAGACCTAGATCAGACGGCTCCTATACAGGGTCTGCTCTGTTTGCTTATGGTGTAATATAAATATGATTCTACAGCTTCTGCCTGAGCCAAAATGCCCTGTGTTCATTTGCCATTATAAATAAATAATCGTATTAGTATTCATGACGTCATAATTTCTTACATGAATATACAACAGGGAAAGGGGGGTTATAGAGAATAATAGGTTAGTGCCGTAGATGGGACGCTTTATCCGACGAGGGGAGAAAACGTTGAGGCGAGGCTTGCCGAGCCTCAACTGTTTTCTCTCCGAGTCGGATAAAGGCGTCCCATCTACGGCACTAACCTATTATTCGATTTATCCAGTCAATATAGTTAAATGTATTTTTTATAGACTCATAACACTCTTGAAATAATTTACATTGAAAATGCAGTTTTTCGATCAACGGATCCCTCCCTTTTCACTTCCATTTAGACGTAAATAGATCTAATGAGCTACCGCAGAGGAATATAGTTTCGATACTTGTATTACTAGAAGGGAAACGTGGTTGAATTTGAAAAATAAGATGATTTGAATCGAGGGTCGATAAGTTATTTCAAACAGACATGATCTATATTCTTTGGTCAAATTCGAGTTACGTAGTCTCGGTTTCTATTTTTAGATTCTACCTAACGTCACTCAGAAATCGATGGAACTGAACAGGCTATATTTAGGTTTATGACTATCACCGCCCCTGTAAGAGTTTATCAATCAAATAATCATGAGAGTGAAAAGAAAACATTTACTATTTATCTGTCAATCTTTGCTTCCAGGTTTGATTTTATCAAAAACGGGTTTTGCCAGCGGTGGATTAAATTAATAAAAGTGATAAATCAACGTCATTTTGTATGTGGCCTCAGTGGCGTAATCGGTAAGGGCGACGTCTCTAGAGAGATTAGAATTAGTTTTTGTAGGATCAGGCGCGGGTTCGAATCCAGCTGTAGCCAATTCTTTTTATTTTTCCCATTTGAATAATTTTTCTGGTGACCAAATAGATCTGTTAGATCTATTCCATCAATATGTTTATGAATATTTACAGAAAACTAAAATAGTTCCATGGTTATAGAATCATTACGCTTATCTACTAACCAAATAAACCTTCCACTACCGGAAGTAACCAAATAAACCTAAGTTTATTTGCACCCCCTTTATTATGTCACTAGAGAAGCCTGGTGACTGGATAAATAGAGAATAATAGGTTAGTGCCGTAGATGGGACGCTTTATCCGACGAGGGGAGAAAACGTTGAGGCGAGGCTTGCCGAGCCTCAACTGTTTTCTCTCCGAGTCGGATAAAGGCGTCCCATCTACGGCACTAACCTATTATTCGATTTATCCAGTCAATATAGTTAAATGTATTTTTTATAGACTCATAACACTCTTGAAATAATTTACATTGAAAATGCAGTTTTTCGATCAACGGATCCCTCCCTTTTCACTTCCATTTAGACGTAAATAGATCTAATGAGCTACCGCAGAGGAATATAGTTTCGATACTTGTATTACTAGAAGGGAAACGTGGTTGAATTTGTAAAATAAGATGATTTGAATCGAGGGTCGATAAGTTATTTCAAACAGACATGATCTATATTCTTTGGTCAAAATCGAGTTATACGTAGTCTCGGTTTCTATTTTTAGATTCTAGCTAACGTCACTCAGAAATCGATGGAACTGAACAGGCTATATTTAGGTTTATGACTATCACCGCCCCTGTAAGAGTTTATCAATCAAATAATCATGAGAGTGAAAAGAAAACATTTACTATTTATCTGTCAATCTTTGCTTCCAGGTTTGATTTTATCAAAAAAGGGTTTTGCCAGCGGTGGATTAAATTAATAAAAGTGATAAATCAACGTCATTTTGTATGTGGCCTCAGTGGCGTAATCGGTAAGGGCGACGTCTCTAGAGAGATTAGAATTAGTTTTTGTAGGATCAGGCGCGGGTTCGAATCCAGCTGTAGCCAATTATTTTTATTTTTTTCCCATTTGAATAATTCTTCTGGTGACCAAATAGATATGTTAGATCTATTCCATCAACATGTTTGTGAATATTTACAGAAAACTAAAATAGTTCCATGGTTATAGAATCATTACGCCTATCTACTAACCTAATAAACCTTCCACTACCGGAAGTAACCAAATAAACCTAAGTTTATTTGCACCCCCTTTATTATGTCACTAGAGAAGCCTGGTGACTGGATAAAAGTAGATAACTGGTTACTGCAGTAACTGGTTACTGCAGGGCGGAAGGTATGCAGACAGCTCCTACTGGAGTTTTACGGCATACCTTAGCGCTGCATTAACCCATTTGCTCCCACGATCCCATATATGGGATGTAGGCAAACAGTGTAGACTCTGATCAGACGCCGCATACTGCGGCGTCTGATCAGAGTCTACACTTTTTGCTGGTAGGAAATTCAATATAAAACAAAATAAAATGACATCCCTTAGATAAAAGATAGACTAATCCAATATATAAGCATGGAAGAATCCACTGGGAGCGAATGGGTTAAGCTACCACCTAATGACTTATACTTTATTTGAGTGGTCGGTGTCGTGAGGTCATACTGTACTGATCAGTCTTACTTACACTGTTTATACTGATCAGTCGCTTTATATTAATGAAGAGAAGGGAACCCCATAAAATAGTGACATCCAGGGTCAATATTCGATGTTGAAATTTGATCAGGGGTACAACTTTTACGTAGAATGTCGAGCCAAAGTCGGTTTTAACGTAGAATTCATGTACTATGTCACTTTTTATGTAGAATATCGACATAGGGGTGACTGTGAAGGGTCAGTTTTTTATATAGAATATCGACATAGGGGTTACTGTGGAGGGTCACTATTCTTCATTACGCTGGTTTGTTTGGAATCCATCAAAGCACGACTCACTTCAAACCAATTTTGTCAACACACTGGCAGACTGTAACTGTCAGCAGGCGGTGATAAGTGTGTACAAATAATACTAAATTGACTGTCACATTTTCTAAATGGAAACATTTCTGCCGGACAATTATTTCCATTAACTCTTGTTCTGTTACGAAAACTCGTCGGCTCAAACCATCGTTAAGCTTCATTTTTTAATAATACGCCTACTAATATCTTTTTGCATATATGTCGAGCGGTAAGCAGTTTGGATCCTGATAAGATGCCGAGTCAATAGCTGTTTGTACATGTCAGTTGGGCTGTGTTCAGCAGACTAGGAATTAAGGGAAACCGTACAGAAGGAAATTACGTTTCCAGCAAATGGACGCTGAATTACACATTTTCCTCCGAAAATTTATATCTTCAGGCCGAATTAATGTCATCGGTTTTAGATAAAGGATAGTACATGAGTACTTCTATTTTTTATATTTTTTTATGAAACGAATTGGGTGTAATAGTAAGACAACAGTCATGCTAGCGTTATACCACATTTAGTAAACGGTTAACCCTTTCCCTCTGCTATTTGTTTTCCAATGTTCAATACTTACTCAATATTTAAGGACAAAATATGGAAGGTGGGACATTGTAGCCATTTTAGAAACTAAAGAAACAGATTTATAAATTCCTTTAGCAAACTTAGCAGACCCTGATCAGACGGCTCCTCTAGGAGCCGTCTGATCCGTATCTACTCTGTTTGCAAGTGTGAGAAAGGGCGTTTTATACATGAAGGAAAAAATTAAATATAATTGATTAATTCTGCTTATTACATAAAACAGGAAAGACGGTGAAATTACATGGAAAAAATATCCAAATTAGTCTAGGTATTCTGAGGATTGTCCCAGCTAAAGCTGCTACTAAAAGTAATTAGGGTACTCATGTATATAAGTGAAAAGTATAGCGGTGTGCTTCTCTACAATTACTACCACCACCACTACTACTACTACTACTACTACTACTACTACTACTACTACTACTAGTACTACTACTTCTACTACTACTACTACCACTACTACTACCACTGCTACTACTACAACTATTATTACTACTACTACAACTAATGATAATAATGCTAATAGTTTCAATTATAGTAATAATAATTAACTATAATAATAAAACTACTACTACAGTAAACCCCTCTAAGGCGACCACCAAAAAGGGGCATAATTCACAGTGGCAAAGGCAGGTGGTAGCTTAATGCAGGACGAAAGTTATGCAGAAAGCTCCTATAGGAGCTATCTACATACATTTCGTCCTGCATTAAACAACCACCTGCTTATGAAGACAGCCATGTTTGTTCATTAAGTGGTCGCATTAGAGGCGGTTTACTGTACTACTACTAGTAGTAGTGGTAGTGATAGTAGTAGTAGTAGTAGTAGTACTACTACTACTACTACTACTGCTGCTGCTGCTGCTGCTGCTATTACTTCTACTACTACAACAACTACTACTACTTCTATTACTGCTGCTACTACTATTACTACTTCTACTACTACTACTACTACTACTACTACTACTACTACTACTACTACTACTGCTGCTGCTACTACTACTACAGCTACTACTACTACTACTAATGATGTTATTATAATTATAGTAATAATAATAACTAATAATAATAAAACTACTACTACTACTACTACTACTACTACTACTACTATCACTGATACTACTACTATTTATAATACTGCTTACTACTACTACTACTACTACTACTTCTACTTCTACTACCACTACTACTGCTACCATTACTACTACGACTGCTACTAATACTAATACTATTACTTCTACTACTACGACTACTAATACTATTACTGCTACGACTACTACGACGACGTCGACTACTACTACTTCTACTTCTACTACCACTACTACTGCTACCATTACTACTACGACTGCTACTAATACTAATACTATTACTTCTACTACTACGACTACTAATATTATTACTGCTACGACTACTACGACGACGTCGACTACTACTACTACTACTGCTACTAAGCTCAAATAATATTGTCCGATATGACGCGTAAAAATAATTCCTCCTCCTTTGAACTCGTTTTTCCTTTATATTTTAGAAACCTCGACTTTATAAGAATGTGACTACGATCAATCTCCGAAGATGTTTAGAAATATCGCATCCGAATTTTTAGTAAACGAATCAATTCTGCATATTTTTCACCCGATTTAAATAACGATAATAATATGTATTTCTCTGTTCGGAACAGCGAGGTATTGCAGTAAATCTAAGCTATTTGCCAGCCCTGTCATATGCCCATAGTTGCTACAGTGATATGGACACCGGGAACATCCGAAGGGCATTTTCATTTATGTTGTACAGGTAATTTTGCTCAAATTATCTCCATCGGCAAAACGTGTAAGCTAGGCGACACTGACTGATAATGACAGAACTGTATTGCATTTAACCAGCTGCGAGTATCGTGGTCAATATTGGCAATGCTGATCTAGATTAACCACACAGATATTATGCGGATATAATATCAAGTAGTATCTTGGGATTCATTAGTGATTTTGCAGAAGAAATACGACTGAGATTCCCGGTGAAACTGTCTTTTTTATTATTTTTTTTCGAATGGAATAGTGGTATTAGCTGTCAGAAGCATTTAGCAACCATCTGCTCCGCGCCTTCTGCTTCCATGGTGACTAACCCTTATCCTGCTATCCGCGACCAAACTCGGGGTTGAAAACAGCTTGGATTCACATGAGACGACGAGTAACTCGGTGCCTTATCAAGATCCAAGCTGTTTGACACTCAGTCAGTAGTTTCTCGAAAACTTAATTGAATCGGAAGTAGTCAAAATTGGACAGATTCAAATTTGAACAGCCATCATATTTTACAGCGGGGTAAGGGATATCATCATTGCGCTCGACAACCGCTTGATGGTCATTCGAAAGTGTCTGTGTGATAGTGAATGTGCTTATTTATGTCGATGGATCTCAAACGCAACACCTGTGAAAACGCAAACACGTAGCCTGAACAGTAAACACAAGTCAGCCATGTTCAAATGCGTTTTTATTCTTATATCTGGCTGTGTCGCTGGATAATGATAAGAGATTATGTCTCAGGCGACAGTGCTCATTTAAAGATTCGAATATTACTGCTTATTAGTATCCTGAATACAGCAGTTGCTTTGGAAACTTACAACATGTTGCACGCAATCGGCTGATCACGTGATTTATCAATGTAAACAATTAATCAGCCTTGTCTTTATATTCAAAGCCGATTGAACTTCACAGAAGCGGTTTTACCCTGCTGCAGCCAAAGCTCCTATCTAGTTAGTTGTCTTTTAATGGAAATGCTGTCAAAGATAAAACTCGGTGATATCTTGTAAATGTGATTAGAGTAACACAGCAGAACTGGGATTAGAAACATTGTGATCTCTTAACCCTTATCGCATTCACCGCGACCTGACTCGCGCCTCCATACAGCTTGGATCCAGATTAAACTGCGAGTAACGCGGCGTTTCATCAGGATTCGTGCTAGTTGACACTGGGTCAACGGTTCCTCTGAAGCCTGATCTAATCGAAAGTAGACAAACTTGCATCAGATCGAAGTTTGAGCAGACATTTTTTTCAGAGCGGAGTAAGGGTTAACGTGACATACTAAGTCGCTGATTAATTGGAGGTTAATACACTCGAGGGAAATATTGTCTCAGTAGACTCTGGAGTTCCTTAATCGTATTTCATCGTTCTTTACGCGTGCCAGCCTTTGCACCTGAGGATTCTAGTTCTTGCGGATTTTGTCTTTTAGTGATTTTCATAGCTTCTTCAGACGGCGTTTTGGAATTTTACTGCCGCGCTATGTCATTCTGGTTAGATTTCTAACAAAGCGTTGTTGACAATCGGATACGGACTTTTTACATGTTACATCTGCTAACAGTGCTATTTTCTACTAATGGAACAGGTAATTATGCTCTTCCTCTAGCAAACCACTGTGGTGTATTGATCTGTACATCTCTCTCTCTCTGTGTGCCCATTTTGTGCGCACAATGTCTATTTAAAATGACGTTTAGACCTCTTCATTGGAGTCTCGATATGAGAAAATATGTATTCTAGAATGTGCAATCAGTGAAGACCCAGGCCAAAATGAATTTTAGAGACTATGTGTGTATGGGATCAGGGTATACACTATATAAACGGCTGTAAGAAAGCGGAGTACCCAGGATAAATGAGTACAATGTTTTACACACTCCTCCAATAAAGTTGTCCCCTTGGTACTCATTAGAATCGCCTTTGATTAATGCTAACAAGACATGACTTGGCTGGGAATTAAGCCCAACATGCCTGTACAAAAGTTGCGTACCGATCTATCAAATTGTCTGCCAACCCCGTTCGATATAACTCGTTAGAATCACATCCAAGTTGCAGAAAGTAATGGGTTTGGCAGAGAAATATAAAATTACAGTAAAACCTCTCTAAACCGGGATTCTAGTTGAAAATAATTTAGATACTTTTCAGCAGGTGGCTGCTTGATGCAGGGTGAAAATCATGCTAAAACACGTGGAGGAGTTTTCTGCATGACTTTCACCCTGCTTTAAGCTGCCACGTGTCTCTAAGACCGATTTTCATACTGAATTGAACGTCCGGTTTAGAGAGATTTTACTGTATTTAATTCAGATTTTCTAAAGCTTTCGATTGGTTTTCTTCTTATCTAGCCATTACAGTATGCTTTGAACTTGGCGGTTTAGACTCTGACTAGAAGATGCGCTCCGAGGAGGTATTTGATCTGGATCAACACTGTTTACAAATGTCTAAATACATATTTTCCATCGTCATTTAATACAGTAATAAATGTAGAGTATAACCTGACTTTAGCGGACATCAAAAAGAGGTCTAATTAAAGGTCTGTAAGATAGATGGTAGCTTAATGCAGGTCAAACGTAATGCAAAACGCTCCTATAGCAGCTTTCTGTATTGCACGTGCGTTGCATTGAGCAACCACCTGCTTATTAACCCATTACCTAATAGGCTATTTTTATATACAACCTCTTTGAATAAATCTACCGAAAAGGAGCATTAACTAGAGAAAAGGAACACTTTAGAATTTTGTAGTGTGAAACCACTGTGATAAATCGAGCATTTGCTCATATTTATCACAATGGTTTCATAAAGTGACTTTTACAGAGTCGTCAAAAGTCGTCAATATGAGGGAATGCGTTACGACTCCTGTGTTCAATAAATGAACTACCGCATAGGGCTGGTTCCACTGTACAGTAGAATCCCTCTAATGCGACCAGTTAATGAATAAACATGGGTGTCTTTATAAGCAGGTGGTTGCTTAATGCAGGACAAAAGTAATACAGAAAGCTCCTTGAGGAGCTTTCTGCATTACTTTTGTCCTACATTAAGCTACCACCTGCATCTAGCACTCAGAATTAAACTTTTAGGTGGTCACTTTAGCGAGGTTTTACTGCATTTGCATTAGTAGGATTTCTGCTGATTGCAACGAAATAGGATCGTTGGTGACAAGGGATTGTCTTTGCTTGTCTCATTTGCAAAACATTTTCTTTATGATTTACTGGTCTTGTTCCTACACACCTATATTACTATCTAAATAGTTGCAGTTATAAAAAAAGTTTTATCTATAGAATATCCGATCATCATATATCACAGCTAACTGTTCCTGCGAACGTTTTTGTACAATCCAAATATTCGCAATTATTAAAGTTTTGTCATTAGAATTCGTTCATCATATATCACATCTAACTGTTCATGTGCAGGTATTTTACCTATACAGTAAAACCCTGCTAATGCGACCACTTAATAAACAGCCACTGGTGTCGTTTAAAGCAGGTGGTTGCTTAATGCAGGACGAAAGTTATGCAAAAAGCTCCTAGAGGAGCTTTCTGCATAACTTTCGTCCTGCATTAAGCTACCACCTGCCTCTGCCACCCAGAAGTATGCCCCGTTTTGGTGGTCGCATTAGCGGAGTTTTACCTATACATCTAAATACATCTAATGCGACCACTTAATAAACAGCCACTGGTGTCGTTTAAAGCAGGTGGTTGCTTAATGCAGGACGAAAGTTATGCAAAAAGCTCCTAGAGGAGCTTTCTGCATAACTTTCGTCCTGCATTAAGCTACCACCTGCCTCTGCCACCCAGAAGTATGCCCCGTTTTGGTGGTCGCATTAGCGGAGTTTTACCTATACATCTAAATACTCCCAATTACTAAAAGTTTTATCTTTAGAATTAGATTTAGATTAAATCACATATCACTGCTAACTGTTCACGTCCACGTGTTTGTGTTATCAGCTATTATGAAACGTATTGTCTTTAGATTTTGACCATCGTATATCAGTGCTAACTGATCATGCACGCGATTTGCGTTATCTAAGTGTTCACTATTATGAAAAGCTTTGATGAAAATGTTTTTATGTAAATTGTTCCTGAATACTGTCTTATGCCATCATTGCAAATGATCTGAACCTGAGCTTCGAAGCCAGAAAATATATCATCTGGACCTTGGAAATAATGTAGACCGAGAACATTCACCGCTGTGTAATAAACACTCGTATTCATTAATGTATTGAGTCTATATTTTAGACACAGACTCAAATACGCATATATGAATATATAATATGATACCTTCAACATTATTGTAAGTTTTGTATTTAGAATTTGATTAACATGCATGGTCGCTAAAGAGTGTCTTTATTTCAAAGCACAATCTAGTTAATGTTCTAATGCAAAACGAAAAGAAGGCTTTCATTGCTCGTGTTTGAAATTAACCCTGTACTCCATAAATACACCTTTTTGCGCCTTTGCAGAGAAGACCCAGATCAGACGGCTCCTACAGGAGCCGTCTGATCAGGGTCTATTCTGTTTGCTTATGGAATAATATAGTTAATCTGTAAAACTGTACATTCAGATGTATATATTTCAATAAGCAAACAGAATAAACCCTGGTCAGGCTGATGTTTTGGGCTATTGTAGAAACTGTACATTCAGGAAAAACGTGATAAAGCGTCGGTGTGTGGTAATTGTTTGAAAAGCATTTATCTTTAGCATGATCTGGGTCTACACTGTTTGCAAAGGTCTTATATGTTCACTTTAAGTTTTTAATGTATCACTCACTATAAGGACTAACATACCCCACATTTTAAGGGTAAATATATCCCACACTTTAAGGGTAAATATATCCTACACTTTAAAGGTAAATATATCCCACACCCTAAGGGTAAATATATCCCACATTTTAAGGGTAAATATATTCCACACTTTAAGGGTAAATATATCCCACACTTTAAGTGTAAATATATCCTACACTTTTAGGGTACATATGTCCCTTTCTTTAAGGGTTAATATGACAAAGAGAAAACAGAGCAGACTGTGATCAAACATCTCCTATTGGAACTGTCTATTCAGGGTTTACTCTGTTGGCAAAGACATTAAAAGGCGAGAATATAAAATACATTGGTCGCAATAAAACCCCGCTAATGCGACCACGTAAAACAGGTATACTTCTGCTTGCTAGATGCAGGTGATAGCTTAATGCAGGAAAAACGAACTTTCTGTATTACTTTTGCCCTGCATTTAAGCAACCATCTGCTTATGAAGGCACCCATGTTTATTCATTAAGTGGTCGCATTAGAGGGGTTCTACTGTATACGATCAACACAGGTGGGGCGTTTTACATTGCTGTATTAAGCAACCATCTGCTTTAACCCATTACCTCATAAGCTATTTTTAGATACAACCTCTTTGAATAAATCTACCAAAAAGAATCATTATCTAGAGAAAAGGAACATTTTAGAATTTTGTAGTCTTGAAACCATTGTGATAAATAGAGCATTTGCTCCTTACATGTAGGAGCAAATGCTCTATTGATCACAATGGTTTCACAAAGTAATTTTTACAGAGTCGTCAAAAGTCGTCAATATGAGGGAATGCTTTAAAGATTTATTATTGATTCAGTTTGTCTCTGCTTTCAAGTCTATAGGCCTTCAATGACTTAAGTACTTGCTTACATGAACCGCGACAAGATGTCTGTCTTTTCTTATTCCACGTGTCTCTCATTTCAGTTACAATGCTTTATTTTGCTTTGCCTATTTCACAAAACAAAATTTATTTAGACTTTTCTAACATTGTTAGAACTTTACAAACAGACTAGTCACTGGTCAGACGGCTCCTTTATGAGCCGTCGGATCGGGATCTACTCTGTTTGGTTATTAAATTATAAAGCTCTAATTCCAAGTTTTACCATGGCCAAATAAGCATGCGTTCATATATCATTATAAAAGTACAGCCAATAAATATTAATGCTGTCATTATTTCTTACATGTACATTTACATTGTAAAGGGTGGGCAACTATTAGATCATATTGGAATTTACATAGTGTCACGCTTAGCGCTAAAAGGGATGTATGACATATATGGAGTGTTCTCAACGTCAGTTGACACATCGCGTGCTATGCTTCCCTTGTAAACTCGTATAATTTCCATTCTAATAAAACTAAACTTTGGATTTGTCTTAAGTGTTTCGCCGAAGCAGCAAGCTGAGCTGCGAGCGATGTGTCGTAATACAAACACATCATTACCCTGTTTTAATTATACACACATGTTGTTTAACATAACAACTCTATTTCAAATGGCACGTTAAAGGCTTTCTATTGTTATCGAAGAATGCGTTTAGACTTTCGAGATCAAAACACTGTGAGGATATATTAACCCTTCGCTTGCTATTCACGTCAATATACCTACCTGTAAATAGTGAAGACCCAGATGAGACAGCTCCTGCAGAAGCTGTCTCATCAGGGTCTGCACTATTTACAAATTGATTATGCAACCAGTGCGCTCCACAGCAGTGATTTCACAGCGAAATACTTGTACACAGTGAGATATATATGTAATTATACAACAGGACATGGGTAAAGAAGGAGAAATGTATTTTAAAATTCAGCAAGAGAAGGGCTAAAAACTGTATAATATTTCAGAGGTTCGGATAAGATGTGTAAATTAAAACATTTTCTAGAATAACACCTTTATTTCTCCAGCAAAGCCTATGTTGTGACCACTCTTTAGAGTCGTCTTGAAGA
Source organism: Azorinus chamasolen (assembly GCA_963576725.1). Classification (NCBI taxonomy): domain Eukaryota; kingdom Metazoa; phylum Mollusca; class Bivalvia; order Cardiida; family Solecurtidae; genus Azorinus; species Azorinus chamasolen. The sequence continues at coordinate 588,362 of OY755243.1, read as the reverse complement.
TACTATTCTAAAGAGTGGTCACAGCATAATGCATAGTGGAGAGATGGCGATTTTAATATACGCAACTTTGCTCTGTTATTCATGATGACAATTTGGCATTACCTGTACAGTAAATAATGCAGGGCAGTTTTGAAAATGGCATTACCTGTACAGTAAATAATGCAGGGCAGTTTTGAAAATGGCATTACCTGTACAGTAAATAATGCAGGGCAGTTTTGAAAATGGCATTACCTGTACAGTAAATAATGCAGGGCAGTTTTGAAAATGGCATTACCTGTACAGTAAATAATGCAGGGCAGTTTTGAAAATGGCATTACCTGTACAGTAAATAATGCAGGGCAGTTTTGAAAATGTATTCAACTCTTTGGACACAAGCGAATTTGGAATAACTCGTGCAAACAGACGTAACTCGACGTCCCATCAAGATCGAAATTGTTTAAAAATTGTAGCAGACGACTCAATTACAGAAAACATTGTTTAGCGCGCAAAGATCTAATGATATTGACATTGTATTTCCCAACTACTTTATACAGTGTATAGAACCCTTGGTCCCCTGTAAAACAACGTGCCTGCTCAAGTTTGGGCCAGTGTCAAACAGACAGCTTGGATCCTGGTGAGACGCCGAATCTTTCTGTCTTTGTATGCCATGACTAAATTAAACTAATTGACATCCACGATGTCACTATTTCTTATATGAATATTCCTTAAGTAAAGGGTTAAAAATCCTGGATTTTAACACCCCCCCCCCCAAAAAAAAAAAGAAGAAGAAAGAAAATAAATCAATAAAAATAAATATAAATGCCATTTTATGTCCACTTGACTCAGTACTACCTTAATAAACAAGTCTGAAATTTAAAAGCCATAACGTGTTAGACATGTACACATACATTAAGTACAGTAAAGTTTCGCTAATGCGACCACCTAAAAGAGGTATAATTCTGGATGCTAGATGCAGGTGGTAGCTTAATGCAGGACAAAAGTAATGCAGAAAGCTCCTTCTGCATTACTTTTGTCCTGCATTAAGCAACCACCTGCTTATAAAGGCACCCATGTTTATTTATTAAGTGGTCGCATTAGAGGGGTTCTACTGTATATCCTATTGATTAATACTTTACTCCATGAATATGCCTTTCTACGTCTTTGCAAAGAGAGTACGTCCAGATCAGGAGTCGTCTCGCCAGGGTTCGCTCTGTTTGCTTATGAAATTATAATTATATTGTTCTACAGTTTCTACTATGGCAAACTATCCCCATGTTCACGTCCCATTATAAAACATAATCTAATTAATATTCATAATGTTATTATTTCTAATATGAATGGAGTAAAGGGAAACGTGACAAACATTGAAACTTTTAAAACTAGGACGTTAAAACACAAAATGGTCCAGCACTATTTGGCATCACTTAACTTTCATGGTGCTTGTGTTGTGTTATGACATACCGCTTGCAGCAGCTATTTGCGTATCAGAATTGCTTTGAATATTTGTATAGCAAATCAAAAGAACAAACATGGTGTGCATGTAACATTGTTAATGATATTTATTTATCATTTGATGGGTGAATAATCGCTCACTTTTAATGATAATCATTTTCTGAAATATTTGACCAATTTAACATTTTATGTAAGGACTATATTGTACTAGTCACATTCAAAGGTGTGTGGCAAGTCTGGCGTTATTTAGTATAATTATCTGGTTGAGTTGTCAAGGACTGCTTTTAACATTGTACAGAGATAGAAGATAGAATCTTTATTTACATCTCATCAATGCACATTCAGCAAATATAAAAACATATACAATAAACATTTCAAATAGTGCAAAGCCATTCCATAAAGGAATTATAAGAGATGGTAAAAATGACATTGCATGCCATATATAACACATATGTTTATAACATCACAATATGACACAAATAAAATCGGATCACTGCAAATTGCAATACTGATCCAATGTACCAAAACGGTCTAAAAAAAAGAGTATAAAATGAAACAAGAATAATTATCAAAAGCAAGCTAAAGTACTCCTATGTCCAAAATCTACACCTGTTAAGAAAACTTAAAGATCAAAATGATATGATACTATATCATATAAAACATATCCGGAATATCAGATACCTAAAAAATAAATAATAATAACAGTCTATTTACAAAGTGAAACTTGCCGTCTCTGTAAAATGTAAAAGCAGGTTTTGGCACAGTCCCTTATCACGTCTGTGTTGGAAAACAGAAACACATATTTATTAAAATCATCTAAGTCTAAGAAATCTTGACTAAAAGTACATGCTTTTCTAAACAACTCTTCCCTTAAATCACTGTACATATGGCATTTCAAAATCACATGCATTTCACTTTCTACTGTATTGTCCAGACAAAATGGGCAAACTCTACTCTCTTCACTAAGACCCTCATAACGGCCAGTTTCAATCCGAATTGGAGCAACACCCAATCTAAATTTACAAACCGACCGTTGCAAAGGAGGGAGTACCATTTTACAGTATTGCTCTGTAGAGAAGTTGAATTTAAAACTCTTGTACAATCTAAGCTTGTTACGACCACGGCCAGATGTGCCAACATAACTGTTAATTCTACGCAGCCAGTTACTAATGAAATTACCAACCGTTTTAGTCTCAACAATTTGAGAAAAAGACCGAGCGATCGGATATTCCAAACGACAGTATATATTCAAGTCGTTCTCATAAAAATATGACTGAACTTTATAGTACCAATTTTTACAAGAACGATTTGATTTTCTATATGACCAAAGTGCCACGTGCTTATTAACCCTTAACCTCTCCATACACGATAAATGTGACCAGTACAAAGCAATACATTTCCATTGACGGACCAAAGGTGGCTTCCAGCCCATTTCCCCAGCTACTCCATCATTCGACGTGTATTTGCCCACACCTAAAAAGAATCGCTGGGCTCTGTTATGGACGGATTCTATACAAGAATATGTTTTATAACCCCATATAGAAGCACTATAATTAATAACTGGCCACACAACCGAGTCGTACAACTTTGAAAAAACGTCATGGGGAAAACCACCTACGGCTTTACATTTGGCAATTAAAAGGCCCAAAGCTCGACTGGCACTCTGGGCAACAGACTTAACAGTCACGTTGTAATCAAGGTTCTCGTGAAGAACAACTCCAAGATAAGTATATCTATCTACAGTGAGCAACCTATTAGCTCCTAACATAAAATTAAACGACGTACGTGGTACTGAAGGAATCCTAAAGTGAACAACATTGCTTTTAGCAGCATTGACACGCATATCTTTCAAACCACACCAGTCGTTTAACGCCGACAATAACAATTGGAGATCTTCTTCAGATTCTGATATAAGAACAATATCATCCGCATATAACAAAATACATACTTTCTCATCATCTATGGGTATACCAACATTAAAAGACTTCAGGTACATTGACAAATCGTCAATGAAAAGATTGAAAAGTATCGGCGAAATTATACAGCCCTGACGCAATCCACAATTTACATCAAACCATCCTGTGTTGATAAAACTCAGCGCGTGGCCCTTCAATAATTTCGCTAATTAGCGAGTTAATTACGTTCCGTCCTGAAAATCATGAAGTAGAAATCATTATGTCAAAATCATGAAAGCGCCAGGTTGAAAATTCATGAAATTGAAATACTGAATATATGAAAATGAAACCATGAATTCATATTGAAGCCATTACCAGATGAATATTCCAGTAAGAAATACTGACACCATGAATATGTAGTAGCTTAGTTTTTATAACTATTTGAACTGAGGAGTTTGGCCATTGTAGAAACTATCAATCAATTTCATATTTAGATAACTCCATAAACACCTCCTGTCCTCCTCCATAACTCCATAAACACCTCCTGTCCTACTCCAGAAGTCTTGGCATCTGGGTCCATGCTTATAAAACTTTTTAGTTGAGTCTGAGTTCTTTCTCAAGCTTTTGATTGGTCAGATATGAGTTCTCAAGCTTTTGATTGGTCAGATTTGAGCCTTTGGCTCAAATCTGACCAATCAAAAACTTGAGAACGAAATCAGACTCAACTAAAAGTTTTATAAGCATGGACCCTGGGTCCACTCTGTTTGCAAGTTTTATAAGCATGGACCCTGGGTCCACTCTGTTTGCAAATGCGTCAAAATGCGCTTTATCAGGGAAATGGTGAACCCCATGTACTCTGAACGACCTGAAGTCTACATCAAACACAGAGTGCATTCCATTATAAAACAATTCTCGAACAATCTTAATTACGTCTGGTTACGCTGTAATTTGCTATAGTCATTTGATATTGAATATTGCAGATAACTTTTCGTTCTTGATACTAGACTCTCTAATTTATCACAGATTGGATTTTGTACTGTTCTGGTTTATTGTTTTGACAAACTATCAGCTTCAGCTCCTCATAAAACAGTGTATTCATATCACCATAACATCCATTGAAGGCACACCTTTTGTCATAAAGTATTGATCTACAATAAAAACCCTCTAAACCGGACGTTAAATTTGGTATAAATATCGGTCTAAGAGACAGGTGACAGCTCAATGCAGGGTGATAGTCTATGATGTTTCTGCATGACTTTCACCCTGCGTTAAGCAGTCACCTGCCTAGAAGTTTCTAAATTGTTCCCTACTAGAATTCCGATTTAGAGGGGATTTACTGTATACAATAAAACAAACCATTTAACGCCACCCATGGTGAACTCAATAGTGACTACTTGACTATATTTCCGGACATAAACCTGTCTCTCCGAATGTGGTAAAACAGATTGTGTTATTAACCCTTTCCATGCTGAATACAGTAAAACCTCTCTATAACGACCACTAAATTACATCAAGTATTTTGTGCTAAATGCAGGTGGATGCTTAAAGCAAGACGAAAGTAAAACAGAACGCTCCTAAATGAGCGTTCTGTTTTACTTCCACCTTGCTTTAAGCAACCACCTGCCCAAAATACCAACTAACTAACACAATGGAGTAGTCGTTATAGAGAGGGTTTACTGTATTCATAAAATAATGAATTCATGAATATTTATTAACTGAAGTTTTATAATGGCATATATACACATGCATGTTTGGTATTGGTAGACACGGTAGTGTCAATTCTATTATAATTGTAGGAGCCGTTTGATCTGGGTCTACTCTTTTTGCAACGGCGTGTAGGGCGTCTAAATGACGGAAATGTTTAGCACAGTGTGTTTTGTTTTGCATTAGGGGTGTTTTACCTGGTTGTATAGTCACCTTCTGAAAATGAATCATAGTATGTCTATTGAGGATTTAGTGAGCATGTAATTAAATGGTAGTAAAACTGGAAAATACTTAACCCTGATCAAGATTTGAAAACGTATCTGCTCAAATTTGGATCTGGTGCGATTTTAACTAATTCCGATTCGATCAAGCTTTTGAGAAAGTATTGAGCGAGTATCAAACAACTTGGAGTCTGGTGAGACACCGAGTCACTCAGTGTCTTGTTGGTCAATGCCAGTCAAGTCACGGATAAAGGGACAAGAGTTTTAATACAACTTGCATCATTTCTTTCTACATCATATCTCATTTTAACCCTTTCCCTCACGAATATTCATGTAGGAAATAATGAATATTAATAAGATTATTTTTTATAATGGTATATAAACACAGGACATTTTGGCTCAGACAGAAGCTTTAGAATCAGATTTATATTACACCATAAGCAAATAGATCAGACCCTGATCAGACGGCCCCTATAGGAGCCGTCTGACCTGGGTCTACTCTGATTGCAGATGCGTCAAAATGCGCTTACACAAGGGAAAGAATAAAACATGTTCATTGGGTTTTCATTAGTCAGAAATGAACCATGCGTTAAACACATGCAAAAGTGTAAAAGTCATACGAAAATAGTAACATCTCAAAATTGACATTGAATGTCTTGAAATATTAAGACACCGCTTGCAACGAAGTCGTTTACTACACTTTTGGTGGCAACAGACAAGTACAACCATGTACGAGACTACGAGTATGTTGTCAAAGCTTAACAAATGCATACTGACTTAGTTGTAACGACTGTTGAAACCCGCATGCTGACTTAGTAGGTATTTGAACTCGTATACCGACTTCAAGTCGTATCGGCTGTTGGCACTTGTATACTGTATCGACTGTTGAAATCCACATGCTGATTTAGGAAGTTATTAGGACTGTTGAAACTCCTATAAGTAATATGTTATACCGACTGTTGAATCTCATATGCTTAGTAATTCATACACGACTGTTAAAACTATTCATAACGACGATAATTGAAATTCGTATACTTAGTAATAATGACTATTGAAACCCAGTACGATATAACGACAATATAAATATTGCATGTATGACAGGATAACAGTAAAATTGTCAACTTTAGGAAATACTGTCAATCGAGGCGAAGTGACAGAATTTTCCCGAAAGTTGACAATTTTGCTGTCACCCTGTCAGACATGTAACATTTATTTTATTATACCGAATAACTATTCAAACCATGAACAGCTTTTATATTCAATAATAGTATTTAATTGCAGTAATTAACAACAATTAACAATAATAAAAAATAAACTGGTTATGACAGTAATACAGTCTGGCCTAATGGCATAAATGCTAAAATATTATTTTAGCTTTTCTTTTTTGCATATATATTCTTCCTAATGTAGTTTTTGCATGCTAGTTAGTTTTCCTTGCCAGTATTTATGTTTTGCTTTGCATTTTTTGCAGGGAAATAGTATCATCTTTGATCCTCAACTATATGTATAAAATTACGCCAAAATGGGCGACGTCTTTAGACGTCAATGACGTCACAGTGCTATGACGCCGTACCATTTTGTTTATTATCTATCTTCCTATCTCGTTATACTGCTTCACACCCTTACGATAATGAAGTCTTATGGACGAAACATGTCAGTTAAAAAGTTGTCTGTTTGCTTTTTAAACAAAGTTAATTCTTCATTTTATCTATTATCACAGAACAGAAATTCAAAAATTGACACTGCGCATGCGCGATTGTACAGTATTATTTTCGAAACATTCCGTGTCTATGGTAGCGGGCGACAGTGTTTTTCAGACAGTAAATTTTTTCCCGCTTGGTCTGACAGTATTTTTATGTCTATGAGAGATGTGGCATATGAGAGATTAACATTGTAAATGAAATTGAGGTATGATAACACGTTATACCAACTGTTGAAACTCGTATAGTTAGTAAGATATAACGACTGTTGAAACTAATGTACTTAGTAAGTTATAACGACTGTTGAAACTCGTATAGTTAGTAAGATATAACGACTGTTGAAACTAATGTACTTAGTAAGTTATAACTACTGTTGAAACTCGTATAGTTAGTAAGTTATAACGACTTTTGAAACTCGTATAGTTAGTAAGATATAACGACTGTTGAAACTAATGTACTTAGTAAGTTATAACGACTGTTGAAACTCGTATAGTTAGTAAGATATAACGACTGTTGAAACTAATATACTTAGTAAGTTATAACTACTGTTGAAACTCGTATAGTTAGTAAGTTATAACGACTTTTGAAACTCGTATAGTTAGTAAGTTATAACTACTGTTGAAACTCGTATAGTTAGTAAGTTATAACGAGTGGAAACTCGTATAGTTAGTAAGATATAACGACTGTTGAAACTAATATACTTAGTAAGTTATAACTACTGTTGAAACTCGTATAGTTAGTAAGTTATAACGACTTTTGAAACTCGTATAGTTAGTATGTTATAACGACTGTTGAAACTCGTATAGTTAGTAAGATATAACGACTGTTGAAACTAATATACTTAGTAAGTTATAACTACTGTTGAAACTCGTATAGTTAGTAAGTTATAACGACTTTTGAAACTCGTATAGTTAGTATGTTATAACGGCTGTTGAAACTCGTATAGTTAGTAAGTTATAACGACTTTTGAAACTCGTATAGTTAGTAAGTTATAACGACTGTTGAAACTCGTATAGTTAGTAAGTTATAACGACTGTTGAAACTCGTATAGTTAGTAAGTTATAACGACTTTTGAAACTCGTATAGTTAGTATGTTATAACGGCTGTTGAAACTCGTATAGTTAGTAAGTTATAACGACTTTTGAAACTCGTATAGTTAGTAAGTTATAACGACTGTTGAAACTCGTATAGTTAGTATGTTATAACGACTGTTGAAACTCGTATAGTTAGTAAGTTATAACGACTGTTGAAACTCGTATAGTTAGTAAGTTATAACGACTGTTGAAACTCGTATAGTTAGTAAGTTATAACGGCTGTTGAAACTCGTATAGTTAGTATGTTATAACGACTGTTGAAACTCGTATAGTTAGTAAGTTATAACGACTGTTGAAACTCGTATAGTTAGTATGTTATAACGACTGTTGAAACTCGTATAGTTAGTATGTTATAACGACTGTTGAAACTCGTATAGTTAGTAAGTTATAACGACTGTTGAAACTCGTATAGTTAGTATGTTATAACGACTGTTGAAACTCGTATAGTTAGTAAGTTATAACGGCTGTTGAAACTCGTATAGTTAGTAAGTTATAACGACTGATGAAACTCGTATAGTTAGTAAGTTATACCAACTGTTGAAACTCGTATAGTTAGTAAGTTATACCAACTGTTGAAACTCGTATAGTTAGTAAGTTATAACGGCTGTTGAAACTCGTATACTGAATCTTTACAACTTGATAAGTGACGCGTCTGACATAATCGTGAAATTAAAACAAATGTAACATTTGAAACTCATCATTGAAGTGTGACTGACGTACACAACATATTCATATTTGTTACAAATAGTGTTTGAATTAGTTAACCAGTCCGTTAGCGATCAATACAATCAATATAATATGGGTAATTTTTATTAACGTGGTGCCGTCCGTAGGCGTTACAAACTGTGATACTCAATATCAAAATACACTAGTAGTGTATTATCCGCCACTATTTATCTGGCTATAACTAAACTTCGTCAATATCGTAAAGTCGTATCCGATAATTATTGTAGTAGTCGTCGTCATAGTAGTAGTAGTAATAGTGGTATTAGTAGTGTATTAGTAGTGTAGTAGTAGTAGTAGTAGTAGTAGTAGTAGTAGTAGTAGTAGTAGTAGTAGTGTAGTAGTAGTAGTAGTAGTAGTAGTAGTAGTAGTAGTAAAACTATAGTACTATCAGCCAGCAGCGTAACGAACATTGATGTTCAACATGTTTTGTTTACATAACGTTTCAACACCAACGTAGGGCTGACCCAATAATTCTATCCTACATTACCAGTTCTAGACTTGTGATAAACCACTAGTCGATACTTCCTTTTGCCTTTCTTTGTTTGTGAAACAGACTAATAGAAGGAAAATACCGAGAGATATCTCACAGCAGACTGTGTGACATTTCTAAGGTTTGAGATTAGAACGACACAGATGGCTATTAACCTTTCTCATGCTGAAAAAATACAGTCTGCTATAATACTGATCTGTTATCAGTTTTTGTTCAAACCTTATTGACATAGTGTCAAACAGCTTGGACCCTGGTGAGAGGCCGAATTACTCGGATTCTCATATGGATCCAAGTTGTTTGTAAATTCCAGTCATGTCGCACTTAACACGAGAAGGGTTAAGCCTATTCTGATTATTTGGATTGATACTAAAACGTCCAGGAAGACTGTCTGACCCAACAGTTAATTTATTTGGTTTCACTCCATCAATGTACACGTCACTCTGCTTAAATAAAGGTTCATGTTACACTCTATCTATCTATCTATCATCCATCCATCCATATATTTATCTCTCTATCTATCTATCTATTTATCTATCTATCTATCTATCTACGTATGCAAAAGTGCTAACAATTTTGACAATGGAAAATGTATTTAACCCTTTCAATGCAGCAAAAATAGTCACTAATGTAATGTACTTTTGTAAAACCATGTAGCACAGATGAGAAAGCACTTCGAGAGGGTTCCTCTCATCAGGATCTGCACTGTTTGCCAAGTTTCATTTTTCTTTTAAAATGTCCCTGAATATTCACGGCAAACTTGAGCTTTTTAATTTTGTAATACATGTAGTCCATTTATTAATTAAACATAGAAGAGGTTTGCAGTAAAATCACTCTAAACCGGAATTCTAGTAGAAGAATTAAGATATGTTTAGCAGGTGGCTGCTTAATGCAGGGTGAAAGTCATGCACAAAGTTCCTAGAGGAGCTTTCTGCATTACTTCCACTCTGCATTAAGCCCATACCTGTCTCCAAGACCCATATCCATACTAAATTAAACGCCCGGTTTAGACGGGTTTACTGTATATGACAAAGGTGTGCATGCTGAGCTTTGTAACATCTGCATTATATGGACAGTGTCACTGGCAAATAGTGAAGCATTACACCTGATCAAGGTCTACTACACTTAACGTATTGTTTGTTGTCAAATCAACAACTAGTGTTTAGAATACATTGTTGCAGAACCTGATCTGCCTTACTGGTAAACTTCTAAAATGTGTGAGTGTCATTTTACTCTCGGTACTATCAATATTATTGGTGTGTTTTATCAGTACAATGGTCTGTACATGCTGGCTAGACACATGACAAACACTCGTGATGAAATCATAATTATCTTCCAACAAAGGTCCTCTGCTCAATAGCGTCTCTTCTATATTTGCTCGATAGTCTCTCTCCTACATCTGCTCAATATAATATACTATAAGTCAATTTCAGCATATACGTATGGTGTTTTGTTTTTATATGTAAACTGTATAAATGAAAGGATGTTTTGTGTTGCCAAATACAGTAAAACTCCTCTAAAGCGACAACCAAGGTGAAGTATGATTCTGGTTTTCTGGTTCCAAAAGGCAGTAGGTAGCTTAATGCAGGACGACTGTTGTTATTCACTAAGCTCCCATAGAAGTTTCCCGCATTAATTTCGTCCTGTATTAAGCTACCGGCTGTTTTTAAAGACACATACAGTAAAACCTCTCTATAACGACCACTAAATTACATCAATTATTTTGTGTTAAAGCCACTTAAAGGCAGGTGGCTGCTTAAAGCAAGGTGAAAGCTCCTATAGGAGCGTTCTGTTTTACTTTCACCTTGCTTTAAGCAGCCGCCTGCCCTAAATACCGACTAATTAACACAATTTAGTGGCCGTTAAAGAGAGGTGTTACTGTATGTTCATTAGTAAGTGATCACTTTAGAGAGTATTTACAGTACTTGTATCGCTTTGTTAGACTATTGATTTTCATAAAAGGTGCGGTATCATGAAGTAATGAGCTTATTACTCGATACTACAGTAAAACCTCTCTATAACGACCATTAAATTATATCAAGTATTTTGTGTTAAAGGCAGGTGGATGCTTAAAGCAAGGTGAAAGTAAAACAAAACGCTCCTATAGGAGCGTTTTGTTTTACTTCCACCTTGCTTTAAGCAACCACCTGCCCAAAATACCAACTAATTGACACAATTTAGTGGCCGTTATAGAGAGGTTTTACTGTACTTACGTCTATAGTAATGAAAACAGACCATGCCTACCGCTCTAGTTTTATCCAAAGAGAACGTACAGTACACATCGTATTTAACAGAATGTCAGGCATGGTAATCAACGAGACCTTTAGTTCATCCTCATAGGATATTTCTTGAACGGTTAAGATGATAAATCGAGAAAATACTTCGAATCCCGTTCGACCTTTTACTGTAAGTTGTTCGTGAAAAAAATACATGCTTATAAAAACCCAGCCAATGCACACAACATTGGAATCAATATGTTCTTGCAAAGAATTATACATAATAGGATCATTAAACAAATCTGAATGATGACTAGAATAATAAAATGAGGGGAGATAGCGACACCTTTTCGTCAACAAACATATTCAGCAACGTAAATAACACGTGATAATCCTTCAAGTGGGTTAGACTTTATCCTGATCGACACGACCTCACTTGGATCCAAGTCAAACTCCGAGCAACACGACATATTATCAGCACACACTGTTTGACAATAGTTTCTCAAAGGCTTGAACGAAGCGGAAGAAATTAACCCATTCCCTGATCTATGTTTATTTCAAATTTCAATACCTACTTAATATTCATGAACCAAAAAGTTATGATGAAATATATAACATTGAACATCGTAGCCATTTTAGAAAGTAAAGAAACAGGTCTTTCAATTTCAATTAGCAAACAGAGCAGACCCTGATCAGACAGCTCCTATAGGAGCCGTCTGATCTGTGTCTACTCTGTGTGCAGATGCTTGAAAACACGCTTACATTTACATGTATATGTAAGAAAGGGTTGAGATCTAATGGATCAGGGTTCAAACAGATATCATTCTAAAGTCTATTGCAATGGCATCTCAAAGTCAAACAATCTAACAGCACAGCTGTTGCCAATGATAGTTAATCTCCCACCAGTCTACCTAACAAACATATGAAACTAGCATATAATCAGCTTACATGAGGTAAATTGCCACACTATATACACGGGATCTATATATAGTTTAACCGTTCACGTAATATTCATGTAAGGAATGATGGCTATGCATATTGATTAACTGGAATTTATAATTGCATCATGAACATGGAATATTTGATCATAGTAAAACTGTAGAATCAGGGTCCATGCTTATAAAACTTTTAGTTGAGTCTGATTCGTTCTCAAGTGTTTGATTGGTCAGATTTGAGCCTTTGGCTCAAATCTGACCAATCAAAAGCTTGAGAACGAACTCAGACTCAACTAAAATGTTTTGTAAGCATGGACCCAGATCTCTAGTGTTGCATAGACAAAGTAGACCCTGGTCAGACGGCGCCTATATGAGTCGTCTGATTCGGTCAACTCTGCAGAGGCATCAAAAGGCATTTCTATCAGGTAAAACCCATTCCCCTATAGGCTATTTTTAGACCCAACCTCTTTGAGGAAACGTTTAGAATTGTGTAGTATTGAAACCATTGTGGCAAATAGAGCATTTGCTCCTATGGAGCAAATGCTCTATTTATCACAATTGTTTCAGAGGCGTAGAAAGGCGTATTTATGGAGGAAAGGGTTTATTATCCGTTCGGATTGACACTCCAGCACTGTTATTACAGCAGGGCAACACTGATACATTCAGTTTCACGCTTCAGTGTTATCATTACGACTGACAATAGGGAGGGCAACAAAGATACGTTCATCTTGGAACCTAAACGCCGGTATTACAAAGGACAATGAGGACGACAACAAGAATATATGAATTATTCAAATGATATGATTTTATATGTGTATATTAAAAGGATTTAGATACCAATATAAAATAATCAATTAGTTGATAATGATTGGGGGTCAGTCATGGATATTCGTAGAGTAAAGTGTCAACCCCAAATCAGCCCGGAGAAGATCAGAAATATGCAGCATAATACAGTAGAACATGTACATTTATTTATTGAACATAGGAGTGTTATAAAAGACAGGTGGTTGCTTAATGCAGGGCAAAAGTAATAAAAAAGCTCTTACAGGAGCTTTCTACATTAGGTTTGACCTGTATTAAGCTTCCACTTACCTTACAGACCCATAATTAGACCTCATTTTATGGTCGCTTAAAACACATTCTGTTGTAATGAGAGATAATTGCTACATTCGTCAGACCTTATTCAAATTATCAACACATTACGTAATTAGCAATGCTGTTATTATAGAAGTATTATATACATTTCTTCCATTCCTTTATTGGTGAGGTGGTCTCAAATACAGTTAAACCTCTCTATAACGGTCACAAAATAACATCAAATATTTTGTGTTAAAGGCAGGTGGATGCTTAAAGCAAGGTGAAGGTAAAACAGAACGCTCCTATAGGACCGTTCTGTTTTACTTTCTCCTTGCTTTAAGCAGTCACCTGCCCTAAATACCAACCATTTAACACAATTAAGTGGCCGTTATTGAGAGGTTTTACTGTACAATTGTAAAACATTTGCTCTCAGGTCTAGCTAATCATTTACCTTTAACCTTACAACGCTGATGTTTCAAATGGACTATTCCAAAATTCAAACAGGCAAAGTTTGTGGTGAATATTTAGGTATTGTTTTAAAGAAAAGTGTAACATGACATACAATCAGTGCAGACACAGATGAGATGGCTCCTAGTGGAGCCCTCTCATCAGGATCTACGCTGTTTGCAACGGACATTAGCAACATGTGTCCCGCACGATAAGGGTTAATACACCTACATACAAACGTATCCATTCCATATGCTGCACTTGTAAGCCAAATGAATGACTTTAGCAGGCAGATTACATCTGTATCGTGTTAAAGACTCGATCAGTTCGACATCACGATAATAGTATGAGTAGGAAAGACAACAATGATGGGTTTTTTTAGATTTTATACTGAAAAGACATCCTTGCCGTCTTTCTTATTTTCCTGCTAATCTCACTCATTAGCAAATACAAATGTACTTTAAAGTTGCTCCTGCGACAAGGCATTGCGCACGCGGAATGTTATGGCAATGTGATATACAAACTTCGTAAAATAGAAACATCAATTTTCAAAATCTGTTCAGAAAACGCATAAGACAATCCATGACGAACGACTACAATTCAACGATATTGCAGAGCACTTCATGCTTGGTGGACGATCCCTCTACAATCGATCACCACGCTTACCTCTTATAGTTTGTGCGTTTCACGAATCCTTTTTACTATGTGTTCCTTGTTTTACATTCATATATACTGCTGTGTTAGGCGTCACTTCTGTTGTTGAGCAGTTGGGCAGGGCAGTATATCTGTTTGCACTTTTCGTCTGATTGAGTGTAGATGGGATACGTGTGAGGTTGGACGCGTCCCCAAACCGTGGTTAAAACCCCAAGTGGGCATATTTACTATTAACCATCTTTACAAGGCGCTACTCCTGTATTCACCCTATGTTTGTGTTTGTATCGTGCTTGTTTTATACTTAAAGGCATTTCAAAGCTCCTTATATAAGTGACCCCCCTATATACACAGTATCCAGCTGTGCCCCTGCAGTGTCCAGTCAGGGTCCATAGTCATAAGAGATAAAGTTATGCAATTATACATTGATCCTCTGTGATGGTAGCCCGCCTTATCAGTTTGTGTATCAAATGCTTGACAGTCAGCTCCCCAAATACACAACATGGGGTTAATGGGTCAACATTCCTTTCGAAATGCCTTTATGCGTATGTGTGTATGAGTGTACATCTAAAGTTTGTGGAGTTTCTTTAGACTCAACATCATTGGCGTTCCATGAACTTTTTTATTGACGCAGTGCGTGCCATTCAACTCAAAACTATACTATTAAATGTCACAGTGACATTGGCTCAGCCCAACTGATGTATATTCTTCAGTATGGCCTTTTGTGATGTTATGTCTTGTCATACTCTTGCATACGTTATGACGTCACATCTTGAGTGTTGCATTTGATGGGTTATAGTTTTGGTTTAATTGCGAAGCTATGTAATTGTGTTGAACATACAAAAAACAGTTTTATGTGTATACGTATGGTATATATTTGTATATATGTGTATAGTGCATGCATGGTCGCTATTCATTTCCTTTAAATCAATGTTGTTCCTTTACGTTCTACATCCTTTGGCACTACGTGACCATTTTTGGTGTCCCAGTTCCCTATATGATGTTGGTGTGTGCAAGGTCGTGTGTGCAAGCGGGCATTTTATTTGTGCTTCTGGTATTGCTGTGCACTGTCGTGTGTCATTTTTTTTCTCAAATTTCCTGCCTCCTCTATTCCATTTTTATCTGAAACCGCTTGTTTAAATTTAATACAATTTGGCAGAAATAATCCTTAGGCCTGTCTCTACGATAATTGATGTTGTCGATTGGTTAAGCCCATTGTAGGAGCATTATGAACAATTCAAAGATACTTGTTCCCTGAAACCACCGGTCGGATTCCAATATAGTTTACATTGATGCTCTTTATTATTCATTGATATGACTCTCTTCCAAACACTGGCCAAGCAGCAGTTGAAATTCTTAGAATTATACATGACTGTCAGAAATCTTTCTTAAAGGGCTTGAGTTAAGGATATAACTTTCGAAAAGTATTACATGTTGATTTCAGTCACATAGTGTGAATCATTAATCAGCTAAACAGTATCCACATGAGGATATGTTTGTTAATGTGATCATGTTTTTAAAGAAACGTGGAGAAAATTGAACAAAATTAAACAACTGAAAAATAGTAGCAGATGACATTTTTTTACAGACGGCAACATTTGGCAGCGAAATAACTTAACACATTTTATAATTAACTGGAAGCTCTATGATATTTATGTAGCATACTGTCATTTACCATCAGTCGGTGTATTTCTACTGCGAAAGTGATAGTTGATAAGACATCTTAACACTTATAAGTTAACATTGATTTAATTCAACAGTTAGAGAGGTAGGTTTCGTTGAAGTAAAACCATTTGTGACGCCATACCTACCGTCCCTTACATCCACAAAAATCACCACAATGTTCTATCATTTAACAAATATTGTCGGCCATGGTCTTACGCCGCGCCATGAAATGCACATTTTTAATGAATAATTGTATTTTGTTGTCCTTTAAGTAAATATGTCGAATTTTCAAATCGCATAGTCAC
Organism: Azorinus chamasolen; assembly: GCA_963576725.1. Taxonomy (NCBI): domain Eukaryota; kingdom Metazoa; phylum Mollusca; class Bivalvia; order Cardiida; family Solecurtidae; genus Azorinus; species Azorinus chamasolen. Next base: position 571,808 of record OY755243.1, on the reverse strand, counting down.
CAAGGAGTCCGTAGTGTACGTGGTTTTTATTCATCAGACATTCATTTAAAACACTTACAGCAAAACCTTCATCTCTTGAGACAATAACCTTGATAATAAACCTAAAGAGAATGACTTTTACAAAGGGCAGTGCATTTTGTTAACCCATTACCTTATAGATTACTGTTAGATACAAACACTTTGAATAAATCTACCGAAAATGAGCATTAACTAGAGAAAAGGATTTTTTTTAGAATTTTGTAGTTTGAAACCATTGTGATAAATAGAGCATTTGCTCCTATAGGAGCAAATGCTCTATTTATCACAATGCTTTCACAAATTGACTTTTAAAGAGTCGTCAAAGTCATCAATATGAGGGAATGGGTTAAGCGTTCTAGCGCTTTCTATATATAGGACTTAGCCTCTGTGTGGTACCAGTATAAACACTGTGCCATTTAAGATTATCATCAATGCAATCCATGTATTGCTCAAATACACCTTACACTGAAGTAGTTATCTGAACTATTGATCAGATATGGTGGTACTATTGACACACTAGGTTTATGCAATTGTCCATTGATACAGATTAGATAGTGTGTCTTGAAAGCAGTGGCTCTTTAAAAGACTAGAGTTGGCAATGACACCTGGATGAACTGTGGTGTACGTTTTAAATAAAAGAAGAAAACATGAAGTATTCTTTATGTGTGTTCCTCTTGCATATTTCTGTAACGATGTATCACTTCATCAATATACATTAACGGAACTTTCGTAATGTCACATTAATCTGGTCATGCCAGAATTTTATAGAATTCCATAAGCAAAGAGAACATAGCCTGATAAGACGATTTCTGCAGGAGGTCTAGATCAAGAAAAGCTGCATAAGTTTCGAAAGAGTTAGCTTCCGTGTCTGCAATTTTCTGTTTTTGATTTTCTACTTTTGCTTTCGAAGGATCTCCTATATTTGGAATATATGTATTGCACAACGATAGGTGTAGTGTAAAGGTGTGCGATCGTAAAAAGTCGCACCGGACATCATTCCCAGCTCATGAACTGCTCATTAACGGACTCCATAAAAGTTCAAATATGACTCATGCAGGAAACACCACATATAGAACAAACAGATGCCCGAACGAGTCTCGTTTTGCATTGCTACTTGTGCTTTCGAAGGATCTCCTACTTTCAGAATGCATGTACTTCACAACAACCGGTGTGCTTTCAAAGGATCCTCCGCTTTCAGAATTTATTTGAGTTAGTTTGGGTAAATGGTTGGAACCATATCAAAGAAAGGGTTATCTACGTTTAACATATCCAAATTTCGAAGTTTCATTGAAGATTTTGATGATAACTGCTTGAGATTTTGGACTCAGATTCAACATGAAATTATCTCTCTCATAGTAGTGTAAAGGTACAAATATGGTTCATGCAGGAAAGACCACATACAGAACAAACAGTCGCCCGAACAGCAACACAAGAAAATACAGCAAATGTACATAACTACCAAAGACATAAAGAGACGCACAAAGACAAAACAAACAAACAATAGGTGGAAGATGGAAATACCGCCTTGGAACTGTCAGTGACACAATTCACCGGGGGTTAAAAGCGGTTTAGGGGCGCCCAACCTGACACACATGCCATCTCCATCCTAAAAGACAAACAGTGTAAATAAACATATCCCCTCTCCGACTAATCTACAACAACCGCGATGGCAAATTTAGTAACAGTAGCCTTATACGCCCGAAGTCTGTGTCATCGTAACATGCACAATATTAATTTGAGTTGAAAGTCACTGTGACACCGACCTCAAAATCAATTGGGATCACAGTGACCTTGACCTTTGACCTATTGACCTCAAAATCGATAGGGATCATTTACTAGCCATAACCAACCTTCCTACTAAATATGAAGACAACTCACCTAATACATATCAAGTTATTGAGCGGACAATATGTTTGAGTTGAAGGTCACGGTGACCTTGACCTTTAACGGACTGACCTCAAAATCAATCAGATTCAACTACTAGGCATGACCAACCTTCCTACTAGTTATAAGACAGCACACTCAATAGTTGTCAAGTTATTGAGCGGACAAAGGTGTGGCTAACGGACGGACAGACGGACGGACGGACGTTCTAATGGATTGAGTGTATGTGGCTATTCTTTTGTTCAAAATAGCCACACAAACTGAGAATTAAGCCACATAAAACCGATGAGAACAAAATATTTTTTGTTCTCATGTAATTATTTAGTCACATAAACAGGAATTGTTAGCGCGGACAGACAGACAGACGGATAAGCGCCATACCATAATACGACTGAAGTTACCTTCGGGCGTATAATAAAGGGTACGACAAAAACGAGATAGTACAATGTATAAATATCCGACGACCTCCTTCCGTTTCCGGATTTAAGAGGTCGCCTTCATAGAATACTAATATTCTGAAAATGGATGATCCTTCGAAAGCAATAGTAGAAATGCAAAAATAGAAAATTGCAGACTCGGTTTTTTTGAGTACTAAACCTTTCTTTCAGCGTACATGCAAAGACAGACATACGGATAATCGCCATACCATAATACGACTGAAGTTACCTTCGGGCGTATAATAAAGGGTACGACAAAAATAAATATCCGACGACCTTTTTCCGTTTCCGGATTTAAGAGGTCGCCTTCATAGAATACTAATATTCTGAAAATGGATGATCCTTCGAAAGCAATAGTAGAAATGCAAAAATAGAAAATTGCAGACTCGGTTTTATTGAGTACTAAACCTTTCTTTCAGCGTACATGCAAAGAGGGCTGCGTGATTGCCAACTGTAAAAGGGTTGACAACCAGACATGCAGTATGTTGTACTACTATAGGATCATATACCTTTTTTAATGATTTTTAACACATTTGATGAACAAACTGAGAAAATGGATATGTCCAATAATTTTACGAAGTTTGTAAATCAAATCACCATAAATTCGGGATGTGAAATACTGTTTGGCAGGAGGGCCTTGAAATTACATTTGTACTTGCCAGTAAATGAGAGATTTCGATAATAAAATTTAGAGAAAGTTTTTCTTATTTTATTTTATTATATCTTTATCCTTGCTTAAGCAGCTTTTTCAGTCAAAATGAGAGTTCGACTGTTAAAATCGTCAACAGATGAACAAGCCTAGCAAAACGAATACGTTGATATATATAAACCCCATAAGATAGGGCACGGGGAACATCTCCATCAAGATGAGGGAAATTTAAAATATTAAAATCAAAATCATCCCTTTTGTCATATATATTAGGACAAAATAATTCCATTGTCAAATTGTTAAGGTCTAAATCAAGAAAAACTGCATAAGTGTCGGAAGGGTTCGCTTTATTCAATTTGAGTTCTTTTGTAGGAATCAGTGAAAGGGTTATCCAAGTTAAAAAATATCATCCAAATATCGAGAAGTTTCATTGAAGGCTTTAATAAATTCTGAAGAGAGGTGATCCCCCAAAAGCAAAAAATACAATACAAAAGGAGAAAACTCGGTTTTATTGAGTCTGTTCATGAGCAGTAATTGAAAGTGCAACATTGCTCACGCCCCCTAGCACCGGCTTATGCGGTATTCAATTTTCAGAACAAAAAGTACTGAAATTCATGATCTCGTAGGATCAGAAAGTATAACAACACTGAGAATGAAGTACGGGGCGACGTTTTACGGCCGCCACACAATCACTTAACACCTGCTGTTGTGAACATAATAAATTCTGAAGAGAGGTGATCCCCCAAAAGCAAAAATTACAATACAAAAGGAGAAAATACATCTTATTGTGGATTCAAACGTAACATGAAAGAAATCTCTCTCATAGCAGTACAAAAACAAATCGGCGACCAGTGGTGCACAATTAGTACCCATAGGAATACCAATCACCTGACGATATATAGCATTCCCATAACGTACAGATATATTTTCCAGAAAAAGGTCAGTGATTCGCAAACTTCTGAGTATGTTCAACTGGTGTAATATTCTGACAGTTTTATCGCAATATAATTTTACATGTTATTTTATCTCAGTTAAACAAGCAGTTCAAAGTATAAAAGTTAGCAATGAAACACACTTTATATGGGTTTTATGCAGTTTAAGCACCTAATACATCGTAGGAAGTTATGTTGTATAATTTTAAATATCATCTCTACGTTGTTAACACTTTTTGACATGGTCTGAAACAACCGCCTTTTCGTCTGTATTCATATGGTTTCATTCATTAGCTGTCATCTCTAGCTAATTGCCTGTCATTAATACGCCTACCATACAGACGCATCCAGTTTATAAACAACAACTTAAGCCGAAAATATTACCTCAATAAAACACATGGGAGCTATATCGGACCAGTCTCGATCAGCATGACACCCCGATAATATGACTAGGAAGGAACAGAAATACAACGAGGCTATTAATGTATAATCGACATTGCTTTATCACCACACTGTAATTAATCATACCCACAGTGATGTGACGTAATGCATGCTATAATTATGTCTTTGACAGAAATGATCAATTGTGGCCACAATATGTGGAATAAACATGTTGATTACGTGTCAATGCTTGAAATACATAAATGCTTCCGCTTTGCATTCTCCAATTATTTCATATATGCATATGTACAAATTGTTATACACTGTGTCGTGTTATAATTTCTTCGTCAATATAATGCGAAGAGGGAGCACATATCACTTTGCCCTGCTGTACAAAATCCAACTTTTTGAAAGCGCAATGTTCATCCATGTCAATGTAATGGAAGAAAAGGGATTACCTATCTAGTATTCATCAGTAACACATCAGCATTGTTTTGTTCATAATTGCTAGGAAAGTATAAGTTAGGCCGATGCATGAGGGAAAGGACTCATTGGATGTGCCGATAGTGTGTCCGTCTGCGGACGACCTGAGAGAGATATACCCTGATCAGACGACGTATTTCATATTGATTCCCAGCACACAATCAGTTAATCATTAGTAGGTTGGTGGTTGCTTTACGATCCGTTACACTGTATAATTATTCATTGAACTATACTTCTCGATTTATATCATATCAGTTCATCCTTATATAGATACTCTCCCGATAGTGTAATTATTTATTTGAATCTCATGGTATACATAATGTGTACTTTTATGCAATTATTCATTATTTCGATGGATACGATGTATATAAAAACGACATCACTCAAATGTTGAACTGAAATGTAGGTTAAAAACGTTTTACTGAAGTCTCTGAGAACGTAGGTGTGTGGTTTAAATGTGCGATTGATTTCATCGTAACTTTTCGGTTAATACTAATGTAAAGTAATCAGCTGGGCACGTCCAACACCAATTAGCTGTGGTTAACTCATGTTGTGGAGTTGTCTGGGAAGAGATTTTTACTTTACATTTTGAGTTAGGTGAAGATGGAATAAGGGTGGTTGTGAATACCCACAAACCTTGTTAAATTTCCGGTAGCCATTTTTTGGCTACTGACTGTTCCAATGCGGTACTCCTGCTTTCGTCCTATAGTCGACTTTGTTTTTAAATGGTAAACGTTTCATATTTGTCTGGGGAGATTTAATAAGTACCTACAACATAGGGATTAGACGTAAAATACATGTAAGAGATTTGGATATATCAGTTCTTCTCCTGCTATATATCTGATTCAGAAAGTGAATGGAAATGCTGAACATGAGCGGTGTTATCAGCATTAGTGTTTACTGAATTTTGCAAACAACTAATTCAAGACCGGCTGCGACGTGAAATAAAGAAGTCTGACACTTATAAGCATCAGCGATAGTGTGACGATCAGAGATTTAAAATCGACGTCTCAGCAAACGGTTTGACACTCTATCAATATGTTCTTAAAAGAGCTTGATCAAATCCGAAGTAGTGGAAATTGCGCCTGATCCATATTTGAGCAGGTGTTATTTTTTCACAACAGGGTAAGGCTTTTACCGGGACAGATGGCCCCTTTTTGCTGCTAGAGAAGACTTATTGGATAGGCTTGTGTCAAGCACCATCGTAATGCTACAAGTATTTGTCATTTGCCGCCCATTAAGGCTTATCACTAACCGCCATAATAACGGCATGCCACAGACGATTGTCTGAAACTGTAGCTATCATATGGGCACGCCTAATTAATATATAGAGTGCTGTGAATGGGATAAACTGATCGGAGTGTAGCTGAAAACACATATATATACATCATATAGGCACACCGAATCAACTATAGAGTGATGTAGATCGGATGAAATAGTCGGAGTATAGCAGAATACGCATATGTAACTATCATATAGTTACACCTAATTAACTACATGTTAACTCCATGTGGCTGGGAGGAAATGGTCCAAGTATAGCAGAAAACGCCTGCCTATGAGACTCACATAATTAAAGAGAAATAAAGAAAATATCTATTAACCCATTACCTCATAGGCTATTTTTAGATACAACCTCTATGAATTAATCTACCGAAAAGGAGCATTAATTAGAGAAAATGAAAATTTTAGAATTTTGTAGTTTGAAACCATTGTGATAAATAGAGCATTTGCTCCTATAGGAGCAAATGCTCTATTTATCACAATGGTTTGACAAAGTTACTTTTACAGAGTCGTCAAAAGTAGTCAATATGAAGGAAAGGGTTAAACCAACAAGGGTCAGTCAATTGACGATTATGTTCATGTTTCAATGGCCTGTTGAATTTTGTTTTAGATGTTGTTGTCTAATGCTGATCTTCACTATCATGGTCTACAACACGTGTTATGGCATGCTCGTGTCTACCCGTGCACATTACCTGACCAACAAATGAATTATCCCCTCGTCTCTTCTTTTCTTTGACTGTGCTCCAAATGATAGTCTTGTAAATAGTGTCATGTTCTATGTCATTGCCTATCCATGACAAATTCCATCGTTTGATGCTGGAGATTACAGGTTCATTACTAAGTGGTCGTACTTGTACCTGAGGGTGTCGTTATCTTGCTCCATATACAAGATCTGAGGCATTTCAAAATATCCATAAAATAGCCTGTGGAAAACAACCATAAATTTACACAGCTAATATTAGATATTTCACTACCACATTCTCTCGAACGTGGAAGTGAACTTTTCGGTTGCAAATTCTGCAGCGCGTGTGTTTTGTTCGACATATCTGAACCATAACAGTTTTAGCACGACCCTTCTTTCAAATATTGATTTCAGACGTGCTTGATAATTTTCTTTAATCTTTTATAACTACATGTAGTTTGGATCGGCGTCCCAAACTATTTGTCAGTCTGATCTGTTATTAAAGAAAGTGCAGAAAATATATTTAGAATTGAGGCAGGCAATATTTTAGTGAAATTCTGAAGGGAGGTGATCCCCCGAGAGCAAAAATTGCAACACAAAAAGAGAAAATTGCACACTCGGTTTTATTGAGTCATGAACAGTAATTGAATGTGCAACACTGCTCACGCCCCCTAGCACCGGCTTAAGCGGTATTAAATTTTCAGAACAAGTACTGAAATTCATGATCTCGAAGGATCAGAAGGTATAACAACAAGGTCACTTACTGTTGAAAGGCTTAACGACTGGTCAGACTAAAACTATACCTATAAGGGGATTAGTACTTACACCTAGATTGTTTTCTACAAATGTAAGCCATCGATACCATAACAAACGATGATAAAGCGGTATATTGTCGGAAACCACTGGCCTGATTATATAATAAATATACTCGAATTTAATTTAAAACTTGCTTTCGCTGTAAAATTGTATCATTCTGGTTTCGATAGCAACAATACATTTAAAGAGCATGTTCTGAGAAAAAATGAAAGGCCGCTAGTCCCTATTCATATTTTCAAAAACAAATGCTTGGACGACACTTTCTCAAGATGGTTCGAGTAATTATTATTCGTAAGAAACATGACCGCAAAGCCGGGTTAGTTTTCCTTAGATATAGAGAAAAAAATGTTCTCTGAAATAACTGGTAAATATTCATTATAATTTTGCACGAATGTGTATTACCAAAACAGTTCAGTATGGGGATAGGGCTAATGTTCACAAATGATGAAATCGCCCTCTGAATTTCAATATGATTTTTCATGACTATTTCTGATGTGTCTTTGAACCATTATTTTCTAATTCAATTGTAATTCGTTTGAACTTACAGATTGACTGTTTCGTGCCAAATAATTTTCGTGTCCACGCATTTAATGTCAACGTGAACTTTCCTTCAATTTCTTTTCAAAAGACAAGTGGTTTGACACACATTTTGGATTTAGATGATACGCCTAGTTACTCACTTGATTCCAGCCGGTTAGCATTCCAAAACCACATACGCCTTTCCATGAATGCGGTGGGAAAAGTTATTTGATGCATTTTACCACTCTATACAATATACATTATGTCACTTGCATCGTTCATCAGCATTACTACATTTCCCCGTGATCTTTGCTTCGAAATCCTCCGTGTTGTTATATTTTTTGTCCTTCGGGATCAATAGTTTGGGTGTTTTGAAAATTAAATAACGCTTAAGCCGGTGTTAAGGGTGTGAGTAGTGTTGCACTTTTCATAACTGCTCATGAACAGACTCAAATGACTCTACTGGAAGCGAACAGAAAGTTGCAAGACATGCATGATCCATTCAATTTTCTCATTTTGCATTGCTGCTTTTGCTTTCGAAGGATCTCCTATTTTCAAAATATTTATACCAGTAGGGCGACCACTAAAAGTACAGAAAGTGGACAATGTAAACACCAAGACGTTTAAGACTGTTGATGTCTGTTACACTAAAATGATCAACAAATCCAGTCAGTATAGTGTAGCATTTTAAAAGTACAGTAAAGTCTTGACAATGCGACCACATAATGTATTTATATATGAATCTGTAAAAGCAAATAGCTGCATAATCCAGGGCCAATGGAATTAATAAAGCTCTTATAGGAACTGTCTGTATCATTTCAGCCCTACATTAAGAAACAGCGTGCTTTTCAGACTCATATGTTCAGTAAATGAATGGCCGCTTAAGACATAAATTCTGAAGGGAGGTGATCCCCCGAGAGCAAAAATTGCAACACAAAAAGAAAAAATTGCAGACTCGGTTTTATTGAGTCTGTTCATGAACAGTAATTGAAAGTGCAACACTGCTCACGCCCCCTAGCACCGGCTTAAGCGGTATTCAATTTTCAGAACAAGAAGTACTGAAATTCATGATCTCGAAGGATCAGAAGGTATAACAACACTGAGAATGAAGTACGAATAAACATACTTTCGGATAATATCATTATCATTTCAAATCAGACCGTACACATTCAGTGGAAAACCTTGGCACGTCTTATTACACCTTACAAATGTCTCACAAAAAGGCATTTGCCTTATAATATAAAAGCGACGTTCCATGATTTTAAATTATGAAAACCGCAGATGTATAAAGGGTTTCTCTTTAAGTTTTGTTAAGTTGCGTGTTCTTTATTTCACTGGCTATTTGTCCATGTGCTGCTTGTGGCCGTATCATTGGACAGTAATTGGACATGCAACACATATCGCCCACTAATCTTCTTAGTCACGCAATTGTCAAGTTACTGTCAACCGGTTGTAAATCGCCGTGATAATAAGGATTTTGTTTACTGTAGTGTGCATGTACAGTAACCCTCTCTATAACGGTCACTAAACTACAACTAAGTATTTTGTGTTAAAGACAGGTGGGTGCTTAAAGCAAGGTAAAAATAAAACAGAACGCTCCTATAGGAGCGTTCTGTTTTACTTTAAACTTGCTTTAAGCAGCCACCTGCCCTAAATACCAACTAATTTACACAATTTAGTAGCCGTTATAGAGAGGTTTTACTGTATTTTGAACTGAATCGTGATGAACTCCTATTAGGCCTATATTCGATGGAGGCTTTAATGCATATCTACATTGTAAACAACCTAGGTCTCGTAAGGCAATTTGAACACATTTAATCAAGTAGTTTCATGAAAAAGAATCTGAAAAAGACGGTACGGTTTTCTATCATTTCAAAGGTACTTTGAATACAGGAAACAAGTGCACTGGTATTCGAAAACACGGCTGACCAAGATCAGAGGGTTCCTATTGGACATCATTTACCAAACTATACTTTGTCATATTAATTGTGATTTTGACAAATGAATCAAAACATGAGTTTCACATCTGTGTTGACACAGTACCTGAGAGAAAGTCGTGTTAGAAATTAACTTATATGAAAGTTAATTAGGTTATATTTCTATAATGGCATTATGAACTATGTCAGAAACCATGTCAGAAACCATGTCAGAAACAGAAACCATGTCAGATACTGTAGAATCATATCTATCAGTTTATAAGCAAACAGATGGTACCCTGATTAGACTGCTCCTACAAATACTCAAACAATTGCCTCTTTCAAATAAATGATATGGGGTTCATTCATACTTCATTCTCAGTGCTGTTATGTTTTCTGGTCCTTCGGGATCATTAGTTTTGAAAATTGAATACTATTAGTTACACGGTTATTTGGCAGGGTGTACGGGCTGGTATGACCGGGTTAGATCCCGTATTTCCTGAGGCGTTAGCCAAAGGAAATACGCGGTCTAACCCGCTCATACCAGCCCGTACACCCTGCCAAATTACCGTGTAACGAATTTATTACCAGTCAGAGATCTGATTTACCTAATTAAGAAACAAACAACTCTTTATTTGCTGACATTAGATCTCTAGTTATATTACGACATGACAAGGAAAACATGACATCATCACAGAGCAAATATGACGTCGTCTCAGAGCAATTTCGAAAGAGGAATTCAAACTTCACTTGTAAACATTTGAGTTTAAACGGTTACACGCTATACTGAGAAGTCTCAAATTGAGGAACATATGAGGAACAGTTTTTTACGTTTATTATCGATTATTTGGTCGTAATCCGTCCAGAATTAATGGAGTAAGGACGATATGAAATTTCGAATCGACGCTAAAAACAAAAACAAAACGAATGACGTCACGCGTCAAATTTGAATTCTGTATTCTCCGTGGAAGACGCCGAATACTGTTCTGTACACCCTGGCAGTTTTTGGCAAACTGACCAATCAAATTCCAAGGATCCGGTGCTAGGGGTGTGAGTAGTGTTGAACCTTTAATTACTATTCATGAACAGACTCAAGAAAACCGAGTCTGCAATTTTCTCTTTTGACATTGCTACTTTTGTTTTCGAAGGATTGCCCACTTTCAAAATATTTATTCAAACGTTTCCACTGACAGAAAGTTCCAAGAAATGCATGATTCATCAAGCATCTCTTACGTTTGTTAAAATATCGATTACTATAAAGAGTTTTACATTAGTACGCCATGTTTGAAGTTAATACAATAGCCGCTTTGTAGGTACATCGTGTTATATCCTTCTCGACTCGGTTAGCCATTAGCTGAGCAACATGTCGTAGGAATAAAATACCATATGTATCAAATTTATCTCTCTTTTTTATTAACCGTTTCCCTGATATAAAAGCCCTTTGCAAACAGAGTAGACCCAGATCAGATGGGTTCTATAGGACTACAGTTTTACCCAATACCGTAATATCCTGTGTACATATACTCATATGCCTTTAAAGCAGGTGGCTTCATAATTTCAACCAGTACTAAGCTACCTTAAGCTACGTTACCGTATGTTGTTACTGATAAGCCAGAACATCAAACATAGACAATTACAGTTTGGATCCCGGTGAGTCGTTGGGTAACGTAGCGTCTCAACAGGACCCAGACTATTCGACTCTCAGATAACAGTTTTTGATAGAAATGAGATAGACAACAACTGTTGCATACTAAAGTCATTTAAGTTTAGATTTGTTCATTAATACATATACATGTACATTCTGTCAGAGTTGTTGTTTTTTGTCACAATATCCAATATACATGATTAGGTCATGTCATTGCAAATCGCATATTGCGGCTTAAAAATGTTAGACCTTTATCCGATGAATATTTGAGAAACTACGTAAGTCATGAATATATATATGAATTGTTATAATGATATATATCAACACAAGAACTATAGAATCTGATTTATATAACACCACAAGCAAGCAGAACAGAATCTGATCAGACGGTTCCTACAGGCTGCGCGTCTACTCAGGTGGTCTTCCCATTCGTTCTGTAGTGATAATTTCATAAAAATCGATACGTTATCAAATACACAAAACCTTATCTAGACAAATATTTAAGAAAACAACACGGTTTTGTGAATGATTCAATGCGCCATTTTGCATGAAAATCAATACATTATTAAAGGCAATGATTCTTATCTCGACCAATGTCACTGACCGAATATCATGTTTCAGAAAACAACACACCCTTGTCAAGTTACATTATGTGTCAGTCATTTAATTAACGAGTTCAACGCCAAAGTATGTTTGCGTTCAACCCAACTACAGTCTCTGTGTAGAATTTTCTAAATGTTTACCTTACTCCTCTTATCCGAAGCCTTGGTTTTAAACTATTTAGCTAATGAAAATGTGTGTAAGATTTGAAGCCATCAAGGATATTAATCAGATGAGTGTTTATAGAGGCATGGGACACAGTATCAGATCTATATAATTACATACGTAAATAGAACAGACGCTGATCAGACGGCTCCTATAGAAGCTTTCAAGTCGGGGTCTACTCTGATTGCTCATGAAGTATCACATGATTATGTTTCTACCATGAATCTCAATTGTTTATAATGTCGTTATAAATGTTTACCTTACTGCTCATATTTTAACCCTTTTTACCTAATGAAAGTTCATGTAAGAAATAATAAAATCAAGGGCATTTATTAACCCTTTCACCACCAATGTCGCCGAAATGCACCACGACAAATAGTGCAGTCCCAGATCAGACGCCGACTTTATAAGGCGGCGTCTGATCAGGGACTTCACTTTTTGCATCAAACTCTATTTCTATATCTGTGCATTATTCCTTTGATATTTGCATTTATTTATCTCCTTTATAAATATTCCAGTAATATTAATGACATCAGTATTTCTCACATGAACATTAGTCTAATGCTTTAGGTAGCCAGCCCTTTAACCCGGAATGCGGGAAACGAGTCACTAATGTCCTTTGCAAACCGTGTAGACCCAGACCAGAGGTCTCATAGAGGAGTCCTCTCTTCGGGGTCTGCACTGTTTTATCATGTTACATCTTTCTTTAGAAAAAATCATAAATATGTATTCACTGTAAGCTTAGCCTGTTTGAATTTTGGAATAGTCCATTTGAAAGTTCAGCATTGTAATGGTTAGTGGCAATATATTTTTATTTGGAAGAACATTTATTGAGTGCCCCATTGGCATTAGTGATAATAATTCGGAACAATAAATAAACTGACGTCGCAGACATTGCCTGTAACAAACGTTTCTCTTGAAAATACGACTGGATTGCATAAAACGGTTAAATGATATGTATGCGTACCCTATGCATACATTTGTATTTTATATTTTATGAACAGTTATTATGTTTCAGAATAAATCCATTCAATATGAGTGTTATTTAACCCATTACCTGATAGAGACAACTTCTGACGTCTTTGCAAACATGTGGAGTGGACCCGGATTAGGGTCTGTCCTGTTCGCTTATGGAATTATATTGATCACACCGTCCAATCGATTATGGTTACCCCATCGATAAAGCTGCGGTTACCTCGCGCAGCGAGAGTCGATTTAAAAGGTGAGTTTGTATTTTGCTCCTAAAGACTCTTAATTTAAGAAGATCGGCACTTCTTTGTATGCAGCCGTAAAAAGAAGTGTTTGCCGAACATGTTGGTGTAATATTTTCCCAATAGCATGCAGAATGGTGTATTAAATCAGTGAATCAACGTGGATCAAGATGCCAAAACACAGTTTTTCTTTCTTTGGGACTGAATATCTCCGATATATGACAAACTCATGTTAATCCAACGATGTCGAAGGTAAATCGAAGTATTTTTCTGTCCATCCTTGGACTATCATCTTGCTTTGTTTAAAATCAAGGTAGTTACAGGTATTTTCGTGTACTGGGTTGATGCTCGAATGGCTAAGGTTACCCAATATTGAGAATTTGTTGGTTAAGGTTCACCCTAATTCTGGGCGTATTTAGGCTAAGGTTACCCGACAACTAACATATGTAGTATTACAGCATCTAAAGACACAAACGTCGCATTTATTCCCTTGAACTTGAAACATAAGACGCACAACTGTCATGTATATTCTGTTACTTGTGTTTAACCTATTATGTTCACAATCTTCAATTATTATTTCTAACGTGTAAATCGAGTTTGTACAAAGACGTATAACCTGATCGATTTCTCACAGTAAATGTTTCCCTGTTTATTGTTTGAAAAAAAATTCTTTGTATTGAAGCACAAAACATGTAAACACAGGTCGGATGCTACTATATTTTATCATGTGACACTTGGTTTGTGTCTGTACTGCATATCTTTATTGTATCTATGTTTTCCTTTTGTATTAAAATATCTTCATTGCGCATAGCATTGCAAACAGTCAGGAGACGTTTAACCTAGGTCTATACGCAAAACTACGCTATCCCCTTATACTGTATATATACTGTAAGGAGTTTGTCTAGTGTTGAATAGATCCATCATTCCCGTGCTAACAGTTTGCAAAATGAAAGTTAATCGGCCAAAACAACACCACCAAAATCTATTGAGCATTTACTAAATTCCATTTACTTTCAGGTTACCAAGCATAACCATGGAGCGCTGCATGTACCAATGTTATTACTGCTATATGAAACACAATGCATTACCAGATATCATCGATCATCTAATTGAAACACACGATTCTGTATGTTTAAAGAAGCAACTGATAAAATTAAATTAAATTGCTACAATAATTCTAAGATCTGACCTGTGCAAAACTTAATTCTTTAAGATAATTATAGATATTAATCGTCAAACGGAAATTGATATAGATCTGCACGGACATATCTTTCTTTCTTCATCATATACTAGATATCCAACACTTCATGGAGGCGTAGACCTAAATCACAGGAGCATAGGACTGACTTAATTTGGTCCCAGTCGCTCTGAGTACGAAAACGTCGGGGCCGAATCCATTTCCGTGTCTTTGTTTTTAACTTTTATACGATACTCGACAGTCTCTGGATATACTCGCATATGTCACACACATGATACATAGCCAAATCAATTTTAAAATGTAGATATAACACTTTGTCTTCGAAGAAACAAACCAATGCGTCAAGTATTAGATCTAGCTCGATTTATACTGTCTGAATAACAAAAATACTTCGAAAAGTGTAACGATGAAGATGTTTTCAAGGACGAAGTGTTTATTAATGATTTCACATAGGAGATTTGCAAAACATTCTTCAATATGTGCATTTCCTAGTAGCGGAAAGGACCCTTTTCTAGAAAAAAGCAATTCCGTTTGCGTAAACGGATCGATTATTTGCGCTTTAAAAGTAATTCATCCATACACACTCAAAATGAGTTGTGTGTATATATACACATTTGATACCGTTTTGCATTGAGAATAATTTTAGTAAATCAATAACCGTCCATACAATAGAGTTAAATACGTTTATACATGTTGATAGTTCACCTAATTGTAAAATCGTATAGGTGAACTTACGTTGTTGAATGTTGTCTTTGTACAAACTCGATTTACACGTTAGAAATAATAATTGTTGTGAACATAATTGGCTAAATACAATTTACAGAATATGCATGACAGTTGTGGGTCTTATTTTTCAAGTTCAAGGGAAAACATACGACGTGTGTGTATTCAGATGCTGTAATACTACATATGTTAGTTGTCGGGTAAACCTTAGCCTAAATGCGCCCAGATTTAGGGTGCACCTTAACCATCAATTTTTCAAAATTGGGTAACCTTAGCCATTCGAGCATCAACTCAGTACACGAAAACACCTGTAACTACCTTGAATTTAAATAAAGCAAGATGATAGTCAAATGATGGACAGAAAAATACTTCGATTTACACTCAACATCGTTGGATTAACGTGAGTTTGTCATATATCGGAGATATTCGGTCCCAAAGAAAGAAAAACGGTGTTTTGGCATCTTGATCCACGTTGATTCACTGATTTAATACACCATTCTGCATGCTATTGGGAAAATATTACACCAACATGTCCGGCAAACACTTCTTTTACGGCTGCATACAAAGAAGTGCCGATCTTCTGAAAGTAAGAATCTTTAGGAGCAAAATACAAACTCGCCTTTTAAATTGACTCTCGCTGCGCGAGGTAACCACAGCCTTATCGATGGGGTAACCATAATCGATTGGACGGTGTGTTGATCTGATTCCACGGTTTCTGTTTTTGCCAAATGCATGTGTTCATACACTATTTACACATATTCAAATTGTAAATATTCAAGATGTCATTACATAAATATTTATAACGACATGGTTTCGATATATGACTGATATAGAGCAATTTTGACAGCATTAAAGTTGTCTTTAGCATTTCATATTTAATCGTTTACCTCTCCACCACCGAAAAATGCCAACCGTTTTAATAAAGATATAAGAAGGAACAAGCACCGTTGACGTTCTGACTTTGTTTTTGCTGTAAATAAATTGAAAACGACAATGCACGTTAATATATATCAAGCTGACAAATTCCCTATTCAGCATCCATGTAAGAACTAATGACATTTATATTCATGAATATTTATCACCTGAGCAAACTGTTTATATGAATGTTTGTTTTGTTTTGACAAAAACTGCAGAATCATGTCTACATCATGTCAAACGCAAACAGAATAGACCCTGATCAGAGTACACATACAGGAGCCATCTGGCATGGATCTACTCTATAAAGGCATGAAAAGCAGTTTTATAAGTTTTATTAATGAAAGGGTTAAACGGCAAAAGGGGTAATGCCATAGGCTTACATCAAATGAGTAACCGAGTACCTTGATACATGATGATTTATATAACTTATTTTACCACATCTTATTAAACTACGGTGTCTTTCAAATATTGTGAATCCGTTCCTCAGTATGCCACTGAACGCATCCTATGATATATTAGATAGAAAATATTACACGTATATTAATTAATGTAAAGGTTTCGGTCTACCCTATTTGCAAAGCGCCAATCACCTGTTTGTGACAGTTCTCTCAGTTACGTGTAAACGTACAGAACACGTCACAGTATGCATATTAAACACACTACAGACAATCCTATTAATGCAATCTTGATTAATTTACACATTTTGTCTTTCTTATATCCTAATTACTTTAATTATTCGAACATCCAATCTCTCCGTCTCAGCCATTTATAAAACTGAAAAAGTTATCATTGCATTATTTTGATAACTTTGAATTAGACTGACAAAGTATCAATCGCTTGTCTTAGTATGTCTGCCTGTCTGTCCGAATACTTTGGGTAATTAAGGTTCTCCACGTAAACGATCTCCTTTCTTCAGACTATTCCAATAATGTTGTACATCATGAATCTGTCAACACAGCGACATTTTGACTTGTTATATAAATGTTGGTCGATATGACGGACACCGATTCTGCTTATTTTCAACTTAACCCCTTTCGGCGCCAAATTTCTAATTGTCGTCTGCAATCCAAGTTTGTTAAATCATTCAGTAAAATAAGGAAATGAGATAAATAAATGCAAATTTCAAAGGAATAGTGAATAGTGAAGTCTCTGATCAGAGGCGGCGTCTGATCTGGGACTGCACTATTTGTCGTGGTGCATTTATGCGACATCGGCGGTGAAAGGGTTAACCCGTATCCCTTTATTCGTGACATGACTCGCATTCAAGAGTTGCTCGGCGTCTCACCAAGATCCGATACGTTTGACATCAGGCCGGTAGACTCATAGAAACCTGTCCGAATCTGAAGTAGTCTACATTGTAACATATCTAAATTCGAGCAAGGAATTGTTTTTAAACGGGTTTAACCCATTTGCGCCCAGTGGATTATTCCATGTTTATATAAATTCAAGCTAGCAACTTTTTTAATCTTTCTTCCTTAAATACGCATTTCTACTAGTCACTTTTCGAAACCTTAGGGGCAAATGCTCTATTTATCACAATGGTTTCAAAACTACAAAATTCTATTTTTTTTCCTTTTCTCTACTTAATGCTCCTTTTCGGTAGATTTATTCAAAGAGGTCGGATCTAAAAATAGCCTATGGAGGAATGGGTTAAACGGGTTTAATATTAGGTTATGACACTTTATTGCTAAGGTTTCAGATTTATCATGCTGGACTTTAATTTCTGGTACTATACATGGCGGTCATCCATCATTATAATCAAATATTCCCTGTGAACATATGTGTGGCTTCCAAAACCATACGACAGAGATATTGATACAGAAAATAGCGACAGCCGCAATGAGGTCTGAGCCTTGGTCTCAGGGGCAACAGTAACTTGGTCAGGACGACAGCTATGCAGAAAAGTCCTGCAGGAGTTTTCTTTATTACTTTCGCCATGCATTAAACAACAACATGCTTTAAAAGATACATGTGTGTATTTATAAAGTAGTCGCTTTAGAGGGGCCTACTGTAATTCACATTACGTTCGCGAGTTTTTTCATAAGTTTGCAGTCGTTTTGATACCGTTAAAGCTCGTTAACTCAAAAATATAGTATAGCAGAGTTAAAAAGGTTTTTGCAGACGGCCGCTTAATTCAGTGTAAACGTCGTGGAGAAAGTTCCTCTATGAGCTTTTTGTACGACTTTCCCCATGCATTAATCAGTCACCAGTCTTAAAGACCGGTAATAGTACTTGTTTGAGAGCTCGAGTTATCGATGTCACTTTTTTGAAACCATTTTGATAAATAGAGCATTTGCTCCTTAGGAGCAAATGCTCTATTTATCACAATGGTTTCAATACTACACACGTCTAAAAATTGTCTCAGAATAAGAAATACTTACTTTACGATGCATTTGTTTGTTCTTTTGCTGCCAATGTCGCATCTGTGATTACCTATGCAAATGGTTTGGATCCAAATGAGATACCGAATAAATCGGCGTCTCATCAGGATCCAGAATGTTTGTGTAATGTGGTTATGTTTTTTCAAATAAAAAACGGATAAAATTAAACAAATGAAGCTTGTAGCAGACGACAAATTTTGCAGACGACAATATTTGCCAAAGGAAATTTCATTTTGAGAACATCGTGTCCAAACTTTGATTTGCGATTATTTAGACATTACCTGATGTCCTCACTTGTTTGAGAAACTTTGTCAGAGTGTCAGACGTGTTGCATTCTGATAACACGACGGTTTGTCTAGACATAGGATTTTGCAATGTCAATCAAACCGAGATCCCCAGAAAATAATTAAACATACTTCCCTGGGGTTATCAATTCATCATGCAAATATTGCTATTATCATGAGAGTTGTTCTCGCGTTTCAAATTACAGTAAAACCCCTATTAAGCGCGAATCAAAAAGAGGTATAATTTAAGTTCTTACAGGCGTGTTGTAGTTTGCGGGACGAAAGTTGTGCACGAATCTCCCATAGAAGCTTTCGGCATCATTTTCGCCCTGCATTCAGCAACCATCTGCTTTAACAATTCCCAAGTTTATTGTTAAATGGTCGCTTTAAGGGGTTCTACTGTATGAGACATTTGTATGTTTCAATGTTATCTCTGTTTCATTCTAAGATGAATAAAAGGTCAAGGTCATAATTGTTCCGAATACCTTTTTATGTAAGATTCACACCGATATCAGGTGCAGTAATACCCCTCTAAAGTGACCATTAAAAAGAGTAACTTAACTCATTAGTCTATTTTTCGACCCAACCTATTTGAATTAATCTACAAAAAAGGAGCATTTACTAGGGAAATGGACAATTTTAGACGTGTGTAGTATTGAAACCATTGTGATAAACATAGCATTTGCTCCTAAGGAGCAAATGCTCTATTTATCACAATGGTTTCAAAAAGTGACTTTAACAAAAGGCATAGAAAGGCGTATTTATTGAGAAAAGGGTTAATACAGGAAGAATGTTATGCTTTTGATGACACATGTTTATTCATAAAATAGTTGCGTTATGGAGGTGTTACTGTACATAGTTCAAATAAAATTAGACACTATATAACTAATCTGAAGTGATACCTTAAACAGTTTACAGGTGATAGCTCAATGCAAGACATACAAAATGCATATGGGAATTCCCATTCCTATGGGAACTTTCTACCTAACTTTTGTCCTATATTACCGTAGATCTTTACAACCCAGAATTAGACTTCTCTTTGTTTGTCGGTTAAGAGGGAATCTGCTGTTAACAATTATTATCATGGATGCGCTCGCAGCAGACTAAGGATAAAAAGAAACTTTTGTTTAATATTACAAATGCCTGCCTTTTATCTCCATAAACAATAGTTGTTCTCTAATGCTGCGTGTGCCCACTTTAAGAGGTGACGTCATATATTCTCACCGACGAAGTCTTTGTCTGTTTGGCGACTGCGGAACTCACCTATATCTGATTATATGCGAATACACTATAACCTGTCTTAAGCGACCATCAAAAAGGGATATATTTATTGGTCTGTAAGGCAGATAGTAGCTTACTGCTGGTCAAAAGTTATCATAAAGCTCATATAGGAGTTTTCTGTGTTTGGTAATTTTGACTTGTTTTTTAAAGATTCCTATGTTCTATAAATTAGCGGCCGCTTGGGACAGGTCCTACTGTACACTATCTCAAAAGGACCGTCTCGAAATGTTTTCAAGAATATTAATTCTCGAAATAATAAGTGCTAAGAAACATGTTAATGCAAATGAAATCGGGTTTTTTTTTTATTTCTATTACATATATTTATAGGAACTATATAAATGCCAGACAGCCTTGGGGTTTATTCAGTCCTATTTCTGGAATGTCCAAAAACACGTGAATAATTTCAAGAAACATTATTGTGGCTTTCGGGAGGAAACCGGACTGTACTGACATTCGCAAATTAACACCGAGGTTTTATTGCACTTACAGGGGAATTACTACCATCCTTGTCACGATATTAGTAGCTTGTAGACGTGTTTGATAAATTTATTTAACCCTTTTATCTCTAAATATCAATTTCGGATTGCCCCTGTAGATCTCCAGATAAGATGCGTAAATTTCAACATTTTCAAGAATAACTCCTTTATTTCTCCACCAAACCCTGTACTGTGACCACTCTTTAGACTCGTCTCGAAGTGACGATTCTAAAGAGTGGTCATAGTATAGGGTTTGGTGGAGAAATGGCGATTTTTGTATTTGGGTACGCACCCTTATCTGTAGCTCTGAAAATAGTTTGGGCCGGCTTCTCAACAGAATCCAAAGCTTTGGACAATCTGAAACTGTTTTTAAAGAAGTTGCAGAAAATATGCATTTAGAATTGTTACAGGTAATATTTTTAGACAAAGGTCACGTACTGTTGAAAGGTTTAATAACTGGTCAGACTGAAACTATGTCTAAGGGAATAAGTAATTACCCCTAAATTGTCTTCTACAAATCGATATCATAACAAGCAGTGACAAAGATGTACATTGTCGGAAACCACTGCCCTGATTATAGAATAAATATACCATCCCATGTCCATCCCATCAAATATCTTCAAACAATTTCCATTTGATAAAATATGGTTATTAGGGGACAGAGCAAAATTTTCTAATGTAATTACAAACCTTGGAGCGATTTCAAATCATTTTACAATAGTGTTTTTCTTTGATGTCCATTTTCAATATTATCTCAAAACAAATTTATTGCGGTAGAAATATCAGATATTGTCAGGGAGTGTTGGAGTATCTGTAAAGTCAAGCTATTAATATGGACTGTTGTTACCGCCCTCCGTCCGTCCGCCATCCGTCCGTCCGGGGTCCGCGGTCCACCTGTTCAACTTATTCATCAAATACCATCCTTTCCAAAAAAAACATGATTGAAGACTGATGTCACCTGGTAGAGATGTTCTTTTGAAAGTCATGTAACAAACTTATTTAAAGATTCACATTCCATGTATAATTGTAAAATTCTTGTTTCCATGGCAACAAAACATTCAATAATCCTGTCCTGATAAAAACACATTTAAAAACCGATAGCCCGTTTTCAAATTTAGTTTTACTTATATTGAGAGAAACAAATGTTCTCCTCAGAAGTAACTGGAAAAATTCCAATATAATTTTGCAGGAATGTTCATCACATGACACTACCAAAACATTTTAGATGTATGTTACACTAATATGATCGACAAATCCAGTCAGTGTAGTGTAACATCTTCATAGTACAGTAACGCCTCGCTAGTGCGGCCATATTTATTTACAAATGACTGCATAATCTAGGGCAAATGTAATGCAGAAAGCGTCTATAGGTATTTCTGCATAACTGTTGTCCTGCATTAAGGTACCACTTGTTTTAAAAAAAATAAAAAGGAAAAACAGTCAAACAGGGTGAGCCATATACGAAAGGACATCAAACATCACCAAACAAGAAACGGCACAATTACAAGACAAAACGTCAAGACATAAAACATGTAAAATAACAATGTAGACCATAGGGTGAAAGTAGGAAAGAAGGACTTATAGCTAGCAATGTGCATCATGAGCACGTTTGATGTGATATATATCACATGAAAACAGATAAATCGTACACTTAGTAGTGACATTTTCATAACATGGACGATTGTTGTGTGTTTAAATGTTGCTTTTCAATGGGGTCGAATCACGAGTTCTTTTAACTGGCGGAAACGGTCCTTTCACTACAAATCCAAATGTAATACCTTTACAGTTCTAATATAATAATGTATGTAAGAAAAGAGAAGGTAGATAGCTACAATGTATGGAGAGAGATTGGAGAGAAAAATCAACGACAGATAATCAACAGATTGATTGATAATTGATTTTAACGGATTTGGAAACATTGAAACCATTTCATCATCAATATAGTGTACACATGTTTCTCTGATAATTCTGTTCGACTTGGGACTTGCTGAGCATAACCTTATCGCCTATACGTGAAATATAAAAAAATCACTTTTATATCAATTTACATAAATGTTTGCAATAATATAGTAAGCTAGTTTAACCTTTAGCCTGCTGAGCAAATTATTTTTACAGAATTGTTCACCTACTACATTTTCAAAATTCAAGCTATAAACAATGTGTCTACCAAAATGCAACCAGGGTGTCAAACAGGATGAGACGCTAGAGAGTTACTCGGCGTCTCATCTGGATCCAAACTGTTTACATAGGTATTCATTCATCCGCCCATAGCAGGCTAAAGTTTAACCCATTCGCTTGCTATTCACGTCAATATACCTACCTATAAATAGTGAAGACCCAGATGAGACAGCTCCTGCAGGAGCTGTCTCATTAGGGTATGCACTATTTATAAATTGATTGTGCAACTAGTGCACTCCATAACAGTGATTGCACAGAGAAATACTTGTAGACAGTGAATATATATGTAATTATACAACAGGGAATGAGTAAAGAAGAAGAAATGTATTTTAAAATTCAGCAAGAGAATGGTTAATATAATTCCCTCCAGAGGAACAGATAAGGTTTATAGGTTAATTGAGTATTAATCCTCAATTTTAAAATTGATTGAGTAACTAATAAAACAAATTGGGAACTAAACCTTCTGTAATCTCCAATCACATAGAATGTGAGTAATCAATACACTAGTACATGTATAATGACAAATTGCCCTTAATAAAAAAAAACTAAGCATTGGGTTAAACTAACATACAAAATGATCCATTAATGAAATAGCCACATACATATTGTTTGGTATGAACATAAGACAATAAAATCCACGTTGAACTACCTAGATAATAACAAGTATGTTGGTCAGACTGGGCCAGATGCATACACCTGTTATCGGTTAGTCTGATACTAGATATTTGATCATAATATTTATTGAGCTTGTTATAAATTTATTTCAGACTAAATAAGTATTTAGAAAAAATCTATTGAGTAATCACGGAAATTTGCAATTTTTATTGTACTTTACTCCATACATAATTATGCTTGTGTAGGCCGTTGAAAACAGTAATCCCGTCTTATCAGGGCTTGCTCTGTTCGCTTATAAAATAATAAAAGTCTGATTCTACAGTGTCTGCCATGGCCAAACATGTCTGTGTTTAGGTGTCATTAAAATTATTCAGCTAACTGATATGGACGACAGCAGAATTCTTTATGAATATTCGTGAAGATAAGGGTTAAAACATTGGCGTATCAACTCATATAATAGTGTCTGTTAGATAGGAGGACGTTTGGACAAACCAAATTGTATTATAGTATACTAAATAATATGAAACAGCATTTTCACTACCGAAGAAAAATAAGCAGGACAATTGGCAACTAAAGGAATTCCTAATGTGTGATCACCATACAAACTGAAAGCAAGACATTTCTTTTAACCCGTTCCCTCATGTTGGCGCCCCCTTTGGAAATTTTGTCATTTTGACACAATGTGTCACAGTGGTTTCAAAACTGCACTATTCTAGGATTTTCATTTTCTCTAGTAAATTTTCAGTAGATTTATTCAATCAGATTGGGTCTAAAAATAGTTTGTGAGGAAATTGGTTAAATAACGTACTTTCTGACGTATAAGAGTCGTAAAATTAATGTGAATGAACTCGGTACCTATATAATTTATCTGCGTATACAAGTGACAACATGTACAGGAGTAAAACAGACAGCGAAGCCATATGTGTTTCTTACAACGTGACTTTCACCTGAAGGAATAGCTTTTCTACTTGATAAAGTTTCATACCACCTACTTGACAATACAAACATTTTCCCGGTATAGTTTGAAATTGCTAAGAAAAGCGTAGCCTTAGTGTTGTATGTTGCAATAATGAATACTCAAGAATAAGTCAGTTCATAGTCATACACACATTCTCGTCATATACACTCTCAGAATCTTATTTCTTGACTATACTCTATCTTGTTACCCTCTCAGAATCTTATTTCTTGACTATACTATATCTTGTTGCAACTCATTAGAATCGCCTCTACGAGACGAGCTGCAGCAAGATGGGGTTTGGCAGAGAAATACAATAAACATTCGATGCTACGAAATTTCAGTAATGAAGTATTTGTGTCTTTGTAGGTAGGTAACTGCTTAATGCAGGGTGGAGGTCATGCAGAAAGCTCCTAGAGGAGCTTTCTGCATGACCTCCACCCTGCATTAAGCTGTCACTTGTGTTAAAGGTTAATAATTGTACGTAATTGAGTGTTCGAATAATCGAGTTTCACCGTATCAAAATATTTCAATAAGAATTTCTACCTACACATCTTTTTTCTATATCTATGAGTACTAACGAACAATCTGACTGCCGTTGGCATGTAATTGTAATTAAGAGATTGCAAATTGCAACAGATACAACTTAAATGAACTAAGGTTTTATGTCAATGACTTCCTCTTAATGCAAGAGCAAATTAGCAAGATTGACGTTCACGTGCTGGAACTTAAATGTGATGGTAACTGGAGATACTGCTTTTAATTTCCATACTTCAACTAATGGGTGATTTACATTGTAGCTGTCATGGCATCCTTATTTACGTAAATCTTAACAATATTACATTACTGTCACGTATTTTCATATTGACTGTGGGGATTTGAATGTTGCAGTGTAGTATCATATTTCTAATGCATTGACGAAGCACGTGTTTCAAAGCGTGTTTCTCGATTTAGACAAGACAACCCTTATTCATATGGCTTCAATTAATTCCATGACTTCATAGTAATGTAACTCATACTTTGCAATCGAAGTAATTATTGTCTGTCAAATATCGTCGTCTGATAATAATCTACAGTGAGAGTGAAAAGTAGTTTGCATCCTGGTGAGACTCATCTGGATCCAAAATGTATACGTAGGCTTTCACCTACTCGCCGTCCGTACGCATACAATTGACGAACTCGCCGTCCATACGCATACAATTGACGAATTCGTCGTCCGTGCGCATAGAAGTGAATTAACTCTTTCGCTGACAAATGTTATCGTCTGCAAACTTAGTTGTCACCTACAATTTCGATTGTTCATGTTTCTTCATTTTTTTATTAAAAAAGTTTGGATCCTGATGAGACGCCGAGTTACTGATTCGGGGTCTCATCTGGATCCAAACGGTTTGCGTAGGAACTCACAGATGTGACATTGGCAGCGACAGAGTTAAGACAATGTTGTTCCTTTCTGCTTATAATAATACATAAACAGAAACGAAAATATATATTTTTTAAAAAGGTATAACCATTTTAATGCAAGAAACGAGTGCACTGGCTTTTGCAAACTGTGTAGATCCAGATCAGAGGGCTCCTTGTGGAGCCCTCTAATCAGGGTCTGCACTTTTTGTCATTCAAAATGCTTTCGAAATGTTGAACCTTTCATACTGAATGGGCTCTTCATAAACATTGATGGGTCCGTCTACGTTGAAAACTCAAACTAAGCAGAATACAATATAGTCGTCAAGAGGATAGAACAGCTCTTGGGCATAAAGTGTAGATCCTGGTCAGTCGAGGCTTTGAAGCTCGAAATATGATCAAGGACTACATCTCCATGTACCGATATTATTTCCTTATTTGGCTTAACACTGCAAATTCGAGTCCCCTGCATGTCCTTTATGTGACATGTGAAAACACGTTTTCGTTTAATTTACAAACAAGCAGAGAGTTTACTGACTGATCAACATATAACATAACATAACATAACATATTGTTTATTTCGGTTTAAGCATAACAGCTCATCACCATACAAACATACATGTATTCTGCATGCAACGAAAAAACAACAACAAAAAACAACAAAAAAACGAGAAAAACATAAACATAAAGTACATGATGGATGTGAGAGTGTAAATCATTAACGTTTCATATATAACTTAATTGTGATTATGAAGAGTTCATTAAAGTATCCCTGTATTTAAAACTCTTATAACAAAATATTGCTAATCTAGTGAGAATTGTTGTCTTATTACTACTTAACAGCTCAATTAGTTTAAACATGCTTGGTCGCTGCCAATAATATTTCTGAATATACTGTTTTCTAAAATTACCATATTTTGGACAAATTAATATGAAGTGATACTCATCTTCTATATCATTTAATGTGCAATAAGGGCATATTCTTTGGTTTCTTTCTATATTCCTGTGTCTACCTGTTTCAATTAGAAGTTTGTGTGACGATAATCTTATTTGAGCGATGGTATTTCGGTATTTGGGTATATGGAGCAAGGCTAGATAATCAGACCGCTCAAAAGATGTTTTAAGTTCCTTATACATAGATAAAGATGTGCTTGAATTAACACTTTCATACCAACCGGTAATGTACATATCTTTTAATCGGGACTTAAGAATAGGAATAAATGATTTAAAACAAACTGATCCGGGAAAGACCCATATCTCCGCGAAACCTGAATTACACAGTAAATCACGTACTTTTGATGACCAATTTACAACTCCGTCGAATTCTTCTATATCTCGAGCTTCTCTCACGCTAAGTAAGTGATACCTGCGAATGCTGCCATTGTCTTTTCCTCCATTTTCATACATTGGAACCGGGGTCAAATGATATCTCATAGTATCTAAACCACAGCAATGAGGGAAGCGCGTGTACTGATAATTTTAAACAATTGAGAGTCAGATTAGGGTGCTCCTCTGCTAGCCTTCCTGGTTTTGGTTTGTGCTATGTGTTATTCAAAATCCGCTAACAAAAGTAAGCATTTCATACTTTCTAGTTAAACACTGATGGGCATCTCCTCCCTGAATATTTAGCACTGAAATAATTAGAGATGACTTCATGACGATATTCCTTGTGGAATGTTTATATGCCGTTTCACAGATTTAATGATACATGTACATGTATTATATTTCATAAATACCGTAGAGAATAATGCAGGATTGGATTATGAACGCATCTGCCCTTAATTTGCGGGAATTCAGTATACAATACATTTGTAAACATTGTAGATCCAGATCAATGGGGTATTGGGGATTCCTTTGATCAGGGTCTGCAATGATGTCATAAAATTCATTTTCTCCAGTGATAAATGTATTTGATTGACCTTCAGAAAGATAAGAGCCAGTCTTACTTATTCAGCAGATTAAGGGTTAAGAATTACACATTATTTGTGACTACCATCAAGAAGCTTTTGTAATTTTATGATAGTTACACAATAAAGTATTAAATGTGCTCGTTTTTCGAACAACTCTAAACTGCTTTGTACATTTTAACAATTCAGCTACCAAGAAATGGAAGCCTCATTATTTATACAAACGCCATATGCTGGATATGAAAAAATTAAAATCTTGAAGCATGGACGTAATTATTTTATTACAAACAAAAGGTACAGTTCATATACACATATCCACTCTAAAAGAGACTTTCAAATCAGTACCAATGCCGGTCTGTAAGATACGTGGCAATCATGCATAAAGCTTCCCAAAGAACTTTCTCCGTGACTTACATTCCGCATTAAGTTCCTTTAGTAGCCAACTGACTAAAACGATCAAAAATAGTCTTTACTAAAATTCCGATTTAGAGTAATTTCCCTGCGCTGGGTCTAAAGGTATAAATAACCACCAAAGTTATGCAATGAAGTTCACATAAGAACTTTCGACATTACTTTCGCTTTGCATTAAGAAGCAACTTCCTTTCAATCCATTCCATCATAATGAAGCATTTTGACGCCTCTGTAAAAGTCACAATATTTTCAAAACTACATAATTCTATTTTTTCCCTTTTTCTAGTAAATAATCATTTTCAATAGCTTTATTCAAAGTAGATGGGTTTGCCTATGAGTGAATTGATTAACTCATTCTCTCCTACTGACGCCTTATTGCGCCTATGTAAAAGTCACTCTTTGAAACCATTGTGATAAATAGGGCATTTGCTCCATAGGAGTCAATGCTCTATTTAGCACAATGGTTTCAATACTACACAATTCTAAAATTGTCCTTTTCTCTAGTAAATGCTCCTTTTCGGTAGATTTTTCAAAGAGGTTGGGTCTAAAATAGTCCAGGAGAGAATGAGTTAAGGACACTCATGTTTATTTAGCCCTACTCTTCAAGTGACACATTTATTGAGGACCAGTTAGCAGGTTTCTCGGTCACGGTCTCATGTCTGTACGAATTGTGTACATTTTATTAAATCGCTGCACGATTCCCAAATCTAAAAACAGGTCCAGTATTGATCAATCTTGGAGAGTCCGGATGAAATTCAGAGACACATCAAAGAAGCACCAAAAGAATTAACAAGTAGACATGCTAGCTCGTGTTTTAATTCTAATCATGAACATTTGTCCAATGGAGACACATTTTGGAAAAAAGTAACAGATTTACTCGGTGTTTTTATCGGGATTCAAACTGGCAATCACTGTTTTGTCATTGACATCGAAACGAATCAACCTTATTCCACCTTCTGCGACCTGACTTGCATTTACAAATAGCTTGGATCCCGATGAGGCACTGAGTTATTCGGTATCTTATATATCAGGATCCAATATATTTGACATTCAACCAGAAGCTTTTAATCGGAACTAGTCAATATTGCATCACATTCAAACTTAAGAAGGCATTTCTGGACAGCGGGACCAGATTAAAGTTGTATTATCAAAACAATATGAATCAGGGTAAAAGAAATGAGTAGATTGCTTAGCATTTCAATAGTTCCTTTATTTGAGCAGACATTATTTTTTGAAAAAGATATAAGGATAGTATCAATAATGTCACATGATTACAGATTGTTTATATCAAGGTAGATTGACGAATCAGACCTGCGAGTATACAGTAGAAACCCTCTAATGCGACCACTTAAAGAATAACCATAGCTGTCTTTATAAGCAGGTGGTTGCTTAATGCAGGACGAAAGTAATGCAGAAAGCTCCTGCCTCTGTCATCCAGAATATTGCCCCTGTTTGGTGATCGCATTAGAGGGATTTTACTATATTATATCTTAAGCAAACAGAACAGACCCTGATTAGATACCTTTGCGTCTGATCTGGGTCACTCATGTTTGCAAATGCATCAAAAGGAGTAGATTTGCCACACAGAGAGCCTTTCATGCCTTTGCATACGGAGATGAGTCTGCTTAGTTTCCTAATGACATAATATAGATCAGATTCTATAGCTAAGTGGCCAATCCATTCATTTTTTATAATGCCATTACAAAAACTCAGTGAATCAAAATTCATGATACCATTATTTCCTTTCAGAATTTATGTTCTTCACAACAGCTGTTAAGTGCCCGTGTGGCGGCCGTAAAAAGTCGCCCTGTATTTCATTCTCGATGTTGTTATATTTTCTGGTCATTCGGGGTCATCAGTTTCAGTGCTTTTAGTTATGAAAATTGAAAATTTTAAGGCCTGAGTAGTGTTGTACATGTACATGTATTAACTAATCAAAATTACAATCAATAGAACCGAGTCTACAATTTTCTCTTTTCGCATTGCTGCTTTTGCTTTTCAAAGGGTCTCCTACTTTCAGAATTTATATGGTTGTTTTTTCTCGTTATATCCGTATCTGAATGATATTAATTACCACTTTTGTCATCAACTATTTGATACGCAAATAATGTTCTGAAACGAAATTGAAGATATCTCCAATTTGAAACTGATCATCTTAAAAGAAGAAAGTCATATGGTTGCGAAAGCATTAAAAGCATTGGTATTAATTACCAAATGTACATATGTTTGAATGGATCTTTTTTTCCAGAATATCATTTTGCTGCTGGAATATTATGATAAATCGTAATACGCGTCCATGGAGAATGTTGTGTCATTATGTCATATTTATGACTAAGATAAAAACAAATTAGTCATAAAATACTGTGCAAGATTATCTTTTCTGTGTATCAATGGCGTTTGTTAGGGCGACAAATTTAACAACTGACAACAAATTTAACAACTGACAACATATATAACAACTGTCAGCAAATGATACACCGGTGTATGTATAACAACTGTCAACAAATGATACACCGGCCATATATAACAACTGTCAACAAATGATTCACCGGCAATATGTATAACAACTGTCAACAAATGATACACCGGCATGTATATAACAGCTGTCAACAAATGATACACCGGCATGTATAACAACTGTCAACAAATGTAAAACGACATGTATAAAAACTGACAACAAATGATACGCCGGCATGTATAACAGCTGTAAACAAATGATACACCGGCATGTATCACAACTGTCAACAAATGAATCACCGGTATGTGTTATAACTGACAACAAATACAACGCGGCAATTAATTTTAACAACTGAAAATATATATTTAACAGCTGACAACATGTGTTGCAGTGCGGAAAATGGGATAAAAGATATTGAAATCTTCAGCACCATTTATAACGCGATCGGAAACACATGTAAAACATTTTCATTCGTATTAAATCTAAATGAAGCGAATGTTGCTCCATATTATACTATGCTAAGAGCGAACAATTAGTAAAATTTCGGTTTAGAAACAAACAACATATGATTTGTATATCGTATAAATCATATAAACCCCGAATATATTGTAATATTACAAAGTATTTTTTCACGATATACGTAACGGTATATACTTATTCTCGCATTTAAGCAGAAATCAATGTGTTCAGAAATCGCCAAACCGACACAGATTTCGGCATTACTGAATAACTGAATATCAACAAAACACGCTTATTAACGGTAAAAACAATGAAGAGAAAACGTTTAATACATGCTGGTATCATTTTTTATTTAAAATGTTGATTCGTATTATTATATATGCGGGTTCGATATCACCTCAAAGTAATGTTTTACCTTTAACAAACTTATATTTCCAATACAAAAACAAATCTCATACGTAAACTACCACTAATTATTTACTCAGAGGTCAAGATAAGAAGCGCAAATTACTACATTTTCAAGGGTAGCTCCTTTATTTCTCCACCAAATCCTATACTGTGGCCACTCTTTAGAATCGTCTGGAAGAGACGATTCTAAAGAGTGGGCACAGTATAGGGTTTGGCGGAGAAATGACGATTTTAGTATTTGTGTAGCACCTTTATCTGTAGTTCTGTAAAAAGATATACTCATATTCTATTGAATAACATATGTTTCAGAAAGATTCAACACGACGGAAAATGTTATATTTGTTGCATCGTTACAAATGTTGCGTTGCAATTGGGTTTTTTTCTTCAAATCGTGTTACATTTGTTACTGGGTTCTAAATAGGTTGGCAGTTGTTAGAAGTACAGTAAAACCCCTCTAAAACGGACGTTACATTTAGTATAAATATCGGTCTTCGAGACATGTTGCAGCTTAATGCAGTATTGAAAATCATGCAGAAAGCTCCTAGAGGAGTATATAAAAGTATATAAATTCTTCTCTTCCATAATTCCGTTTTAGAGGGGTTTAACTGTATTGCCCTAACTGACGTCACTAAAGATAACACGTCGAAATGCATTAAATCTCACAGTAAACCTCTCCATAACGGCCACTCATATCTAAGTCTGGGTCTTGTGGCTGGTGAACCAGGACAAAAGTTATACACTAAGGTTCCCATAGAAGCGTGATTAATTAAATATGTTCTGGAATAAACAGACTGCTTGTTTTCATCATTTACCTGAAGAATATTCATGCGGACCCATTAAGAATGTTAATTAACTATGTTTCGCATTATATTTTCTAAAATATATGAATACAAACCTATGACCAATATTACAGAATCATTTTTAAGATATTCTTGTAATAAACAAAAAAGAGCACGAATTGATGCTTCAGAAACTCTTTGATCTAGGTCAACACTGTTTCCAAAGACATCAAAAAGCATATCTAACAGGTAATGGGTTAATTAGGTCCAGGTATATTCAGGTTTAACGCCATGTGGGTGATCATACTATATATATATGTATCCAGTCCGATGCAGTTTCGTGCAGTGCATATTTACATTCTGATTCATTTTGTCAATTATCAATTTTATTGTATTAAAAAGTGGTGAGAGGGCCTCATAACAAGTGGCTCCTTAATGAACATTTATGTCTACAGGAAATAGCTGTTTTAAAAATTACTGATTAAATACAGGAGCTTTAAACAACACGTTATTGCGTATTGCGTGGCAAAAGGAATGTATAAAGTTTAGAATTGTATTGTATTGTATTGCATTGTATTGTATTAACCATTTCCCCGTTCTATGTTTAGCCCAACTTTCAATACCTACGGAATATTCATGGACAAACTAGTTATAATGAAATATGGAAAGTAGAACGGTGTAGCCATTTCAGAAGCTAAAGAAACAGTTTCCATAAGCAAATAGGACCCATCTGATCTGGGTCTACTCTGTTTGCAAATGCGTGAAAACACGTTCATATGAGGGAAGGGGTTAAATACTCAGGATTATATTTCATGTTGAAGGCTTTTAAAACGGGTTTTACGCTCTAAAGGCAGGCAGCTATTTAATAAAGAACGAAAGTAATTCATTCCTCCTAGGTTGTGTATGCCACCTGCACTGAAGACCATTAACAGGAGCCCCACTGGATCTGGTGCAATTTCGACTACATCCATTTCTATCAAGATCAAGCTTTTTCGAAACTATTGACGGACTGTCAAATAGCTTGGATCCTGATGAGTATGCCGAGTTACTCGGCGTCTCAACTGGATCAATTCTGTTTGCAAATGTGAGTCTGGTCGCGGACTGCTGATTAACCCTTTTGGCGCCAAATTTCTAATTGTCGTCTGCAATCCTAGTTTGTTAAATCATTCATTAAAATATGGAAAAATGAGATAAATAAATGCAAATTTCAAAGGAATAAAGCACATATTTAGAAATAGAGATTGAGACAAATAGTGAATACTGATCTGGGACTGCACTATTTGTCGCGGTGCATGTATGCGACTGCGGCGGTGAAAGGGTTAAAGATTATTTAAACTTCTTAGAAGTAAATGGTGTATAGAGGCTTTTCTGCATTCGTGTCAATGTTTCTACCATTGACAGGCCTTGCTTATCTCATACCTCCTTCAATATTTTCAAGGACTTTGTGCTGCCATGTTCATCTAGCCATTACATTTCAAGAGCCATTATTTGTATCTTCTGCAGATGCCACATAAAATTCAATGATATATTGTCACGTATTTAATGTGTTATTCACTCCCAGTATTATGGATAAGCTTTCTTCGAATTCTTTTCACATTATTTGATTTTCTAACAGTGTGGAGACGAAGAGTTCTCGGCGACTCAAATAGAGTCATATTCCATGCATATATACTATCACAAGTCACCACTAGCATGTAGAGTAACATGTTTTACTTCGGTCGCTCTGAAAGAAAAGGGGTCTTATAGAAATGAAAACAGTGTAGACGACCTAGATAAGGCATCACGTCTAAAATTAGGTACCTGTATCCATGCTTATAAAGCTTTTTAGTTGAGTCTGATTTTGTTCTCAAACTTTTGATTGGTCAGATTTGAGCCAAAGACCCTGATCAATTTGTACACTGTACGGAAAGACAGAAAACAAATTACCACACATTCTGACAAGTAACAAACAATACAGACCTTAACAAGACGCATCGTTTCCTGCGTGTTGACTGGTCAGGGTGTACATTGTTTGCAATGATAATAAAGATATGGTGAGATTTTGTTTCTCTCAATAAATTCTATTATATTCTAGCAGCAGCACTATGCGTTACTCGGTGTCTCATATGGATCCAAACTGTTTGCAAAGGTATTCACGGATTCGACCATTGCAACAAACCCTGTGAGTCTCTTTCCGGCGGCGTCGGGGAAAGAAATGATCGCATAAATGGACATCGCCACTATGACAGTTTTGCCAATGACAAATAATCTCGATTCATTAATTATTTCACCGTCACAGTCGCCAGAAAACGACTCAAATGGCTTGCCGCAGTGTGCGAATATGTAATTATCTTTGCAAACTGTTTGGACCCAGATGCGATGCCACAACTCAGCGTCTCACAAGGATCCATCGTTTGACACACTATCCATGTTTAGAAGCAATGAATGAAAATCCATTTTCTGACACTTAAAACACATGACTGTGCGTGCAGACGAAATTTATGTGGTGCTAAAAGAGTTAATGCATTTAAATATAAAAATGACCGTCGCTCATACCCAGTTTTATTAAAATCAAATTCCTCGTCCACGCACATTGAAAATGTAGACACGTTTTTCGTATGTCTTTGAATGAGATTAAGATAATGTTTGTATTGTTGTAAATATGACCTTTATTTCATTTTTTGAAAATGTTATTTAAAGTTTTCATTCATTTATTTAATATGCGAACTGTTAAAAAAGAATAATGTGTTGTTAACAATTTGCAGCAAGTTTTGTATCTACGCGTTTTCTATAAACTATTGGCGAAGTTGGGGGAGGGGGGAGTTCTTGTACCATTAAATATTTTGGCATTTTATTCTAACCTTTAGTTTACTATAGATAAATTCAAGACAGCCTTTACAAATAATTTGGATGATCTCACCCGGATCCAAACTGCTTGTCAATAATCAGTATTATGATATGCAAGGTAAATTTCAATACCTACTGATTATTCATGGACAATTTATTTGTAATGCAATAGGGAAAGTAAAACAGTGTAGCTATTTTATAAAGTAAATCAACATACCTATCAAATTCCCTTAGTAAACAGAGCAGACCCTGATCAGACGGCTCCTTTAGGAGTCATCTGATCTGGGTCTACTCTGTTTGCAAATGCGTGAAATCACGTTTATTTGAGGGAAAGGGTTAAACTTAAGTAATCGGCATTTTGTAAAGACAACATTTGGCTCGACAATTTACAGGTTAGAGGAAAAGTTAAGTGTATAGGTAACTCACCTGGAACTAAACTGTTTAAAAATGTAGCATGAAAAAGGTTAATCCATTCTTGCCTAATGTCGTTAAGAAAGGACACGGCGGGCAAATAGTGTTGACCAATGGAGTCCTGAAGGATGAGCCCACAGATTAGGATCTGTACTGTAAGCACAAACAGACGCACAAAGACAAAACAAACAATAGGGGGAAGATGGAAGCATCGCCTTGAAACGGTCAGTGACAGTTGTCTCGGGGGGGGGGGGGGTAACCGGTTTTGGGGCGCCCAACTTCACACTTATTCCATCCCCACCCTAAAAGACTAACAGTGTAAATAAACGTATCCCCTCTCCGACTAATCTACAACAACCGCGATGGCAAATACATTGGTAAATATTGCATGTAGAACAGAAACATATTTAAGTGAAACAAACTGTATCCACCTATCGCTAGTGTACTCAATGATTGAGCTGCAAACAGAGTAACTGTAGAAAAGTAATAAAAGGTACAACAAAAACGAGATACAAATATCCGACGTCCTCTCTCCGTTTCCGGATTTAAGAGGTCGTCTTCATAGCGTACTAAACTTTTCTTATCGGCGTACATGAAAATAGGGCAGCGTGATTGCCATCTGTAAAAGGTTTGACAACCAGACATGCAGTATGTTTTAGTACTATAGGATCATATCCCATTTTAATGATTTTTTAAACATATTTGATGAACAAAGTGAGAAAATGTCCAATAAGTTTGTAAATCACATCACCATAAAATACAGGATGTGAAATACCGTGTCGCAGGTGCGCCTAAAGATTACATTTGCACTTGCCAATAAGTGAGAGATTTCGATAATAAAATTTAGAGAATGTTTTTCTTAGTTTATAATATCAATGTCCTTCCTTAAGCAGTTTTTCAGTTAAAATGAGATTTCGACTGTTAAAATCGTCAGCAGAGGAACAAACTCTAGTGAAACGAATAAGTTTGTATAATAATTATAATGCATTTGTTAATAACACATATATATATATGGACAAGTGCACTTAGAAAATGTGGCTTAAACGGCTTTGCAAAAATTCACGTATGTCTAAAGATTTGATTACAGGCATCTGTGTATGTTGTATTGATTTTCCTACTTCTCTCCATTATCATACAGTGATTGAAAGGCATGGTGCTAAACTTGTATCATACCGTATCTTATTGTTCCTTTTATGAGGAAGTTTTAATTCGTGATATATTTATTCACACATCTCCGTTCTAATAAGGTTTGCTGGTTAATTACGTATGTTAGCTAAGAAATGTG
Source organism: Azorinus chamasolen (assembly GCA_963576725.1). Classification (NCBI taxonomy): domain Eukaryota; kingdom Metazoa; phylum Mollusca; class Bivalvia; order Cardiida; family Solecurtidae; genus Azorinus; species Azorinus chamasolen. The sequence continues at coordinate 534,838 of OY755243.1, read as the reverse complement.
ATGCGCTTGTTGATGTCGTCGGCATAAATTGTTGCCAGTTATCATGTTAACCAATATTTACAGCACATACGAGGGGGTGTTCCATAAATAATGTCATCTGTGCTTTATTTCGCGGAAATCGTGCAATTCATGCACAAAACCACCTCGTGTCGATTGAGTGATCACTGGCTCGTGACACAGGTAAATATCTCGTCCACACGTTCACTTACCTCGGTACAGTGTACATCGTTTCATAGCCTATTCGTTAGACTATACACAAAATGACAGGAAAACGAGCTGAAAATGTTCTTGAAATTAGGGCCTATATAAAAGGTAGGTCATTACTCGGCATAAAGGCTGTAGATATTCACCGCGAGGTGTGTGACATTTATGGGGAGGGCCAAATGTCCCACAGGACTGTTTGTAGGTGGGTAGCTAAATTTAGTGCTGGGCAGCAGCAACTGAAAGATGCTGCTCGCCCAGGTCGTCCTGCAACAACTACGACCAAAGGTAACATAGAAAAAATCCGAAATATCCTCAAAACTGATGCTCGATTCACCGTAAGACAATTGGCTCGAATGACAAACTTGTCGTTAGCAAGAGTTCATGCAATTTTGAAGAAACACCTAAAAGTTAGAAAGATAAATGCAAGATGGATACCCCATTTGTTAACGGATGAGCAAAAGAAGACGCGTGTAACAATGGCAAAAAAACTTCTCAAAATGTACCCAAAATATAGTAAAAAGGCTTTTGATAATATAGTCACTGGTGATGAGACCTGGGTGTATTATTTTGAACCAAAGCGGAAGGTTTCCAACCGAATATGGGCCACTAAAAATGCCAGACGCTCAAGTATTGCCAAACGAATACGAACGGTAAAGAAGGTTTTGTATGCTATTTTTTTTCACTAATAAGGGTCCAGCTATTCAAATCCCGGTGCCAAAAGGCAGAACGGTCACAGGAAAGTTCTAAAAAAACGTTGTTCTGAGAAAATTGAAGAACTACTACAAAAGTAGCCGCCCCAAAACAGGACTTAAGTATGTCCGACTTTTGCATGATAATGCACCCGCTCACAAGGCACGTATTGTGACTGACTTTTTGGAGTCAGAGAAGGTTACCGTCCTTCCGCACCCTCCGTATTCGCCAGACTTGGCCCCCTGCGACTAATTTCTCTTTCCAAAACTTAAATATCATTTATCTGGAAGGAGATACAATTCGAGAAATGCCCTTGGATCTGCTGTTTATCAGTGTCTGATGGGTGTCCCCATTGAAGAGTATGAAAAATGCTTCCAAAAATGGATTGACCGGCTAAAAAGGTGTATTCTGGCTGGCGGAGAGTATTTTGAAGGGCAGAGCAAATTAAAATGAACAAAAGCACTTCCGCTATATGAGCACCGATGCAAGTGACATTATTTTTTGAACACCCCTCGTACTATACGTTTCGTCAGTCGTTTGAGCAAAAACTATTATTTACTCAAGCTCAGTGTTTATAGCTATGTTGTAGTATTGTTTTTGCGCCAACATCCTTCGACAGAGTATATGTCAGATAAAAACCGTTATTGCACAATCCTAACCCACCCTTCATTTAAGTTTTTGCAAAACGGGATTAGTTATTTCCCTATCCTACCTCTTTACCGCTTCACCCCAGTCTTTCCGTTCGGGGCCTCTGTTGGTCATGGTCTTCGACTGACAATCACCTAAACCTTCGACGGTGTGGTTCGAACCCCGGTCTTGGCAATTTTAATTGTTCATGTAAAGAAGAATTTTAGCCGGATTGTGGTAGTTTGATGCTTCTATCCGGATGTTCTTCCGTGCCTGAAATATTGCCATTTATTCTGGGAACAGACAGACAAATCCTCCACTTGTAATTAACTAGACGTCATGATATGACTGAACTACTGTTAAAGCGACGCCAAACCCCGATACAAATGTAGCAACGTTAAATGTCGCACCGACGCTAAATGTCACACTTGATGTTATATGTCGCAAGGCTGACGCTAAATGTCGGAACCTACACTTAATGTCGCACTCCGTTATAAGCACTCTGTTGCAGTATTACTGTCCTAGTTTAAGCTCTCGACGTATCCCGGAACAATGAACCGGGGTTTATCGGGATGAAGCGGGTACGACCGTAAAGGCCCATTCTAACAGTGCCGGTAAGAGATGCCGGTGTATCTCGATTCAGTGACCCGGGATCAACCGGAGGAACCGGTGTACAATCGTAACGGCACCGTTGACCACCAAGACGAACAGTGGTGAACCATGAATATTAAAATCATATCACATTTAATATAATTTAGTCCGGAAAGGTTTAATTAAATAGAATACCATTTCATCTGGGAGCACTGAACCACGATACACCGGCATCTAAGACCGGCACTGTAAGACTCGGCCTTTATTTGTCGTACCCGGTTCACCCCGGTAAACCTTCGATCACTGTTCCGGGATACGTTGGCAGCTTAAACTAGGAGGGTACAAAGGAGTGCTTATACAGGAGTTCAACATCTAGCGTTGATGTTGCGACATATAACGGCAGTACAATTTGTTGCGACATTTGGGTTTACAGATGCGACATATATAGTCAGAAGGCTTTGTGATATTGAGCGTTAGTTCCGACATGTATCGTCAGCCTTGCGACAAAGAGCGGCAAGTGCGACATTTAGCATCGGTGCGACATTTAACGTTGCTGCAACAAGCAAATAATGGCAAAGTTAAAATTCTACAACGGTAACATGCGTGTTACTATCTAGGAGAAACAATATCTAGCCTTTTCATTTTACAACAATTCTTTCTCTAAATCTGCAATGTCAAACATGTCTCATATTCCGCTAAACGTGACTTAACTCACATTTGTATACAGTTTGGATTCAGATAAGACGCCGAGTAACTCGGGGTTTCATCAGCATCCAAATTGTTCGACACAAGGTCACCTGATTCTCAAATGCTTGACTTGATAGTCAAATTGCACCAAATCAAAATTTGAGCAACAGTTATATTTTACAGCAGGGTAAGGTTTTATTTCATTTAATGGGTTGCTAAGGTAACTGCATATAATTGTGTGTTTGAGGTTTGCCCAAAACACTATAACTTCACAATAAAATGGCGCTTCTATGAAATCAGTAAATTGAGAAAGAGTATATGATAGTTTAAAGTGAAATGACTGTGGTAATTAATTTGCTAATTACCCTGGTAATGAGTGTATAAAAAGCGTTAACTACAGCGGGAAGGCATCATTACTTGTTTCATCTTTCTTTTATCACATGGTTTTACTTAATTTACAACATTAACGTACATATCTTTGTGTAATTAAAGATTCACAGCTGACGACTTGTATCCAGCACCCCAATAAGATTGACACACATATCAGTTGAACGTATCGGAAAAGACGGATATTTATCCCTTATCCGGCTACAGTAGAACCTGTCTTAAGCGGTCATTCATTTATCAAACATATGAGACTTAAAAAGTATGTGGTTGCTTGATGTAGGTTTCTGTATTACTTTTGACCTGCTTTAAGCTACCACCTGCCTTTAAGACCTACGCTTAGATCCATTTTTGATGGCCGCTTAAGGCAGGTTCTACTGTATTCGCAAACATGCTTGCATTTACAAACGGCTTCGATTCAGCTATTTGGCACTCAGTCAATAGTGTCGCAAAAGCTTGATCGCATCGGATTTAGTCAAACTTGCGCTAGATCGAGATTTGAAGAGTTATTAGTTTGTCACGACGGGTAAAGCGTAAATAAACATTGAATGCAATGTTGTGGTAATTTTCTACATGTACTTGCAAATCGATAATGAAATGTATGTGCCATCTGTGTGTGTGTGTGTTGCTGATAAATCTAGTGACGATACCCACATTCATCTTCTCGTGATGATTCAGGTATTATCGACTCGTCATATACAGAAGAGTCTCTCAATGGCGATCGCATAAAAGATGTATACTTATGGGTTAGTGCAGGATGTATGTACTGCAGAAAACTCATATATGAGCTTTCTTTGTTACTGCTTTCTTCATTAGCTTTAGACGCTAATTTGCGTCGCTTTACTGTATACATTATCTAACGACAGTTTCTATACTTATAAAGTGGCAAGGGTGTCAAAGCAAATGCTACAATTAGAATTTACATTTTAAAAACTGAACATTTACATCTACATGTATAAAATACGGAATGACATATAGAAAATGAAACAAAACGCCCACTAATTCAGTTTAAATCCTTTGCTCGAATAAAAATTAGCTGAAGGAGAATGTTCATAACAGTCCGTCGATGATTTCTCTTAGCCCTTTCCCTCATATTGACGATGTTTGACGACTCTGTAAAAGTCACTTTGTGAAACCATTGTGATAAATAGAGCATTTGCTCCTATAGGAGCAAATGCTCTATTTATCACAATGGTTTCAAACTACAAAATTCTAAAATGTTCCTTTTCTCTAATTAATGCTCCTTTTCGGTAGATTAATTCAAAGAGGTTGTATCTAAAAATAGTCTATGAGGTAATGGGTTAAGCCTTTACTGTATAGAACCTCCTTTGAAAGCAAACTAGCGATCGTGTTATTAACAATTTACCTGATGCAGACGCATTTGATCCATTTGCAAACAGTGTGTACCCTTTAACCCATTCCCTCATATTGACGACTTTTGACCATTCTGTAAAAGTCACTTTGTGAAACCATTGTGATAAATAGAGCATTTGCTCCTATAGGAGCAAATGCTTTATCACAATGGTTTCAAGCTAAAAATGTCATTTTCTCTAGTTAATGCTCCTTTTCGGTAGATTTATTTAAAGAGGTTGTATCTAAAAATAACCTATGAGGTAATGGGTTAAGAGTCTAATCATGATCTGCTCTGTTTGCTTATGGAGTTATATAGATCTGATTCGATAGTTTCTGGCACGGTCAAACATTTCCTGTATCTTTATGTCTTTGTCAAACTTCAGCTAAATAATATTATAGTGTCAATTATATCTTACATTAGTATTCATGAGTTAACCCCTTTCCTCATATAAAGTGTTTTCACGCATCTGCAAACAGAGTAGACCAAGATCAGACGGCTCCTAGAGGAGCCGTCTGATCAGGGTATGCTCTGTTTGCTAATAGAATTTCAAAGATCTGTGTCTTTACTGTCTAAAATGCCTACAATGTTCCACCTTCCCTATTTCATTATAACTTTTGTGTCGATGAATAGTCAGTAGGTATTGAAATTTGTAATAAACACAGAACAGGGAAAGGGTTAAAGGGTAAAGCAATTTCAAACAGCATTTTCTATCAAATTTAACAATATATAGAATGTATCAAACTTTCTATACCTTTACTGTAATGTTCGAATGAGTATATCCTTCAAATTCGTTGTACATGTAACTCGTTTGCTATCATTCTTTAACTCTTTTGTCTCAGAATGCCTTTGGATGTATTTTCAAACACAGTAGACCAAGATAAAATGGCTCGTGTAGGAGCCATATGATAAGGGTATGCTCTGATTACTAATGCAAGTGATTCTTAAGTTTCCTTCCTGATAAAATGTACACATTTTCATAACTTAATTATCAATGTTGATGCAGTCTTTATTTCTTACTAAATATTGCTGTTAACGTCTTTTTATTAATAAAAAGTCATATCACGACGTCCAACTGACCTTTGAGGTTTTTCCATACATGGAACAAATTACACGAAGAAAGGAATTATCAGTGATAATCCTTTTGTACATGTATGTATTATTATTTTCGAAAATCTGTGATATTCACTCTCGATATCATTGTTACATTAAATGCTTATTCGTTCATTTGTCGAAACTCAAATACGAGAAAACAGTAAATGCAATGTGAAAAGCACGGAAGTCTGTTTTCTCACGTGTCTATATAGATAGCATGGTTCTTTCTAAATAATTTGCACCACGTAACTCGGTGTCTCATCAGAATCTAGACTATTTGACACTGATAATGCTTTGGAAAGAAATGCAAGACGAATCATATGGGAAAACAGAGGACGACATTTCTACCAGCGCTAAGCATACTTAAAGTTTAACCCTTTTCATGTTAAAAATGATGGCTTCATGGATATTAATTAGAGAGTACCGATAAACGTGCGTAGTCGAGTACTTAAGTCGTCATTTCTCCACCAAGCCCTATGTTGTGACCAATCTTTGGAAACGTCTGAACAGACGGTTTTAAAGAGTGGTCACAACATAGGGTTTTGTGGAGAAAAAAAAAAGTTATTCTTGAAAATGTTTTAATTTACGCGTCTTATCTGGACCTCTGTTAATTAGATTTTTTTTATTATTATTATTATTAATTATTATTATTATTATTATTATTATTATTATTATTATTATTATTATTATTATTATTATTATTATTTTCTAAATACTTAATTAATATTAAATGTACTAATGTTCATTACTTTCCGCTGACAATAAATGTTTTGGCATACTGAATTAAGGGTTTTTTATTTTTATTTTAACTTAGTTAAACCGTTGTTGTTACCATCAAATCATCTGTGTTCTGCAGTATTCTTGTACGTTCCTGAACAATGGTCAACCGAATAAAATTTGTTTTGTTTTCCTATGATTGTTTGCAACAGTTATATTGTATATAGCATGCCGTCTAGAATTGATTTTCTCTGACCTTTGTGTACTAACGTTGTTTTGATGACAAACAAACGTGGTAAAAGTCTCGATGTGTTTCTCATTTTCAAAAAGACATAATTGTGTTGTTTTTCTGCTGTATTGTAATTGCCTTCGGGAATACAGAATTACCGCTAGTTTAACCATTGCCCCGTTGAGATAATAAGATCTGCTCAAAGTCGGATCTGGTGCCATTTTGACAACTTCAGATTCGACCAAACTTTGGATAACATATGGACCAAATGTCAAACAGCTTGAATCCAGATGACAAGCCGAGTTACTCAGTGTCTCATCAGGATCCTATCTGTCTGCAAATGCGAGTTTGGTGGCAAATAGTAAGATAAGGGTTAAGGTTTAGTGAAAGTTGTAACTACACAGTTGAGATTGTTTAAAACCCCAAAATAGATTCATAACACTAATGGCTCAGTAGGAGTCATTGAACGTCATTATCCATGAATTCATGAACGCGAATGGTGGAATTACCGTATTCCTACATAGTTCACATGATATGCATTTCGGTAATTTAAGAGCTCGTTTGTCTAACATTTCTGTTTCACAATTTCATTAGGAATTGAACACTCGAAATAAAACGGGTTCTTTTTACATGCGCGTTGTTTTTATAGTGCTACATATACACATTAGTGCTTGTTATAGTTGACACTCATTCAGGATAATGTGTCGTTGTTAGAGACACTTTTTGACTTCTTTGCAAACAGAGTAAACCCAGACCAGACGGCTAATGTAGGAGACTTGCGATCAGGGTCTGCTGTTTGCTTATACAGTAAAACCTCTCTATAACGGCCTCTGAATTGTGTTAATTAGTTGGTTTTTATGGCAGGTGGCTGCTTAAAGCAAGGTGAAAGTAAAACAGAACGCACCTATAGGAGCGTTCTGTTTTACTTTCACCTTGCTTTAAGCAGCCAAATGCCTTTAACATAAACTACTTGATATGATTTAGTGGCCGTTATAGAGAGGTTTTACTGTAGTATTTCCACAGTGGGCCAGTGCTTTACACAGTGAACATTAACCATCTACTTCCTAACTGTTCTATTAAGAAATACATGTAATGATATTGTGACTATTAACTGACTGAACGCAAATGTTTGATGATAGAATCGGGTATTCATAACCAATTAGAACAGACACGAATTAGACGGCTCCAGCATGAACCGTCTGGTCTGGCTCTATCCTGTTTGCAAATACGGTAAAAAGGTTAAAGGATAAAGTCCTTCAGAAAAAAAACGTCTGATGCTAGTTTAAGGCATATAGGGTTAACTATAGGGACCGTCTAGTATGGGTATACTCTGTTTGCGAGGTCATTAAGCGATTCGTCTGATTATGGTCTGTTCTATTTTCTTATGGGAAAATACACACCTGATTCTACTGTTTCTGCATTATAAATAAATCCTTTGCTCATATACCAGTCTAAAAATACCAGCTTATACATATTCATGATGATTTCTTACATAAATATGCATGAGGGAAATGTTTAAAAATGGCTAGATGGCGAGCAGTGTAGACCCAGACAAGATGATTCATGAAGGGGTTCGTTTATCAAGGTATGCACTGTTTGCTTAAAATCAAATTCCAATGGTAATTCTTGGAGGAAACCCCCCCTTCAAAATGAAAATTAGATTCAGCCAAAACAGATCTTTGAAAGATCTCACCAAGAAATATCGGCTAAATGTATTAAGTATGTTGAACAATTCAGAACATTCAACTTATGACGTCGTGGTTCTGTTTATTCGATTCACACTGAATACACCGCACAACAGCTCTTAGTTGACTCTAACAATAAATTAATTCCAGTCTGGTGGCGCACCTATAGTATTGCGAATCATAAGTCACACACGCTCGCGCGAGCGCGCTGACACCCACACACGCATACATAAAAATACACACAATTCTGCATTCTGGCATTTTTGTTTTGGGCGATATAATTTTTCAGCACAGTTTGTCTTAATCCTTTCCCTGTTCAATGTTTATGTAAGAAATAATGACATCATGAATATTTATCAGCTGAATTTTTATAATGTAAAATTTTCATGGGAAAGTTTTGCTTTGACAAAAACTATAGAATCAGATCTATATCATGCCATAAGCAAACAGAGCAGACCCTGATCAGACGGCCCCTATAGGAGCCGTCTGCTCTGGGTCTACTCTGTTTGGAAAGGCGAAAAAATTGCGTTTGCATAAGGGAAAGAGTTAAACGCCCATTGAAAAGTCTAATTCTAGGCTTTTACGGCAGGGGGGAGATTAAAGCGGGGCTAAAGTAATTCAAACATGAACATTCTGTATTGTTTTTGACAATAGACTTTACGTCTTAAAAACGCCTTTTCACACCTTCGCAAACAGAGTAGATCCCGATAAGACGTCCGTCTGACCAGGATCTGCTCTTTTGATCTGTAAAATACTGTATATCATATTCTACAGTTTCTGCAACGGCTGCAATTTCCTTTGTTCATATACCATTATAAAAATGGTTAATTTAAACTATAGCTTTTTTTAAGTCTGTTGTATTTCATCAGAGGTCGCTTGAGATATGTATAAGTGTATTATACGCATTGAAGCCATATGATGTGCAATACCGCATTCCTCTCTAGGCACCCATCAACGCATCTCTAGAATGCATTTTGCGAAAGATTAAAACTAAATAGCGACAATAAACTATATTTCCTAGAATCAGTTTAACACTTGCACACACGTTGTTCAGGCATTAAGTGTGAAGAGCCGAACGTGCCCATTGGTGAATAATACTAAAGTACTGAAAATCATTGTTGTAAATTAATAAATCGTGAAATACGAGAACATTTGCAATATTAAATAAATATTGCATGCCTACACAAGCTGTGCCAAATAAACTGTTGCGTTGTAAAGACAAGCATGTTGAAAGGAGGACAGGACATTGGGTAAGTATGGCCGTATTGAATTTACCTGATGAATGCTTATGTAAGAATACGGATACAATGAGTATATATTATATTATATTTATAAAGGCGTATGGACGCAGGGTTTTTTGGTCATGGCATACACCGCAGAATCATTTCTTTATATATAGAGAGAGATAATAAAGCAAACGTTTTGAAAGCAGGAGCTCCTTCAAAAGCAAACGCAACAATGCGAAAAGAGAAAAATGCAGACTCAGTTTTATTGAGTCTGGTCATGAGCATTAAAAATGCAACACTACTAACGCCTCCTAGCACCGGCTTAAGCGGTGTTCAATTTTCCTAACTAAAAGCTTTGAAAATGTTCTCGGTAAGGTGTCAAAGGGCATTTATGTGAGGTGTTCAAAGGAAATAAATAAAGCAGAACCTTTGTTCTGCATTAAGCAATCAGCTGCTTTTAAAGACTTTCGTGCTTGTTAACTTCGCATTAGAGAGGTTTCAATGTATGTCAAACATAAGCAAAACCGGAATTCCTGTAGAGGAGAATTTAGATACCTTTAGGCAGGGGGGGTTACTTAATGCAGAGTGAAATCCACGCAGAAAGCTCATATAGGAGCTTTCTGTGTGACTTTCACTCTGCATTAAGTAGCCACCTGTCTCCGAGATCGACATTTATACTAAATTTAATATCCAATTTAGAGCGGATTTATTGTAGTATACTTTGTTATTATACCTTAATTTGAATACAAAACGGAATGTCTACTCAAAAGACAACCTGCAAGTTTTACTTATTTCCGATTTGCTCTGACTGAAAATCTGCTGGCCATGTGGCAAACAGCTTAACCGTCTTATCTTTATCCAAGCTATTTACAAAATGCCGGACGTGTCGTTGATAAGGCGGTTAATGTGTTTGTCGTGACAGCAAAAATGGATGATTTTACAGTGTGTAAACAATGAACATTGTATAAAGTATGTCGGACTTATTGCAAATGCAATGGCTTGAATTGTCTCACTTCATGCTGTTAAAGCCTCCGATATCATTTAAAGCATATTTACTAAAAGAAATTGTTTATTTGTATTCTTCTATTGAAAATGTAGATGTTTACTGGCAATAATCTGAACTTGATTTACATCTTGCAAATGTGCGCATATGAAACCAGTATGTGTGCATATGACGCTTTCTACTTTATCGTGTTTATTCACAATGTTCATCAACACACACTGTGCATGGTTAACTATGCTAAGACCATGTTGGCCAGTTTTGTCAGAAATACTGCAAACTAAAATTGAGTGGAACACAAGTGTACAGCAATTCGAAACAAAGCAGGAAATCCTTAGTTCCTTCACTGTCATGAAGATGGTTCTGTCATATCATAAGCAGCCAATCTGGACGCAGAAGAGACGCCGAGTTACCTGACGTCTCGGCATGATCGAAACTGTTTGTCATTTTCTTTATATTTTTTTTATAAATTGAAGCATTGTCCACTTAACCCTTTGCCTGTTCTATGATTATTACAAATAATAATACCTACTAAATAGTCATGGACAAAATAGTTATGACGAAATATGGAAAGTTGAACATTGTAGCTATTTTAGAAAGCAAAGAATAAGATCTTACAAATTCCACTAGTAAACCGAGCAGACCCTGATCAGACGGCTCCTCTAGGAGCCGTCTGATCTGGGTCTTCTCTGTTTGCAAATGCGTGAAAACACGTTTGTATGAGGGAAAGGGTTAAAACATGTCCGGCAGCGAAGGGGTTAAATGTTTACGTGTAAACAAAGAGTGTGTAAATCAATGTGAAAGAATCGTTTTCCCGAAGAGGAACTTGTCTAACCATAATTCTCGGTATATGTTCAATCCCTGGGTAATGTGCACCGGCTTTTGATATTTACCACTATGATATAACTAATGCAATTAATTCAATTTGTGAGGTGATGTGCACTGAATCGTTCAGTGCTGGGTGACGTCACTGGCAATAACATTAGAAATATGACCTTGACAGGTCTCACTTTCGTAATATTAACCCTTCGCCTGTTCAACGTGACCTAAGATTTAATTGCAAACGGCTATGATGCAGATGCGACGCCAATGAAGTCGGTCTATAGCTTCTCAAATGTTTTAAAGAATTGAAAGTACAGTAAAACCTTGATACTTCCAAATTTTACTGATGAGGTATTTGTGCATGTTTCGGAAGCTGGCTGCTTAATGCATGGTGAAAGTCATGCAGAAAGCTCCTCTTTGAGCTTTCTGCATGACTTTCATCATGCATTAAGGTTGCCACCTGTCTCAAAACTCAATAATGATACGTATTTGGGTTTTCGAATAATCGAGTTTTTATTGAAAGTAAAACTTGTATCGGATTCGAGTTTTAGCTGGCATCATTTTCCAATAGGTACTCTAACAACTAGGCGATTTGGATTTTAATTGAAATCCATCAGCCGTGTGTATACAGTTGAATGGCCAGTAGTGTGGCTTTAATTGACATTATAGTGAAACAATGCATGGATGAAGAGTTGCGTTTCACTACTTGCTTTATACATATTCGTGTCAGAAATAATGACAATATTTCTATTTATAAGCTGAATATTCATAATTGTAAAGAAAGGTTTGCCAATGACAAAAAATGTAGAAATAAATATATGTCATTCCATAAGCAGACAGCGCATACCTTGATCAGATGGTCACTAGAGGACCTATGTAATTTTGTAAGTAAACAGAACAGGGGCTGTCTGATCTGGTTATATTCTGTTTATACATTTGTTAAAGTAAAATACATGTAATCTACTAACTACTCGGCCAAAGTTGCTACGCTGTAGTTTCTTTAAGCCATATGACATGTATGCAGAAGTGCGGTCGTCATGGTACCCATGTGATAAAAGAAACCCCTTTGAAATTGTTTCTTAGAAACAATTGGTCAGATTTCAAACTAATCTACGTAAATATGTATTTTTCTTTGATCATTTGACCAAATTGCTAATTTCGTAAAATTCTACTACCAATAGCGAGACTAGTTTTCTGTTTGTAACATGCATGGATATTCAATTTCCATTTTTAGAAATTTCTGGTCATAAAACATTTTCTCATTACTCACACTTCCATGATGAAATAGTTTTACATAAATGTTCCTTGGTTGACCATCCACAGAATTATTCCATTAGTGCAAAAATTAAGATTACTATCTGTCGTTTTCTATATGGCAATAGTGAACATATAAACACGTATTTGCTCACAATAATTTACACACTGTGTTGACCCTTTTTGCAAAGACCTTAGACTATTTATAAATGGATTAAATAATTAAAAGCATATAGATTGCGTAGATATAAGTTATACCTTTGTTTAATCCGTTCACCGCCGCAGTAGCATAAATGCACCAGGGCAAACAGTGCAGTCCCAGATCAGATGCCGCCTTTTGAAGGAGTCGTCTGATCAGGGACTTCGATATTTGTCTCAATCTCTATTTCTATAAATGTGCTTTATTCCCTTGAAATTTGCATTTATTTATCTCATTTCCTTATTTTACTGATTGATTTAACAAACTTGGATTGCAGACGACAATTAGAAATTTGGCACTGAAGGGGTTAAAAGACACGCCTTTTAGTGCCGTTGCAAAAAGAGCAGACCTAGATCATATATTAGCATCAGGGTCTACTCAGTTTACTCAGCTATGGCCAAATAATCTCCTGTGTTCATATGCAATTGTAAGATTTCATCTAATTCATGATGTCATACTTTTTACATGAATATTCATTGATTAAGGGATTAAAACATGTTGCTACATTACTGATACAGTAAACCCCCACTACATTACTGATATAGTAAAAACCCTCTAAACCGGAATTCTAGTAGAGAAGAATTTAGATACTTTTAGGCAGATTGCTGCTTAACCCAATACGGAATAGGCTATTTTTAGATACACCCTCTTTGAATAAATCTACCGAAAAGGAGCATTAACTAGATAAAAGGAAAATGTTAGAATTTTGTAGTTTGAAACCATTGTGATAAATAGAGCATTTGCTCCTATAGGAGCAAATGCTCTATATATCACAATAGTTTCATAAAGTGACTTTTACAGAGTCGTCAAAAGTCGTCAATATGAGGGAAAGGGTTAATGTTGGGTGAAATTCATGCCTAGAGGAGCTTTCTGCATGACATTCACCCCGCATTAAGCTGCCACCTGTCTCCAATTTAACGTTCGGTTTAGAGGTGTTTTACTGTAATCGAATTTCGGATGATGTTCTTTGATCTACATTTAACAATGCTATTTTTTGTCCTTAGTGCGCCAGCATTTTTACCAATGAACTCATAAACTTCCCCCATTCTCTGCCATAACATTTGCAAGGGCTTGAGACAACATATTTATTTGCAGACACTCTGGCATAACACGAACAAGGCTTGAGACAACATGTTTATTTACAGACTCTCTGCCATAACATTTGCAAGGGATTAAGACAACATGTTTATTTGCAGACATTATTTCGGGAGGGATGCAGTTGCAGGGATGTGTTGACGTCTCATAAAATCGAACGATCTCATCTTTTCACACTCCAGGCTTTGTCAAAACATGTAAGCTGCTCCATATGACGTTTCGTCAATTCTTTACTGTTTTTGGCTGCTAATGACGAATTTGTGATCACCTATGCAAACAGTTTATGATCTAGATATGACGTCCAGGAAAACAGCCTCTCATCAGAAAATGTTGCTATGGTTATGGTACTGAAGAAAACAAACCAAGACTTGAAACAAGTGATATTTTAACTGATGACAAAACTTGATAGTGAAGTTTTAGATTTCCTCAACTTCTTTCAAAACAAAATCAAAGTGTTTTGAACCACTCGGATCCACTTCTGATACTTTAACATTTATTTTGAAAATAAATTGAGAAAATGCTAAACATCCATACTGTTTGCAATGTAAACTGATCTCATGTCTCGTGCTACAAGTTAAAACTTCATTAATATTACCGCGTGCAATTTGTAATCTAGATTAATGAAACGGTTTTCATGTTGTTTCGGTAAAGCCATGATGGCATTCAAACTGCCTGTCAATGTGTGCGATGTGTTGATGTCGATGTCTCACGTTGCCAAGACATTCAAACCAATTAGAACATGAAGTTGACAAAAGTGTTCAAAGTTTCATAAGTGTGCCCCTGATACAAGCACATCACAGCAAATGAACCGCGCTGTGACAAAACCGGCCTTAACCCTTTCCTTGTTCAATATTTATGTAAGAAATAATGATATCATGAATATTTATTAGGGGAAAATTATGTTAACTCATCAATGGATTATTTTGGTTCAACAAAAGCTTTAAAAACGGAGCTATATATCATGTCACAAGCAAACCGGGGTGGTCCTGATCAGACGGCTTTTAAAGGAGCCGTCTGATCTGGGTATACTATGTTTGCAAATGCGTTAAACAGCGTTTATATGAAAGAAAGGGTTTAATATGTGCTAACAGTGTATATAGATTGATATACGTCTAATAATGATACTGTAAAAAAGTGTTATAAGGGCCGCATGGAAGATTGGTTTTTAGATTAAATTGGCTTTTACCAAATGCGTTCCGTTTACAGTAAACTCCCTCTAAACCGGAATTCTATTAGAGAAGAACATTTTTAGGCAGATGCTGCTTAACGGAGGGTGAAAGGCATGCAGAAAGCTCATAGAGGAGCTTTCTGCATGATTTTCACTCTGCATTAAGCGGCCACCTATCTCCATGACCGATATTTATACTTAATTTAACGTCCGGTTTAGAGAGGTTTTACTTATCTCGCTATCTGCAACCTGACTCGCATGTGCATACAGCTTGGATCCAGATAAAACACCGAGTATCTTGGCGTCTCATCATGAACCAAGCTGTTTGATAAAATGTCAATAGTTCCTCATGCATTTTATCAAATTGGACGTAGTCAAACTGAAGCCAGATCCAAACGTGTGTGGTCATTATGTAAAGTGTAAACACATTCAACAATTATTGCTTAACCCTCCCCCCCCCCCCCCCCCCCCCCCCCCCACATCAGCTGTTTTAGACCCAAAATCTTTGAATTGTTCTACCGAAAAGGATCATTAACTAGAGAAAAGGGAAATGTTAGAATGGTGTGGTGTTGAAACCATTGTGAAAAACAGAGCATTTGCTCCATAGGAGTAACTATTACAGAGGCGTAGAAAGGCGTATTTATGGAGGAAAGGGTTAACATGGAAATTAGATATTAGTTATGAAAAAGTTATGGTCTTTGGTGATCGATTTAGAAGAAACAGAAATATCTCGATAAATGGTGTACAAGTAGAAGTGGTTAACTCTTTTGAATATCTGGGTGTCAAAATTTACAAACACACACAGTTTGCAAAAGCAAAAAAGACATATATCTGAACAAGCAAGATGGAGATTATTTAGCTGATACAGAAAAAGTCAGAAATTTAGATCTACCCATTGGCTACCAGCTGAAATTATTTGATGCAACTATTTTACCTATTTTGACCTATGGTTGCGAGATCTGGGGGTACTCTTGTTCAGATTTGCTCGAAAAAATATATACTGATTTTATAAAACACATACTATGTGTTAAACATAGTACTACACATGTTTTGTTGTACGGTGACATGGTAGATTCTCCATCCAAATCGCTATTAAAAAAGAATGATTGACTTTGGTATAATATGATTTTAAATCCCAGTTGTCGTCCATTTTATATAAATTCATGTTATCAGACTATGCCCGTAACGGCAGAGAATACAGTTGGCTAACATTGTAAAGTCAGTCTTTATTCAATGTGGTCTGGGTTATATTTGGCTCAATTAAAGTTTTGCAGGATCTTCAGTTCTTCTACTAAGTAAAGCAGAGAAATCGTTGCATAACCAATACATACAATTATGGCATAGTTACTTATTTGAATCAAGTAAATGTACAAATTACTTATTTATAAAGTAGAACATAAATATGAGCATTATTTGATTACACTAAATCCTTGTTATGTACAAAAATTAATTAACTTTAGAATGTGCAATACCGATCTACCAATAGAGAAACTAATATGGTCAAATATCGAACGTACAGAGCGCAGTTGTCATGTTTGTACTTCTGTGACATAGGTGATGAGTATCATTATATTTTTAAATGTGCATACTTTAGTGAATTACGGAAGAAACTCATCCCTAAAAGATATTTACAGAGTGCCAATGGTCTTCATATTTTCCATCTCTTATGAAGGAGAATGTAGAAAGCACTTTATTTAAACCCGTTGCCATTGTACATAAACACTTTTCAAACCCCATCCGGCAAAATAACGACCAGTCCACACCGTCATTGTTATTTTGCACTGTTACAGTGCTCATTATGTCTTTGCATCTCTATACACTGGTGTATAGCCATGTTTTTTCCCTACTTTTTCTCTTCTTGTGTGTTTGTTGTATGGTGTTTATCTACTCACACAGTCTTGTCCTATTATTTTGCAACATTAGCTCGTTTTACCTGTACTTCCACATGTCGAATCGCCCAAACAAAAACAAAAACACGTTTGTACCATATTCGTCCAGTTATTAAGCTCCCTTAGTGGCCCTTTGTTCTTGGTCTTCACAACTTGCTTATAGTGTTGGCCAAATTGGGTTAATCGGACTGTGAAAGCAGCCAACTCTTTTATGAAAATTCAAAATGACCATGATTTACTGCGAAACTACACTCCTGATTTTCACTCCAGAAAAATACAGCTGCAATATTTTCCATTGTGATCACTTAGCTGCACTAATGCCCAAGAATGTTTTGATGTTTGATGTGTTGTTAACATTATGAAGGTCATTTGCAGGTATTTTGCTGCCCAGCATAATGTACTCCAAATGCCTTCTGCACTCTGAGCAATTGATGTCTGCAAATAGTGTCGTCTGTTGCTGCAAAAAAATATTCCATATCTTTTCAAAAACAAATGTCAAGAGTGAAAAACATTTTGGACACAAATTACCCGGCGTAAAGGTTATTATATATATGCTAAAAACACCAAAGCAATAGCAGCTGTAACAAAACGCATACCTGTTTAGAGGATTGCTTATTTTAGAAGTCAGTTGATCATCTTTGGTTAGAACTTTGTGTATCCTTGCATAATCAAAATTACTAAATAATAGTATTGCCCTCTGTTTTATCTTCTACCTGCTTAAACATGTTTTACGCAGCCATTTTACGTTTGCGTTTGCTATATATTATGTTTTCAATATGTACACCTTGTCACATCTGTATGTGCGGAGTGAAAATAAACTGTAAACGGTCTAGACTTTTCAATTAGATAATATCCAGATCAGTCGCCATGTTTGCAAGTGGTTGCTGATCATGTCGACATGGTATGTCTTCCTGCTGCTCATCAGAATCACATCGAAGAGACGATTGTGGTAAGTAGCAGCACGACAGCGTTTGGGTGATAAATATGAAAATTATAGTGCAGCTCGTATGTGTATTTGGATTCACAAACCACACCTCTGCTTTGGCGCCAAATAGATTTCGTCTCCAGGCAATGTCGCCCTCTTTAGTATCAGACTGGACATTCTTTCAGGGTTTTTTTTTATCTCTAAAGCGTTATTGGCGTGTTAACAAATTTGAATCCTAATGCGACACTGAAAGCAATCACAAATTTGCCAATTGCAGCAAGTTCTTGGAGTCGCTTTTCTGGCGAATTCGCTGGTGAAAGAGTTAACCTTTAGCTCGCCACATATTTTTTTTATTACTCTGCCCTCTTTGTATATTAATTTGGCAAATCTTTACAAAAAATATACAGAATACGTTGAAATGATTTCCCTATTCAAAAGCATAGAGCATGCATGCATGCATGGATTTTCCATGGTAAACAGTGCATATCCCATTGAGAGAGCTCCTATATGAGCTCTCTCATCTGGATCTACACTGTTTGCAAATGCAACTACATGTATTTGTTGTGACTGACTGGTTATGGATTAAATGTGTATCATTTCTTGAATAGATAATTACTCTTAATAAAAGAAGCAGCATTTCTTCTCATTTCTTTTCAAGATTTTGAGTGTCAAACAGTTTGGATCCTGATGAGACGTCAGTCAAGATATTCGATATCACATTTGAATCTAATCTGTTTGCAAAGATTATCACGGACTGCCTTTACCATGATAATGGTAAAATGTAACCTTAGCTGAGAGTTATAGCCTGAGTTATTGGAGTGTATACGAAGACTGCGTGCAATTGTGTGTTTATGGGGTGTTCATAAATATCGCAGTAGTAGATCATAACGATACGATAATGGCTGGGAAAGAATAATGACAGTTTAGAATGAAATAACTCTTGTAGTTACAGTGGCGA
This sequence comes from Azorinus chamasolen, assembly GCA_963576725.1. NCBI lineage: Eukaryota > Metazoa > Mollusca > Bivalvia > Cardiida > Solecurtidae > Azorinus > Azorinus chamasolen. The sequence goes on along the minus strand of OY755243.1, from coordinate 516,042 downwards.
TCCTATGGTCCTAACCCTTTACGCCATGAATATTCATGTAAGACATAATTGAATCGTGAATATTTATATTTGTTGTTTTAATAGCGCATGGACACAGGACATTTTACTATGGCAGAAACTGCCGAATCAGATCTTTATCATATCCCAAGCAAACAAAGCAGATCCTGATCAGACGGCTCCTACAAGAGCCGATCTGGGTCTGATCTTGGTCTACCCTGTTTGCAAAGGCATAGAAAGGCCTATTTATGGAGTAAAGGGTTAAGCAATAGTACCAACCGTTAACCAAATAGGGTGCATTTTGACGCCTTTGAAAACAGAGTAAACCTAGTAGAAGCCGTCCGATCAAGATCTGCTATGTTCGCTAATATAATATATCTGATTCTACAGTTTCTGCCATGGCTAAACATCCAGTTTTTATATACAATTATTAAAATTTAGGTTAGTAAAATTGATGATGCCAGTTGTCTTACATGAATATTCAAGTAAAGGGATTGTGATAAATAGAGAATTGGCTCCAGAGGACACAATTCTAAACATTTCCCTCTTTCTAGTAAAATTAAAATGCTCCTGTTCAGTACATATATTCAATGTTGTTGGATCTAAAAAATAACCTATGAGGGAATGGTTTAAGATGACATTGGTATTTGTTTCTTTGTATCTTATTATCTAGCTACAAGGTCGCACTACACACTTAAAACATCTGATTAATTTGTCTGAGCACAATTTTATTGTGCACCAGACCTGTTAAACCTTCTCGTGCAAAACAATAAAGTCTGCTAAAACCCTCATATGTTAAAAAAAATTAATTCAAATTCATTCAATTTTTCAAAAACTACCGACGAAAAGACAAACAGCTTGGATCCTGGTGAGACGCCGAGTTACTCGGCATCTCGCCTAGATCCAAGCTGTTTGGAAATGACAATCAGGTCACGCTTAGCACAAGAAGAGTGAACCTAGTTTTAGTTTGAATTTAGTTTCTTATACCAGAACGGTTGCTGTTAAACTGTTCAAACTTCAGCTTTATCCTTTGGTAAAAGTCAATGTCTGTTAACATTCTGGTTCGATTTTCATTTTTTTTCATTTTGCGTGTTATTATATAGATACAATAGTTTGATAAATTATTGACCGAGTGTCAAACAACTCTAATCCTGATGATTCGCCGAGTTACTCGTCATCTGATCTGGATCCAGGCTGTGTTCGACCGTCGGTCAGGTCATGTTCGGCGATATAAGAGTTATCTTATATATTTTCAAGTTGAATAAATAAATGTATTAACCCTTTCCTCCATAAATACGCCTTTCTACGCCTCTGTAAAAGTCACTTTTGAAAACCATTGTAATAAACAGAGCATTTGCTCCTAAGGAGCAAATGCTCTATTTATCACAATGGTTTCAGAACTATAAAATTCTAAAATTTTCATTTTCTCTAGATAATGCTCCTTTTCGGTAGATTTATTCAAAGAGGTCGGATCTACAAATAGCCTATGAGGGAATGGGTTAACCCTTCAACCCATATAAATCCGTTTGCAAACAGAGTGTACCGAGCGGAGCATGCTTCTGTATTCGCTGAAAACAGAGTGTACCGAGAGAAGCAGGCTTCTGTAGTCGCTGGAAACAGAGTGTACCGAGAGGAGCAGGCTTCTGTAGTCGCTGCAAACAGAGTGTACCGAGAGGAGCAGGCTTCTGTAGTCGCTGCAAACAGAGTGTACCGAGAGGAGCAGGCTTCTGTAGTCGCTGCAAACAGAGTGTACCGAGAGGAGCAGGCTTCTGTAGTCGCTGCAAACAGAGTGTACCCACAGGAGCTGTTTCTGTAGTCGCTGCAAACAGAGTGTACCCAGAGGAGCTGCTTCTGTAGTCGCTGCAAACAGAGTGTACCCAGTGGAGCAGGCTTCTGTAGTCGCTGCAAACTGAGTGTACCCAGAGGAGCAGGGTTCTGTAGTCGCTGTCTGAACTGAGTCTGCTCTGTTTCCTTAATCATATAGATCTTAATCCACAGTTTCTGTCATCATCAACAATTCCTTTGCCCATATGTCATTATACAAAGCCATGTCATTGATATTCACGATGCCATTATTTCGTATGTGAATATTCATCAGGTAAAGAGCTAACTAATGCATACCTTTTTAACTAATATGTATGGCTATTATCATGCTAACTAATGCATACCTTTCTAACTAATATGTATGGCTATTATCATGTCTGTCAATAATTAGCAGACACTTATCTGCTTCAGACATTTATCTGCTTATTTGTCCTAGCTGGTATTTACACAAATAGACCTAACCTGCATAGATCTCTTGTTGTTTGTCCAAAGAAGGAACCAACATTTGAATAATCAAACATTGCCTGTAAACAACATCTTTAAACAAAACGCTGTATCTTTAGTACAGTAAAACCCGTCTGTACTCGACTTATAGTAAAAGAAGAATTAATATCTTTTTGGCAGCTGGCTGTTCAACCCATTCCCTAATAGGCTATTTTAGACCCAACCTCTTTGAATAAATCTAACGAAAAGGAGCATTTAATAGAAACATTTTTTTAGAATTGTGTAATTCTGAAACTATTGTGATAAATAGAGCACTTGCTCCATAGGAGCAAATGCTCTATTTACCACAATAGTTTCCAAAAAGTAATAGTTACAGATGCGTCAAATTATGAGGATTGGGTTAAAGCCGTGTGAAAATCGTACAGAAATCTCCTTTGGGCGCTTTCTATAAGACATTTACCCTACAAAGCTGTCACCGGTGGTGATACAAATTTCAATGTCTGTTTTAGGGATGTTATATTGTAGTCTAAGTTTTAAACCTGTATGATGTTCAAAGGATTCCCTTGTAACCCATAAAACATTTCTTGAATCTATTATGCAAGCGTTTCTGACTAATGATGGTAATAAATCGAACTCTTAAAAAATATAGTAACGCTTCCAAAGAAATTCAGTTGCTATGCGACCTGCTTAACTCCCTGGTCGTAAGTTCCCTCATTCTTTATCAAATAATGTCTGCAAAATGTGTCGTCTGCTTCAATCTCTCTTTTTTGTTTCAAAAACCATAATTATACAGTAAAACCCCGCCAATGCGACCACCTAAAAGAGGTATAAGTATGTGTGCTAGATGCAGGTGGTAGCTTAATGCAGGGCAAAAATAATGTAGAAAGCTCCTCTAGGAGCTTCCTGCATTACTTTTGTCCTGCATTAAGCAACCACCTGCTTATAAAGAGGGGCTCTACTGTAGTTACAAATAGGTTGGATCCTGTTGAGGCGACGTATTAGTTGGCGACTCATCTGAATGCAAACTGTTTGCAAAGGTAATCACCAATTCACCATTGGCAGGGAGAAGAGAGTACTTAAGCGGTGATTTCATAATAATCAGTGCAAACAGTTTTTATCCTCATCACTATACCGATGTCTTATCAGGTTCAAAACCATGATTTGAAAATTTTGTAAGCAGATTACAATTTATGAATCGAAGGCTGCTTAGTTTTTGTTTATTATGTCACTTGATACATGGATATAAATTGTTTGTCACCCCGCTTGTGTTTTAGAGAAGGCAATGGCGGAAATGGAAGCAGACGACATTGTTTGCAGACGAAAATCATTTGGCGCCAGAGAAGTTAAATCTGATGCCAATAACTGTGTTCAAATACACGTAGGCATTGCAATTAAAATGAAACAGTAAGCGGTTTTTAGAGTGAGAAAAATGTAATTAATATGAAAGCGTTTAGGTTTAATACAGACAAGACACCAATTAACTCTTGTCCCACTGTAAAAAATGTTGTCTGCTTAAATTTGGATCTGCTGCAATTTTGACTACTTCCGAGTCGATCAAGCTTTTCAAGGAATGTCAAACAGCTGGGGTGATAATGAGTTACTCGGTGCCTCATCAGGATCCAAACAGTCTGTAAATGCTAGTCAAGTCACGGTGAACTTCACAGGGCGAGGGTTCAGTCTGACTGATGTGTTTTGTTTGCTTGTTTATGTACAGTGGATGTAATGAAGGAAATATATATTGAATATCAAGACAGACGACAAGTTTGGAGACGACAATTACTTAGCATGACAGACGCTCCCTAAACCTACAGCAGATTCTGTCTTCACCCATTACCTCATAGGCTATTTTTAGACCCAACCCAACCTCTTTGAATAAATCTACCGAGAAGGAGCATTAACTAAAGAAAAGGAAACTTTTTAGAATTTTGTAGTTTGAAACCATTATGATAAATAGAGCATTTGCTCCTATAGGAGCAAATGCTCTATTTATCACAATGGTTTCGCAAAGTGTCTTTTACAGAGTCGTCAAAAGTCGTCAATATGAGGGAATGGGTTAAGCAGCCATCAAAAAGTGATCTAATTATGGGTATGTAAGGCAAGTGGTAGCTTAATGCAGGTCAAAATAATGCAGTACAGTAAAACAATAAAATCTATCTAAAGCTACCATTGAAAATAGGTTTTATGTCTTGTTTTTTGTTTGCTTTTTTGGGGGGGGTTGTTGTTGTTTTATTTTGCTTTATAACTGTTTTGGTATTAGAGTGTGTGTTTTTGTTATTGGTGTTTTTGTTTGTTTGTTTTTGTTGTTGTTGTTGTTGTTGTTGTTGTTGTTGTTGTTGTTTGGCGGTTGTTTACTAGCATTCGTTGCTTCCTCACTTTTTGTTTTAGCAGTTTTTGTTTACTACAATCTTCTGTTTTGGTCACTCGTACCAAATTTCCAGTCAACTCATACGAAATATCACTTTTTATATATATAATCACGAAATCAACTGGAACCACTGCGTAAAACCTCTCTGAAGCGGATTCTCAAATTAGAATCAGTGCCGAACGCTTATACAGATGGCAGTTTGATGCACAGTGAAAGCCATGCAGATAGTTCCCAAAGGAGCGTTCTGCATGACTTTCGCCGTGCATTATGCAGATATCTGCCTAAAAAAGATCTAAATTCGTCTTTACAAGAGGCACCGTTGATGTTTTACGTCTATTATAATATTTCATCAAATGTGTTTTTACATGATAGCAACTTCGTGCATTATTTTCCATTTTATTTATGGATCAGTATTTCTGCATTTGTGAGACCAGGTTTGTTTCTTCATATTATTTGTCTTATAATTCCCTAAACTTTTCTGTTAATTTCCTCAAATATTAGGTGACACCACATATCCTTAAACGTTGTTTTCAAAAGGCTAAGTGCCATTCCATATTTGGCTCATAAAGTATAATGCTCGTCGTTATCAGAATCTAATATGGCTACGGCAATTTGTAATCCACCTATATTTAACCCCTTACGCCATAAATACGCCTTTTAACAACTTTGAATATTGTTCTGTATTTGGCTCATAAAATGCATTGATCGTGATTATCAGATGCTAACAGTAAATGAGTGTAGCTATTTGTAATCAATAATTATTTAATCATTTACACATTTCAACGCCTTTGCAAACAGAGTAGACCAAGAACAGAGGGTTGTATGAGCCGTCTGATCAGGATCTGTTCAATTTACGTATGGAATAATATAGATCCGATTCTACAGCTTCTGTCATTGAAAATAACACCGTGTGTTCATTAACCATTATAAAAATACAATATAAAAATGTAGCTAATACTCATGATGTCAGTAGATTTTTATATGAATATGTTCCAGAGAAAAGGTTAAACATTATTTTCAAACGGCTGTGTTTTATTCTATATTGGGCTTATAAAATGCAATAATCATGATTACCAGATTCAGTGATTTTGCAACCTGTTTATATGTTGTCACGGTGTCTCGTGCATAACCATTCTACCTATCTTTCTTTCTTTTGATATAGTTTATCCCTTTACTCCATATATACGCATTTTTAGACGACTCCTAATGTCATAGTTTACTACATGATCATTCCTCTAGTAATTATTTCCTGATTTACTTGACGTACAGTAATGTTCAGCCTCAAAAACAGTGTTAAAAAATAAAAATTGTATCGTTCGTTATTTAGTTCTATATATTTCGAGACACGCATATTTTTGTCATAATAAGCAAGTTTCAGATACTGATAACATTGCTGCCATATAAGTAAAACCTCTCTACAACGACCACTAAATTTGTGCTAAATGCGGGTGACTGCTTAAAGCAAGGTGAAAGTAAAATAGAACGTTCCTATAAAATTATGCGCGTTCTGTTTTACTTTCACCTTGATTTAAGCAGCCACCTGCCCTAAATACCAACTAATTAACATAATTTAGTGGCCGTTATAGAGAGGTTTTACTGTATATTATTTGCATAATTAATTGTACCATTAACAAGACATGTGTCAGTGTTTACTTACTTATTACCCGTTCTTTGAACCTTGAATTTCGATTCCAATATGACTGCAGTATCAATATGAAGTTAAGGCCTGACAATGATGGTACAGTATAACCTGTCTTAAGCAGCCATTCAGTATTAAAGGCAAACTGTTGCCTAATGCAGGGCTAGAGCAAAAGTAATGCAGAAAGCTCCTATATGAACTTTCTCTGTTACTACTGACCAGCATTAAGCTACCACCTGTCGTACAAACCCATACTTAGATATATTTCAAGACAGGTTCTACTGTATAAATAAGAACCAACATTGAGGTTTGTTAGATATATAAGATTATACATGTATACCCATTTCCCTTTTCTACAGCTCTTAGATCCTTTGAATGCTGGGCACACATGTATTGGCATTTGCTAATGATGTAGACCTTGATCAGAGTACTCCTAGGGGAAACCTCTGATATGGCTTTGCATTATTTATTATCCAAATTCATCTTGCAAGTTTAGGCCGCCAAATGGGTGTATCAACCAGACATGGGCTATTCCACTCTGAAACTTCCGCGTTGAAATGGATAGATTATGACTAAATAAGTGAACACTCCTTATAACGACATTCGACATCACGGAATATTCTTTATACAGACACGGATTTTGGAAATATATACAGTACAACTCTCTCTAAACAGAAATAATTTTAGTGAAGAAGAATTTAGATCTGTGTAAGCAGGTGGTTGCTTAATGCAGGATGAAAGTCATACAGAACGCTCCTCATGGAGCTTTCTGTACGACTTTCATCCTTGCATTAAGCTGCCACATGTCTTACAGATATGTACTGATTCTAATTTGAACATCCGGTTCAGAATCACGTCAATGTATAACTTAATGTTCATTACAACGACATTCTCAATACAATGACACCTTCTGTTAGAACGAACGTGGTCGTTGTAACGAGAGCTGACTGTATCTGTTTTGTGTTCCGTAAATTAAGTCTATGTAATGTGTCTAAAAAGGCAGCACGCTTAGCTTATTGCTATCGATGTTTTCATGCTAATACGTAAGCTTTTTAGCTTTTCATTTAACATACAAACCGTGTTTGAATCTTTTCGCTTCTAACAGAAGGGTGAATTGCATGTACCGATTTCCAGCAGTCTAGTTTGGATCCAAATCAATTTATAAACGACATCACCAAAACATATTTCACATTCTAAACGTTAGCATTTGTCCTGCTGAGTGATTGATGTATTGTCACTGTCTGATCTGGAGCATTTTTACTACGTTCCAGTTCATTCTCAGGCTTTAGAGAAACAATCGATCGTGTTTCAAACAGCTTCGATCCTGGTGAGACGCCGAGTTACTCGGCATCTTGTCTGGATTGAAGCTACTTGAAAATGCCAGTTAGGACACGGTTAGCAGGATAAGAGATAATAAAAGTTTTATTATGTCTAGAGAGTTTAATTACAGACATCTATATATACTTTACTGATGTCACCTACGATTGTAATACATATTGATTAGGAAACCACATGTGGATTCAACGGAAAACCCGTGACAAGATCTTATCTTCGTACTTAACGGAGAAACTGATATTTATAAACTTGATATTAAACATGTATCACAAACAGATTCAGTTCCACATCTACGAATGAGTTGAGTATTAATTAGCTGATTTTTTACGACATTATGAACCAAGGGAATTTTAACCATGGGAGACACTGTAGAAGCATATCTGCATTATTTCAAAAGCAAACAGCATACTCTCTTCCTGGTTTACTCTGTTTGTAAAGCGTCTGTATGGGGTAAAGCAACATACTCTCTCGCGGGTTTACTCTGTTTATAAAGCGTCTGTATGGGGTAGAGCAACATACTCTCTTCCGGGTTTACTCTGTTTGTAAAGCGTCTGTATGGGGTAAAGCAACATACTCTCTCGCGGGTTTACTCTGTTTATAAAGCGTTTGTATGGGGTAAACAGCATACTCTCTTCCGGGTTTACTCTGTAAAGCGTCTGTATGGGGTAAAGCAGCATACTCTCTTCTGGGTTTACTCTGTTTGTAAAGCGTCTGTATGGGGTAAAGCAGCATACTCTCTTCCGGGTTTACTCTGTTTGTAAAGCGTCTGTATGGGGTAAAGCAACATACTCTCTTGCGGGTTTACCCTGTTTGTAAAGCGTCTGTATGGGGTAAAGCAACATACTCTCTTGCGGTTTACCCTGTTTGTACAGCAGCATACACTCTTGTGGGTTTACCCTGTTTGTAAAGCGTCTGTATGGGGTAAAGCAGCATACTCTCTTCCGGGTTTACTCTGTAAAGCGTCTGTATGGGGTAAAGCAGCATACTCTCTTCCAGGTTTACTCTGTTTTTAAAGCGTCTGTATGGGGTAAAGCAGCATACTCTCTTCCGGGTTTACTCTGTTTGTATTTTAGCGTCTGTATGGGGTAAAGCAGCATACTCTCTTCCGGGTTTACTCTGTTTGTATTTTAGCGTCTGTATGGGGTAAAGCAACATACTCTCTTGCGGGTTTACTCTGTTTGTAAAGCGTCTGTATGGGGTAAAGGGTTTACTATCATCCTGCATTTGTAAACAATTTACATCCAGATACGTCTCATGAGGATTGAATCAACTTGCTACTAGTCCGATAGACACGATCTGCTTGCTACTAGTCCGATAGACACGATCTGCTTGCTACTAGTCCGATAGACACGATCTGCTTGCTCTTGCTACTAGTCCGATAGACACGATCTGCCTGCTACTAGTCCGATAGACACGATCTGCTTGCTACTAGTCCGATAGATACGATCTGCATGCTACTAGTCCGATAGACACGATCTGCTTGCTACTAGTCCGATAGACACGATCTGCATGCTACTAGTCCGATAGACACGATCTGCTTGCTACTAGTCCGATAGACACGATCGTCTACAATGTTCATTATATTTGCCAAAGTTCTTTCAAATACAGTAAAACCTCTCTATAACGGCCACTAAAGTGTGTAAATTAGTTGGTATTTAGGGCAGGTGGCTGCTTAAAGCAAGGTTAAAGTAAAACAGAACGCTCCTATAGGAGCGTTCTGTTTTACTTTCACCTTGCTTTAAGCAGCCACATGCCTTTTACGCAAAATAATTGATGTAATGTAGTGGCCGTTATAGAGAGGTTTTACTGTAACATAATTACACAAAAAAAAAGTTTAGTTCGTGATGAGAGTACAAGTTGTAACTAAAGAGGTGATAAACTCGTGGCGAAAGAGTTCCATGTTTGTGACAATGTACGGCGCAGTGTCATTTATCTCGTGTGTCTGGTATTTGAAACACTATTACGTTCGTCGACTCGAAGCATGTGATATTTCTTAAAATTCTTTTGGTCTTTTAACTTGTATCCCGCTATGAAAAATAATGCATTTTTAAGTGTAATATAATTTGTCTTAAGCGGTCATTAAAATGAGGTCTAATTATTGGCCTGCAATTCAGGTTGGAGTTTATTGAAAGACAAAAATAATGCAAATAACTCATATAGGAGCTCCCAGTATTACCTTTGCCCTGTGTTAAGCAACATCCTGCTTTTTAATACCACAATGTTCAATAAATGAATGGCGCTTAAGACAGGTCTAATGTACTTCTGATCCTATCAAGCTTTTGAGCAACGTTTAACTGAATGCCAAACATATTGGATCCCGATTAGACGCCGCCTTTGATGACGCACATGTGATTACTGATTACTTATGCAAATGATTTCAATCCAGATGAGACATCGAATTACTCGGCATCTCATCAGGATCCAAACTGTTTGTTACTGTGACTATGTCTTTTGAAATAGAAATGAAGAAATAAAAAAAAAATTGCAGCAGACTAGAAAAGTTGGCAGCGAAAGAGTTAATTGGCGTCTTATCTGGATCAACGTTTTTCGCAAAAATGTGCGAGCAACTAGTTATTGGAAGAAGGTTTTACCTTTTTTTTTATCTCGTCGCTGAAATCATAAATAGTAATCTAATGCGGATTTGAGTAGTATGTGATCCACTTGGAAACTCCTACAAATGTTACTAGCATGAATATCGCAGTGTCACTGTCTGTAGGATGAGTAGTGAATGGAGTGTCTGAACTAACATGCAATTATTTTGACACATACAGTGTTTGTTTCACAGGGCTGACAGCAGTAAACACGATGCTTCAGAAACAAAGGTTTAAACCCAAAGACAACGGTTCGACAGGATGGCCTTTATCATGAAGAAGGTATGACTGATTTATTAATGTATTTACTTTTTTATTATTATTTTTTCATTTATTTATTTGTTTGTTGATCTTAAAATATCGATTATCTAATTATTATAACTATTTTATTTAGATATATTAGGTTGCTTAATACATGGCAAACGTAACACAAAAGGCTACTACAGTAAAACCTATGTAAACCGGAATTCTGGTACAGAAGATTTAGATACTTTTATGCAGGTGGCTGCTTAATGCATGGTGAAAGTCATTCAGAAAGCTCCTATAGGAGCTTTCTGAATGACTTTCACCCTGCATTAAGCTGCCACCTGTCTCCAAGACCAATAGTTATACTAAATTTTACGTCCGGTTTAGAGGGGTTTTACTGTATATGAGTTTTCTGCATAACTTCGTTCCTGTATTAAGCTACCACTTGTTTTGAAATTCCAGAATTATACGTATTTTGAGCGGTCGTTTTAGCGCGACTAGAAAAATATGGTATTTCAAGAAGAGATCGTCAAACGGGAAGATGTTGTCTAATCACAGATATAAATGTACGTTTCATTACAACAGTTTCTGGACGCACTCTACATGTGTATCGATCCAAAGCTGGAGTTGCTCTACTTTATTTCAGTGTAGCGTTTTGGCCTTATTCGTGCGCTATCCGTAAATATCAATAGGTTCAGCTTGGCACAAGCCTCATATTCATATTTTCCTATATTATGCTGAAAAAAGTTACTTTTAATTATTTTAGCTACCACTTACTGATTAAACAAGAATCTTGAAAAGCAGGTAGTCGTTTAATACAGTTTAAAAGTAAAACGTAATACCCCGTTAAAAGCGTTTTGTGTTACTTTCAAAGGTGACTGTCTGGTCAGATTCACTGTCTGATTGTGAAATAAAGAGGTCTTAATCTACAGTTTGTCAATGGTCAAAATTCCCTTGTTCATAATGCTATTTTTTTTAAAGAAAAAAACAACATCAACTTATTAATACTCTGTCACATATGGAATTAGTGGATATTGTTCTACAGTTTTTGTGATTGACAAATAATCCTGTTTTGATTTACCATTATAAAATTCAGCCAACGAATAGTTATGTCATCACTTGTATTTCTCACACAATTATACAGGTAAGGGTAAATGGTTAATGATCTCTTAACCCCTCAACTCCAAATACTTGTCTTTTGACGCTTTTGCAAACAGAGTACACCCAGATCAAACGGTGATCAGGGTCTGCTCTGTTTGCTTATGAAATGATATAGATCTGATTCTACAGTTTCTGCCATGATACAAATGCCCTTGGGTTTTTTATTAATATTCATTGGGTCATTATTTTTGGCATGAATAGCAAAGGAGTATAGGGTTAATGCATTGTTCTTCATGTGTGTTCATAGGTGTTTCGAAGCGGATCAGCCAAGAAAAATGGCAGCAAGAAAGCCGACTCAGAAACTAGCAGCCCTAAGTCGATGCCCAGGAGTCCTCCTTCTCCTGATTTCTCTGGACTGACGAATGAGGAGGTGACCATTCTCAAAGATGTGCTTAAACGGCAGGAGAAATTCGAAACCGAAGAAGTCGAACGTAGAGAGTAAGCTTATATTTACTGCAGTTGTGCTTGTTTCACTCTAGCAAATAAAAGGCAAGCTACTTGTGAGCTTAAACCTTTTACATGGGGGATACGGTTTTAATGGCTTTCCAAACAGGGTATATCATTTGTGCATCGTGTGACCTGCTTGCTAAAAGAATAATAAAGATATGATTCTACAGTTCTTCCATGGCCAAAGTTTGTAATGCTAAATTGGCACTATAAATTTAGTTAATTAATATTCACGATGTCATAATTTTTGTTTTCAATATTCGCAACGTAAATGTGTTCGTTTCACTCTAGGAATAGCAAGTTGAGGATTCATTGTAACCTATTAAAAGTGTTGGGATCTTGATGAGACACCTAGTACCCGGTGTCTCATTAACTCATTCTCTCCTAGGCTATTTTAGACACAAATTTTTTGAATAAAACTAGCGAAAAGGAGCATTAACTATAGAAAAGGAGAGTTTTAGAATTGTATAGTCTTGAAACCAGTGTGGTAAATAGAGCATTTGCTCCTATGGAGCAAATGCTCTATTTATCACAATGGTTTCAAAATGTGAATTTTATAGAGGCACAAAAATGCGTCACTAGGGGATAATGCGTTAATTAATATTCAAAATATGTTACACGATATTTCAGAAGAATTAAAAGAACATTTAGATTTGAAAAAGCTAGTTAGACGGAGATTAGTAAACTGAGTGTGTGGTATTGTACTTTTAATACAAGTAGGAGTATTATAAGCCTTAATAAAGGCCAAGGTCAGAAAAATATCGGATTTTTAACTGCCACGTCTCGCCTAGCATGATTAGGTTAAAGTATTTTACATCGTGATGTTTTCTAGAAAACTATCTGAGTCACTGCAACTGTATGAAGAAGAGGTGAAGAAAAGTGCCAGCCAGAAAAGCAAATTAAAGCACGTGGATTTGAGACTTTGTAAACTGTGTTTCAAGACGAAGTTTGCTGATGGTATAGGTAAAGCCTGCTACGACTGCCACAAGAGAGTGTGTAATAGGTGTGGGTCATTCTCCAGGCCAAAGGCAAACGGCAAGAAACACAAGGTAACAATGTGTATACCGTGTATACAAGGTAACAATGTGTATACAATGTGTGATCCTGACACAGGGGAAATAAACGTACACAATTACATATACACATTATCTGCGGTCACATTTGCAAACAGTTTGTATCCAGATAGGTATATCGGCGTCTCACAAAATATTTACACTCCCTCCCTCTGATAGAAGGTATATTTTGCTCTTGTCCGTCCATACGTACGTCCACATCGCATGTGTCCACATACACCAATGGGAGGGTGTACTTCAAACCTTCACAGATGGACAACGTTGATATGAATATGTACGGTAAAGGGAATTTTTGCTCCGACCATGGTTGCTAGTGTTATGGTATTTTGAAATTTTCTTCACTATCTAACGTATTGTGAAAATAGTGTGCGTCCATCTCCTCATACACCAAGTGGAGGATTTACTTCAAACTTTCACAGATGAACATTGTCGATGTTAACATTTACGTTATGAAAGGAATGAGTGTTCTGGCTATTTTTATTAGAGTTATGGAACTTTGATTGTTTTCACTATGTAGCATACATTTATAAAAGTTTTTGTCCAACATCTCATTTATCGATAGAAGGATTTACTTCAAACTTTCACAGATAAAGAATGTTGCTATGAAAATGTACATGGAGAAGGGAATTTGTGCTGTGACTATTTTACCAGAGTAATGGGACTTTGAAAGTTTCTTCACTATCTAGCGTTTAGTTTAGTTTAGAATATCGCCAGGGGTTCATCAGTATCTTATGGACACAATTTGTATTTTAGTATGTGGGTATAGGTTTTAATGATTTTTTTCAAAAATAAAACTTTAAGCAGACAACAAATGTTACAGACGATAAAGTTCGGCAGCGAATGGGTTTAAGTATCGAATCTCCGATTACGATATTGCACGTTAATCATATCGAAAGACACGTAAAAGCCACATGTCGAATAGTACATTCTTGTAGCACACGAAGTGACTCAAAAATAATGCTTCTATAATAAATAGAGATAATGCTTAATTATGCATCATTTAACACGTATATACGTTGTTGGTTTTTATCTCTACGGCTACTTTCATTAAAACAATATATTTAAACAATATGTTTGCAAACAACAAGGTATACTTAACCCTTTACTCCATGAATATTCATGTAAGAAATAATGAGTAATGACATCATGAATATTAATTAGATTGGTTATAATAGCAGCACATGTACATTTGATGTCTTGGCCATGGTTAAAGACTGTAGAGCAATATCTATATTTTATCAAAATCAAACCGAGCAGACCAAGATCAGACGGCTCCTATCTGGGTCTACTCTGTTTGCAAATGCGTAGAAAGGCGTATTGATGGAGTAAAGGGTTAATCAGTGACAATGTTATTCGCTTTCTAATACCATATTGTCCCTAATAAACGCCCCAATTCTAATAAACGCCTCAATTCTAATAAACGCTTCTATTCTAATAAACGCCTCTATTCTAATAAACGCCCCGATTCTAATAAACACCCCCTCATTTGTGTGTTAAAGAGGAGGAGCGCTAATGATCAACAAAATAGCTAAAATCCTATATGATAACCATTAAATAAAGAATTGTAAGTTTTCAAAATACAGGTCGAAGCTTAGTGTGGACAGAAAGCAATGCAGAAAGCCCCCCTGTGAGCTTTCTGTATTGCTTTTATTCTATATTAAGTTACTACCTGTGTACAAAATGCCTCCGGGAGCGTTTATAGAGATAATACGATATGTGATGAAATTTGTTCGCATAGAACGCATGTTTTCCCGATTGTTTAACCTTTTGCTGAAAGAGACACATGTTTAACCATTTGTTCCCAAAGTAGACCCGGAACATACATCTCCTTACCTGTAGAAACTGTCTGATAGGGTTCTATTCCGTTTGCTTGTGAAACAAAAAATATCTGATTCTACAGTTTTCGCAATTATCAAAATTTACTTGTTCGACTTGCCATTTTGAAACTTCAGCTGATTGATATTTAAACTGTCATTATTTCGTCCATGAGGATTTTGAACGACAAAAAGTGCAGAACCTGATCATAAGGCTCCTCTAGGAGCCACCTGATATTGGTCAACACTGTCTGTAAGTGACAGTGCAGGGGTATCCGGGGTCAAAAGGGTTCATTAATCTAATTATTCAGAGGGAGACACTTAGACAGATAGTGTGCAGCTCCTGATCAAATGGATTCTGAAGGAGCCGTTTGATCAGAGTTTCCATTATCTGCTGCTTTATCAGTTTAATCCAGTTATCAAAATGATGCCTTATGACTTATTCAATTTAACCAACCGGTGAAGAGGAGAGACTGGGAATCTGATTACCTAGAGTATTTTACACTTGGTGTTAACTCTTTCGGCGCCAATGTCGCCTGTTGGCACCATTGAAAACAGTGCAGTCCCAGGCCAGATGCCGCCTTTTCAAGGCGGCATCTGACCTGGGACTTCACTGTTTTCTGTATTATTTTAGCCCAATCATACAGGTTTTTAAAAACAAATGTTTTACTAATATACCTTTATTATTTAGTTTAGAATTATATTTAATATGAAATTATTGTTGCAGATGACACTTTTAAATTTGGCGCCAAAAGAGTTAATGCTCCATTATCAATTGTGTGGTGTTTTTTTTTCTCCAAATTTCAGCATTACAAAGGTAAGTGGCGTTGCAATATGTGCCAAATGAAACGTGACGTGGTTGCCATGACGGGAGGTTGGTACCATGGTGACGATAATCAGCCAGTGGTTGCCACGGAGTGCATCAAGAAAAAACTCCCTGCGAAAGTGTCGGAACTGGATTCGTCCGAAAACGATGTACGTGTAGAAATTTTAACTGGAATTAATTCCAAAACAAATTGAAACAAGAAAAGCATTGATGTTAACATCAAAGGGCGCCATTATAAAGAACAGCCATGATGGTTTTGTTTAAATCGATTGTGAAACAAAAATGCTTAGAATATGAGTGATCATGATACTTATATTCTGTACTAACCCTTTCAATGAAGATATAACTTATCTGCTATTGAAATAGTGTAAACATAAATGAAGACAAATGAAATAGTTTTACATGAAACTATACACTGATTGGCATTATTTTAATATAATCATGCAAACATTCAAAGGTTTAGTTCAGCATATTGCTGTTGGAATTACTACAGACAGAAGTATGATTTCAGACACCCTATCAAACAATGAAATAATTATACTTAAAACAACTAAATAATGAGTTTGTCCAAAGCTTTTCAATACTGTGAATTTAAGAAATGAAACGAATACCGAAATAGTTTAAATTGTAGTTTGATAGATAATTAATTATTTTAATTGATTATTGACGGATTAGTCATTATAAAATCTTATAAAAGAATGGTATCAATTTCATTGAAAAAGCAAATATACGTTATACCTAATCTTTCAATTAATCCGCATTCAACCCAAAACTGCACACTGGACTGTGCATTTACTGAAAAACGTGTAATACTTCCAAGACCTTGAGGCAGGCCTATTGCACCGGAAATTCGAAAGGATCAGCTTTTTTAGTATCAATAATGCATTCATTTCTTTTAATGCAATAATAACAAACACATGCTTATTTTTATTTCATTACTTCTGATATGTAATTTACACTCTTAATCGACCAGTACATACAATTTACATTGCTCAAACAAGTAACTTTCATTTTTTCAACGGTACAGAAATGACTGCTCCTCCCATTAGCTGAACATTTCGTAAGCCCATAGAGGCGCCGCGCTAAATGCGCAGGTGCCAATGAAAATATCCTGGGATTGCCTTGATAAAATACATGGTGTGTCTACGATGTAAACCTGTTCCATTTGCTGACGACTCCTATTCCATTTTCTGTTTTTACTATCAAAATCACAAACAACGTCACCCTTCTTGATTGAATGGTCTATTATTGACGTAGCGACTTTTCTTGAACGTCATTATTTGCACAACCCAAACGTTTTTTTATGACCAATTTAACTTTAATTACAAATGATACTTACTTCGCGTTTGCAGTAGTCACATTCGTAAGTCCATCAGTATACTGCATCAACATTTAACTCGTCTTACGAAAGGTCATGGGACTGGAAGTCCGGTTGCGGAACGATTAAAATATTGCAATATTAAAGTGTCAGCTATGTGAGTAGCAGCGACATTTGTCGTCTGATCTTTGTAAGACGACCCCTTACACAGAAACAAGCTACTGTTGAACTTCGATATCTCGAACTCGGATAACTTGAACTGTCGGATAACTCATAGTAATAGTTCGGTCCTTCAAAAGTTACCATAAAAAATCGTTCTAAAATGCATTACTACGCATATCTAGAAACACACTTGACAGCTTAATCAAATCTAAAGTAGTGATGATGAAAGCTCCTACAGGAACTTTCTGCATTACTTTAGACCTGCTTTAAGCCGTGAATTTGAGAAATTGTCCAGATAAGACATTGAATGACTCGAAACTCCTGCTATCTCGAAGTAATGTATACGACCCCTTGAGGTTCGAGATATGTAAGTTGAACTGTACATTGTTATTACGATATAGACTGGTTATCTGTATTCCACGGGGACTGATCTCACCCAGGACGAATGTCTAGACAAATCAGACCACGCAAACAGTCACTCCGCCCCACAGGGTTCATCACCGAAGTTAAGACGAGGCAGTACCCGCAGGTCCTCAAGAACCAGGTACCTTATGTTGTAGACGAGATCATTAATTTAACATTTACCTGATGAATATTCATGTAAGAAATAATAACAGCATGAATATCTATTTGCTGCTTTTGTTGTATGAACACAGGAATAATTAGCCATTGCAGTAGCTGTAGCTGTAGAATCAAATCTACATGAGTCCATAAGCAAAAAAGGGCATACCCTGATATGACAGCTCCTACATGCGCAGTCTGATCTGAGTCTAGTCTGTTTGCAAAGTTGCCAAGTGTACACATATGAGGGAAAGGATTAACAGAATAAATGCAGCAAATGGCGTGTTCACCGCTTCAAAAGAATTATTCTAATTGATCCATGAAGTACTTGCAAAGAGTATACAATAACTGGCAAAGAGTATACAATAACTGGCAAAGAGTATACAATAACTGGCAAAGAGTATACAATAACTGGCAATGAATATTTACTACATGATGAATACAATACATTTCCATGAAAGCTTGGCACGTGAAATATTGTAAAGTACAATTAAGTATTGAACATATGGTAAATACCACAACTGTTAACATAAATACATGTATAACAGATCAAATTGATGTACTGACACACGTAGATTCGATATTTGCACCAATGAAACATTGGTACAGGTGTAAGTTCCACGCATGTCATTGCAATGTTAGCACAAGATACAATGTACAATAAGTATCAAGAAGAGGGATGTGTAATATATGTATATTATATATTTGCGTGGTTTAGATATTATAAAAGTCAATTAGGTATCAATTAAAATACCATATCAGAGTATATAGACTTAAATTCGGGATCGTTAGTTTCGATGTTATTAGTTTTGAAAATTGAATACCACTGAAGCCGGTACTAGGGGCATGAATAGTGATGCACTTTTCATAACTGCTCGTGAAGAGACTCAATAAAACCGAGTCTGCAATGTTTTCTTTTTGCATTGCTGCTTTGCTTTCGAAGGATCTCCTACTTTCAGGATTTTTGTATGAAGTATTAGAACGGTTAAAATATAATAAGCTATATTAGGGTATTGGCAGAAAGCGTTGCTTAGTATTAAGCCTTTACTCCATAGTGACACATTTCCTAACTGAGTAAACCCAGAGCAGACTGTCCCTGTGTCCTACCACGGTCTGTCCTGTTTGCTTATGGAATTATAAACATCTGGGCCCATGCTTATAAAGCTTTTAGTTGAGTCTGAGTTCGTTCTCAAGTTTTTGATTGGTCAGATTTGAGCCCTTGGCTCAAATCTGACCAATCAAAAGCTTGAGAACTCAAATCTGACCAATCAAAAGCTTGAGAACGAAACTCAGACTCAACTAAAAGCTTTATAAGCATGGACCCTGATTTTACATACACTGCCACGGCCAAAATATACTGAGTTCATGTTCCATTGTAACGATTCAGCTAATTAGCATCCGTGATTTGATTATTTTTTACATGCATATACATGAAGTAGAGGGTTCAAACATATACACATTGTTGATACAGTGACTGCTAAGGAAGTATTAACACAGTTCAATATAACGTCAAAACCAGTAGTGTAAATTAAATACTGGCATGAGGTGAATACCACAAGTATTAATGAAATATTAATTAATGCAAATACAGTAAGTTTCAGTGTAGTACTGATATAGAGATAATATAATTACAGTAGAATCTGTCCTAAGCGGCCTTCCATAATTATATTGAATATAGGAGTGTTAAAAAGAAGGTGGATGCTTAATGCATGGCAAACGTAATGCAGAACGCTCCTATTGGAACGTTCTGCATTACCTTTGACATGCATTACGATAACACCTACCTTACATACCTGTAATTACACTTCTTTTTGATGACCGCTTTAGACAGATTTAACTGTAATGTTATAGGAAAACTTGCAAAGAGGCGAACACAATATATTGGAATGAAATGTTGGTATATGCACGTACAGTATTTTCAATGTACATAGGTAGAGTCTCGCTAAAACAACAGCATGATTTATTTACATAGGAGACTATAAAAGCAGGTTGTTGCTTAATATAGGGCAAACGTGATACCGAAAACTCCGACATCACATTTTTCCTGCATTAAGCTACACCTTTTTAAAAAATCCAGAATATTAGACGATCGTATTAGCCAGACCTTACTGCAGTACCGATACTTAGTTAATATACAGTAAAACCTTTCTAATGCGACCACCAAAATGATGTATTATTCTGGGTTTTAAAATCAGCCGGTAGCTTAATGCAGGTCAAAGGTTATGCAGAAAGCTCCTGCAGGAGCTTTTTGCATAACCTTCGACCTGCATTAAGCAACCACCTGCTCTTAAAGACATTTATTTCCATTTATAAAGTGGTCGCATTAGAGGGGTTTTACTGTAATTGGTATCATAGGAATACTAGCAGAATGCCAATATAATGATAGGATTGAAATAATGATACTTGCACATGCAGTTAGTTTAAATGTAGTACTGATTCAGAATGAATACAATTAGTGTTATTGGAATACTGGTAAAAGGCGTGCTTCAAAAGTAAAGTATTGACAAAATGATACCACAGAGAATGAAATGACTTGTGCCATTTTGCACGCAGTAGATAAATTGCAAGAATATTTGCAAGCTGACTAAATCCAGGTAAGAAACTTCTCGTCAGATTCTAAAATTGTTTAAATACGTTAAAGAAATATCTTCTTGAGGCTTGGAGCAAATGTTTTAATTTTTATAGAAGGTAACGAAGGTTTCGAAAGGTTGACCATTTGCCTACTTACCATGACTATGCATTTGTAAACAGCTTGGATAAAAGTAAAATGCCGAGTAACTCGGCGTCTCATCAAGATCCAATCTGTTTGTTTCTTGTTCAATAGTTTCTCGAAAGTTTTAACGAATCAAAACTAAGTAAAACTTTAGCAGATCATCATTGTTATATATGAGGCAGTACCGACATTTAAGACATACTGACACCATTAATATGAACACAGCAATGCAAAATCTGTAGAATCAGATCTATATTAGTCCATAAGCAAACAGAGCAGACCCTGATGAAATGGCTCTTGTCGTCTGATTTGGATTAGCTCTGATGACAAAGGCGTTAACATGTCTATATATAGAGGAAAGGGTTAAGAAACACCAGTTGAGAACCGTTTACTTGTAGGAGACAGATCGTGGCGGCGAATATGGAGGAATCCAATGATGACAAAGAAGATGACATTGATGGAGACCAGTTCCAGAAGGAACGGCAATTCTCCCGCATGCTAAGACAGAGTAAAAAGTCAAGACGGCGGTTAGTCCAAATTATAATCTTTAGCTCTTTGAATGCTGGATTTTCAAAGCGGACTGATACTTCCTTTACAAGCCTATTCCCTCATAGGCTATTTTTAGACCCAGCCCCTTTGAATAAAACTACTGAAAAGGAACATTTTCTACGACAAAGGAAAACTTTAGAATTGTGTAGTTTTGAAACCATTGTGATAATAGAGCATTTGCTCCTATGGAGCAAATGCTCTATTTATCACAATGGTTTCAAAAAGTGACTTTTACAGAGGTGACAAAAGTCGATATGAGGGAATGTGTTATACTGATGCAGTCCATTTAGAGTCTATTTAGTATTATCGTATTATCTCGTTTCCTCATAGATATTCCAGTAAGAAATAAGGGCATCATCATAATTAATTGGCTAATTATATAAAATTGCACAGGATAGTTTTGCATTGACAGAAACTGCAGAATCAGTTAGAATCGTAGCAGAAGCTATATAATCATAGCTATATTATATCATAAGTAAACAGAGCAGACCCTGATCAGACGGTTCCTATAAAAGCCATCTGATCTGGGTCTACTCTGGTTGCAAAGGCGCACAAAGACGTATTATTGAGTATAAAATTATGTTAAGTTTAATGCTAACATCTACACAAATACGTTGGCAAATACAATGGAGTATCGCTAATGCTACCACATAATTATTAATATTGGAGACTGTAAATGCAGGTGGTTGCCTAATGAGGGACAAACGTAATACAGAAAGCTCCAATTGTAGCTTTCTGTGTCACTTTTGTCCTGCATTAAGCTACCACCTGTTTTGAAAATTCAGAATGATGTTTCTTTTAAGGGGTCGTATAATCGAGACTTTTCCAACCAATAGTAACGTCTAACGTAGTAATGTTTCCGAAACTAAAGCCCAACTAAAGGACACCGAGCATTGAGATTGGTGTCCATTAGTCAAAAACGGTGAAAGTTTCTCATTAATTATCTGAGTTGAAAGATGTTTTTCGTCTTGATAATTGGCACATATCCACTATCCACCTGGCTTACGAGATACACCCTAACTACCCTAAGTATTCCGACTCATACACACACCCAGTTTGTAAAGCTCAATAAGGCAACTTGGTTTAACCCTTTCCCTGTTCTACATTTAGTCCAATTTTAATCCTACTGAATATTCATGGTCAAAATAGTTATAATGAAATATGGAATGTGGAACATCGTAGCCATTTTAGAAAGTAAAGAAACAGATCGTTCAATTTCCATTGAAAGCAGAGCAGACACTGATCAGATGGCTCATATAGGAGCCGTCTGATCTGTGTCTACTCTGTTTGCAAATGCGTGAAAACACGTTTATATGAAGGAAATGGTTAAAAGTAGACTGATATAATAGCAAATGTGTAACGTTTCTGATCTAAGCGCAGTTTGGTCTTTGTCTGTACTATTTGCCTAACTTGTCTGTCCAAATTCTTAGAGTAATTAGGGTAGAAAGAAACTTGTTTCCATGGAAATATTACGAACATTAACTTACCAGTGCGTTAGCAAGCAGTAGTGTAAAATGACACTAGAATGTCGATATTTCTATTTCTGTGTGTATTAGTCCTTACTCCACTGTATAAAATAATATCGCCTCAAATTCTGATAAAGTGCAACTGTGGTCACTTTTGACTCCATCAAGCTCTTAAGAAACTAATGAGCGAGCGTCAAACGGCTTGGATCCTGACGAAAGGCCGTGTTACTTGGCGTCTCGTTTGGTTCCAAGCTGTTTGCAAATGCACGTCATCTCTTGATTAGTGGGAAAAGGGTTAAATGACATAAATATCTCAAACAGTACAATCAAATGAGCATCGCCTCAAGTCCAGACTCGTACATCATTCAGGGCCATATCAGATCTATATCATGTGAAAAGCAAACATAGCAGACCCTGAGCAGACGGCTCATATAGGAGCAATCTGGGTCAATGCTTATAAAACTTTTAGTTGAGTCTGAGTTCGTTCTCAAGTTTTTGATTGGTCAGATTTGAGCCTTTGGCTCAAATCTGACCAATCAAAAGCTTGAGAACGAACTCAGACTTAACTAAAAAGCTTTATAAGCATGGGCCCTAATATGGGTATACTCTTTTGCAAAGGTGTACGGGTCTCTGTCAAAAGCATGTTCTTGTTATTTTTTTTCGTTACAGATTAAAAAGTGGAACATCTTTTAGTAAGAGTACGGATGAAGGCGATGAATCTCAAACACATCCGGTTTCATCCGATGCTGATGGTATTCAAGAGCACAAAACGATACCATCCAAACGCAAGCCAGTTAGAGAGGGAAGTCAACCAGATGAAAGTTCATTGCATCGAATAGTGACAGGTACGGGTAGAAAGAGTGACACGGAGCTTACTTACCACTCCGATGGATGTAAAAACAGCGAACGGAGAAAACTGTTAAAACAACAATATAGTGAAGAGAGAAATAGACGTTTATTGAGAACTAAAGAACGTAATAGAGAGAGTAGTAGTGAAAGAGAGGTTCGCTCTGACCAAAGGTCAGAAGATCGTAAAACACCACCGAAGACAATCAAGCAAGATTCCTTCAAAGCAAACAATGGCGTGCCTTTTGGTACCAATGTCAGTAAACAATCTAGTAACATATTAGACACAACAGAATCTAAAGCTAGTGACAATAAGAAACAATCTGAAACTGAAAGATCTCAAGAAAGAAAATCTCGGTATTCGCGAGAATCTCGAGCTTCAAAAGATTCTCGTATTTCAATAACGTCTACTGTTTCACGCGAATCAGTAGATATGTCTCCGGCGAAGATGAAACCCCAACACAAACGGAGATTACATCGGCAACAAGAATCCTACTACAGCTCATCCTCGAGCGTGTTTTCCGACGCTATTTCCTGTGACATATCAGACTCCTCTCAGCCTAGAATTTCTCGGCCTCGGAGAAGTACGGCTGAGGTAGTAGAACGAAATTTTGCTCAACAATTAGAGTTGCCAAAACGTAGAGATTCATACAGTACGTGCCAGCCTAACAACCTGTCCCCACAAATGGCCCTCAATAGACATCGGAAAAAGAAGAACAGGTACACTAGCGGGTTTGCTACCTTGTCGTCTCATTTTGATCTAAATTGTTTGTATAGGTAATCACAGACTGGCTATTAGCAGCGAAAGAGTAGATATGTGCTTGAATAAAGCCAGGATAGGAAAACTTAATGACAATGGTACGACTTAAACATTACCCCCTAGTGACTCATTTTTGCGCCTCTATAAAATTCACACTGTGAAACCATTGTAATAAATAGAGCATTTGCTCCATAGGAGCAAATGCTCTATTTCTCACAGTGGTTTCAACACTACACATTTCTAAAACTCTACTAACTTTTCTACAGTTAATGCTCCTTTTCGGTAGATTAATTAGAAAAGGTTGTGTCTAAAAATAGGCTAGGAGAGAATGAGTTAAATAATCCTAAGTTCTAACACACGAAGGTTTCGACTTCCAGTTAGATGTTAATATGTTAGAACTTATGATAACTCGCAAGAGACCAGCCTAAAGTGTTGTCACGATAGAAAACAATGTCGCTCCAACCTGGATCTGCTGCAGATACCAGCCTAAAGTGTTGTCACGGTAGAAAATACTGTTAGTCTATGTCGCTCCAACCTGGATCTGCTGCAATTTTAACTACTTCCGGTTCGATCAAACTTTTGAGATAATTATTTCTGTCCATGGACATCCATGAGAACAAATATTAAACTGGGAAAGGGTTGATATAGATCAGAGTTCAAGCTGTCATCATTTTACAGCCAGAAAAAAGGTTAATTAATCTCGACATGATCTACCTGATTGGTGTATATATTTGTCATTGTTATTGGAATAAATAAATGTTGTCTTGTAATATCTTTGTCATACATGTATTGATCACATTGTTTTTTCGTGTTGCAGGATACAAACATAATTTTTATACTGTTTTACGTGACCTACCTGGCATCTGCAAACTAGTTTGATCCAGATGAGACGTCCAGTAGGTTTGCGTCTCATCTGGATCAAAACTGTTTGACATTCGGATAGTCTCTATAACCTTTTAGTCCATAAATACGCATTTCTACGCCTTTGCAAACAGAGTAGACCCACATTAGACGGCTCCTATGGGAGTCGCTTGATCAGAGTATTCTCTGTATGCTTATGAAATAATACAGAAATAACAACACAGCTTCTGTCCAGACCAAAACTTCCTGTGTTCATGTGATGTTATAATTAATATAATTAAAATCCATGATGTCATTATTTTTTACATGAATATTCATGGAGTGAATTGTTAACAACCCGGAGTGAGTAGATGTTTAAGAAGGTCAGGATTTATTTGATAACATTTTTGTCAGCAGAATAATGGGTATACATGTATTTGAACTGTGTCAGAGTTATTATATTAGAGCAGTCTGATCTTGGGTTACTCTGTTTGCAAAGGCGTAGAAAGGCATATTTATGTCGTAAAGGTTTAAACATTTTTGGGATAAAATGTTTTTTATTTCATGAAATGTAGCAGACGATAATTTGAGCAAGGGACAATTATCTTCAATACATGTAGTTAGCTCTGTAGTTGGTGAATGTCCATGTAAGAAATAATGACTGCGTGAATATTAATTCACTGAATATATATCACGACATTGTGAACAAAGGATTAACCCTTTCACCGCCGCAGTCGCATAAATGCACCACGACAAATAGTGCAGTCCCAGATCAGACGCCGCCTTTTCAAGGCGGCGTCTGATCAGGGACTTCACTATTTGTCTCAGTCTCTATTTATATATGTGCTTTATTCCTTTGAAATAAGCATTTAGTTATCTCATTTTCTTATTTTACCGAATGATTTAACAAACTTGGATTGCAGACGACACTTAGAAATTTAGCGCCGAAAGGATTAATGGCGTAAAATGCGTTTTTGTCTAGTAAAGGGTTAAAAAGATTGGAATTTGTGGTAGGACATGTCTTAACCCTTTCCCTGTTCTAAGTTTAGTACAAATTTCAATACCTACTGAATATTCATTGACAAAATAGTTATAAAGAAATATGGAAGGTGGAACATTGTAGACATTTTGGAAAGCAAAAAAACAAATTTATCAAATTCTATTAGCAAACAGAGTAGACCCTGATCAGACGGCTCTTCTATGAGCCGTCTGATCTGTGTCTACTCTGTTTGCAAATGCGTGAAAACACGTTTATATCAGAGAAAGGGTTAAGCGACCATCAAAAAGAGGTCTAACTATGGGTCTGTAAGGCATGTAGTATCGTAATGCAGGTTAAAAGTAATGTAGAAAGCTCCTGTAGGAGCTTTCTGCATTACTTTTGCACTGCATTAAGCCACCACCTTTTGAACACTTCTATGTTTAATAAATGAATGGCCGCTTAAGACAGATTCTACTGTGTACATAGTTTTGTGTGCTTGATCAATTATAGAATGCGTCGGTATGATTGTTCCCTTTCTCCTCGTCGTTCCGTATCCCCGAAGCGTACGTCAGACCAGGAGGATAAGTTAAGTCCCAGGACAGGAGATCCCCACAGGCGCATGACGCTGTCTCACTGTGAAAACATCATACTCACGGGCGGCAGGAGATTTTCAGGTCAGTAAATCATAACGGTGACGATTTGTCCCTCATAATATTTTTTTTCTCAAAATATTTTCGCCTCTCTCAATTTTCCAACTAGCTACATGTTTCATATTGTGAAATCTTGTTGAGACGTAACGTCATTCGGCGTCTCATCTGGATCGAATCTGACGCAAGTCTTGTTGAGCGGGATACGGACTCATAACATGGTCACAGTGCTAATGCAACCCGTGAGATGTACAGTGACCTAGGGTTCTGCCTGGTTCCTAAAAGTGCTTACTTAACCACTGTACTAAAATGTACAGAACAATTCTATTTTACAGAACGATTTGCCCACACTAGTCCGTTACTCATGAAAATCCATTAAAGAAATACTGATTTAATGAATATTTAGTAGCTGAGTTATACTGGCACATAGAACATAGCAAGTGTATAATCGGATTTTTAATATTTCAGAAGCAAATAGAGCAGACCCTGATCAGACGGCTCCAAAAGGAACTGCCTTATCTGGTTCTCTCATGTTTGCAAATGTGTTAAAAATAAAGGATCACGTCCTTTGGAAATGAAAATAAACCCTACTGTAAACTAACGATGAATCAATTTAAAAGCTTAGCTAGCAAAAACATGTCATAATTATTTATATACAGTTAAAACCCCACCAAATTGGAATTCTAGTAGGGAAGAATTTAGGTAGGTGACTGCTTAATGCTTTGAGAAAGTCATACAGAAAGCTCCTAAATGAGCTTTCTGCATGACTTTCACACTGCATTAAGCTGGCACCTGTCCCCAAGACCGATATTTATACTAAATGTAATGTCCGGTTTAGAAGGGTTCACAGTACTAATGACGTCATTAATTCCTACATGAATATTCATGAGGATAAGGGTCAAGATCAATGGTGTTTGTTTCCTTCAGAATGCATGTCATCATCGACACCCCACGATATAATATTACACCGAGACGGCACGGACACTTCTGTTAGAAGTAAGTATACAGCCAAGAGTGGCGATATTCTATTAGTGAAACACCTTCATTGCATTTGTTACAGTTTGGATTTCAGATAAACCCTGGCGTCTCGTAAGGACTAAGAATGTTAGTTTTTTGTCGCCAAATTATTTTTTCTTTAAACAATGTTGTCTGCTTTAAGTTCCTTCTTTTTTCTTCTCTAAATGTGAGTGGTGGGTCAAACAGTTTGAATCATAAACACCAAGTTACTCGGCGTCTCATCTGGATCCAAACTATTTGAAAGAGTTATTCGAAACAGACACGAAGTTTGAAATTGATTATAAAAGCTAACCCTTTAAGTGTGGACAATGAGTATACTATCTGGAGTCCTCTAACCTTGGTCTTCACTGTTTGTCCTTCAGTATCTTGTTGCATACTGAATGGACTTTCCAGTTAAACGCGAGGTATACTTTCATTTGGAACATTTAACCATTTCCTTCATATAAACGCTTTTTTGCGCATTTGCAGAGTAGACCCTGATGAGACGGTTCCTATAGGAACTGTCTGATCTGGGTCTGCTCTGTTTGCTAATGGAAATTTTGATAGTTCTGTTTCTTTACTTCTAAAATGGCTACAATGTTTCAACGTCCATGTTTCATTATAACTATTTTGTCCATGAATATTCAGTATGTATTGAAATTTGAAATAAACATAGAACAGGGAAAGGGTTAACGGTTTAAATAATACTGGACAATCTAAACAAGAGTCACGCAGAATGGACAAACGAGAATGTGTAAATCGGTAGCATTGACATTTAACTTGCCAAACAAAATGTGTTTACAGTAAAAACCTTCTAAATCAGAATTCTAGTAGAAAAGAATTTAAATACTTTTAGGCAGGTTGCTGCTTAATGCAGGGTGATAATCTCTTAGAGGAGCTTTCTGCATGACTTTCATCCTACATTAAGCTGCCACCTGTCCCCAAGGCCGAAACTTATACTAAAATCAACGTCCGGTTTAGAGGGGTTTTACTGTACCTATATGTTGTCCTCTCGTTTTTCACAATTTCTCTTCAAATATGCAATCATCATGTCAAACAGTTTGGATCCAGATGATATCGAGTTATTCGGCGTATCATCTGGATCCAAACTGTTTGCTTATTTAATCGCAAATCCGCATGCATTAGACAGAACGTTAAAGAATATGTTACAAATCTTTGCAGGAGGGAATATTTTAATGAGGGGATTTCAGACACGTCGGCATTTTATGAGATATAGCTAAAATGTGGAAATTAGTGGACTCGTTAATTCTCAGCAGTCGCCTAAGTAAATACCAACACAACATTCATATTCGTAAGCCATAAATCCTCATAGGCTATATTTAGATCCAACCTCTTTGAATAAATCTACGAAAAAGGAGCATTAACTAGAAAAAGGAAAATTTTAGAATTTTGTAGTTCTGAAACCATTGTGATAAATAGAGCATTTGCTCCTTAGGAACAAATGCTCTATTTATCACAATGGTTTCAAAAGGTGACTTTTACGGAGACGTAGAAAGGCATATTTATGGAGGAAAGGGTTAACTCTTTACTCGTTCAATATTCATTTAAGAAATAATGACGTCATGGATATGTATCAGTTGATTTTTGTTATAATGTAAAACTTTCATTGAAAGAGTTTATTACTCGTTTCATTGAATAAGGAATTTTAAGATTTAATACAATAACCCCCTCTAAACCAGAATCATAGTAGAGAATTAAGATACTTTAAGGCACGTGGCTCCTTAATGCAAGGTGAAAATCGTGCAGAAAGCTCATATAGAGCAGACCCTGGTCAAACGGCTCCTATAGGAGCTATCTGATCTTGGTCTACTCCATTTGCAAATGCGTATAAAATACAACACAATCTCCTAGGGGTCCGTCATGCTAAAGATCGTACCAGCACAATTATCATAAGTCCTAATTAATGACAATCGCAACTACTCGGACGGTCGAGATTATCACAAATCCTAGTGTCCAGCAATTAAGGCTAGCATAAATACGACCAAAACTGGTCGTAAGTTCTATCATACGACGACCCGAACAGGAAGTTGTAGTAGTAGGTTACGATAATTTCAGTTGAACGATGTTTAGCAAGGCGGTCTTCTTGTCACTCGAGCACTAAACCTACCTCTGTTTTTAGCATGCGGCCTCGGTATGCGAGTGATGGGTGGTAAAACCTGTCCTAATGGATCACTAGGTGCCTTCGTTACCATGACAACCAAAGACGGGCCGGCTTCGAGACAGGGAATCTCACAAGGTAAACACTAATAACAAACATGTTAGTACTTCGTATGACAATTGTTACACGGGATTAAAGAACTTAAAAGATCACATAGTGCCAAAGGATGTAGAAAATAAAGGAACCCTATAAAAACGGACCAAAGCGCTCATACACACTTGTCACATATATACCATACATATAAAACTGTTCCTTGTCTGCTGAACATTCGGGCACCCATTCTTTCATCTCAATGGAGTTGTAAAGCTAAAAAGGCCAATTTGGCAAGAACTGTATAACTTTAAAATAGACTGATATACTAGCAAGAATGCACAGACCTTTAAGGTAATTTGTTAAGTAATTAGGGTAAGCAGGTTGAGCGTGTGGTCGTGGTTTGAATATAACCCTTTCCTCCATGAATACGTCTTTCTACGCCTCTGTAAAAGTCAATTTATGAAACCATTGTGATAAATAGAGCATTTTCTCCATAGGAGCATATGCTCTATTTTTTATCACAGTGGTTTTAAAACTACACAATTCTAACATTTTTCTTCTCTATAATAAATGCTCCTTTTCGAAAGAGGTTGGCTCTAAAACTAGCCTACGGAGGAATTGGATAATGTAGTAAACTTTTTTCAGTGTTGGTATAAAGTTGATCATACATGTCTTGATTGCTTGTTTGTTTCTCCAGGTGACCGGATTTTAGAGTGGAACGGGCGGTCTCTGATAGACGTGACGTTCGAAGAAGCTCAAGAAATCATCAGTCAGTCCGGGAACATCGTTCAAGTCTCTGTCATACACAACCATGTGGAGTAAGACGACTTTTCCGTATCACGTTGAAAAATTGTTCCGTTTTTCATTTTCTTCTTTTATTTTTACAAAAAAACTTATCCACAATACCAACAGTTTGGATTCAAGCTTTTTTGGTATATCCGTGGTAGTGAAATATTTAGAACTATGCCTGGGTGAGAGAGTATGAGCTGTTTGAAACTGCCTCAATAGTGTACACTCAACATTTTGCAACAACCTTGTTCTATCGTGCTGTAAAAACGTATGTCTGGCAAATCTCTGGGTCCGTGCTTATAAAACGTTTAGTTGAGTCTGAGTTCGTTCTCAAGTTTTTGATTGGTCAGATTTGAGCCAAAGGCTCAAATCTGACCAATCAAAAGCTTGAGAACTCAAATCTGACCAATCAAAAGCTTGAGAACGAAACTCAGACTCAACTAAAAGCTTTATAAGCATGGAACCAGATCTGTTGCATTTTTGACTAACTTCTGATTCGTACAAGCATTTGAGAAATTGTTGACCGAGTGTCAAACAGCTTGGAACCTGATGAGACGCCGAGGTGATCCGCGTCTCATCTGGATCAAAGCTATTCCTAAATGCGAGTCTGGTCGCGCTTAGCACGATAAGGATTATGCAAAGGCCATATTCGATTTTAGAATATCTGATTGTGACCCAGATGAAACATTTGGTATTCAAATTTGTTTCGACATTGCGTATAATCATGAGTTAGATTAATACTAGACATATTCCGGTATTTTATGATTTGACATTCAAATGTGGTGGTTTTTTATTTAAAGTGTGTGAATACGCTGTTATACAGACTTCGTTGGCAACTACATGTACACAGAAAAAACACGATAATTCGAACTTTTAATAAAAAAAAGATATTTGAGATCTTTTGAGGCAGGTGTTTGCTTAACGCAGGGTGGAAGTCGTGCAGAAAGCACCAAGAGGAGGTTTCTGAACGACTTTCTCCATTCATTAGGCTGCCACTGTCTTAAAAAGCAATAATGATACTTACAGATAATGATACTTACATATCGATACTGCGAAATTTTAGTAATGGCGAATTTATTTATTGCAGACAGGTGGCTGCTTACTGCAGGGTGAAAGTCATGCAGGAGCTTTCTTTATAATTTTCACCCTGCATTAAGCTGCTACCTGTGTTAAAGATCAATAATGGTACATGCATTTGAGTGTTCGTAGTATCGAGTTTATACTGTATTTGAGTGTTCGAATTTACGAGGTTTTACTGTATACAGCGAATGACATGTGATAGTCATATGATATTCCTATTTTTCAACTACAGTAGAACCCATCTAATGCAACCATTTCTTGAATAAACATTTCTGCCTTTATAAGCAAGTGGTTGCTTAATCCAGGACGAAAGTTATGCAGAAAGCTCCTAAGGGAGCTTTCTGCATAACTTTCATCCTGTATTAAGCTACCACCTGCCTCTGCCACAAAAGTATGCCAAAACTTGGTGGTCGCATTAGAGTGGTACTGAATAGTAATTTAGTAATGAATATACAAAGTATGTGCCGTGTAAAATGCCGTGCATTTATTTGATAAACCGTTATATCAGGTTTAGTCTTAGCACTTGAATGTGCATGTCAGAACTGATGGCACCATGAATATATCAACTGAATGTTTATGATGGTACATGAACACTTCGCTTTATCCCATGCCACAAAACTGTAGAATCATATCTATATTATTTCATAAGCAAACAAAGCAGACCCTGATCATATGACTCCTGCAGCATATGGATCTACTCTGTTTGCAATTGTGTTGTAATGAGTCTCTGTCAGGTAAGTGTTAATGATTTCATGCAAATTTCATTTTCTATTTCAGCCAAGAAAACACAGTCAGGTCAAGAAGTTTGCAACATCCAATAATTGTCAGAGCAGGTATTATGTTGGCTTGTTAATAAATATGTCTCCGATTATTGAAACTTTGAAACGTGTGTCTGGGAATAATGTGTAGTAAACACATTTGTAGATAATTCAAGGTTCATTCAATAAGGTTTGAAATGTTGGGCTTTCATAGAAAACTCGTCTTGCAGTTTTCACTAAGGTAATAATCGACTACTTTCCCAAAACGCCATCAACTTCTAAGAGGTCTGCCATATGAAAGAATGCTGTTTATAGGTCAATTAAACCTAAATGACTAGTTTCCAACTGTCAGACCCGTTTTGAGTCTGCCAGATGGAAACTGGTTATTCAGATGTAAGACTGGTGTTTTAGCAGTGGCACATGACAACACAAGACATCTGTAGGGTTGGTGCTTATAAAACGTTTTGAGTCTGAGAACAAAGCCATACTCAATCTCCAGATTAGTCAGATTTTGACAAAGTCAAAATCTGACCATTCTGATGCTTGTGTCTTATAACAAGCTAAATACATACTAACTTTGTTAAGATTGAATTAAAGCATGACTGAGAAAAATTTATAAGCACCTACCCTAACTAAAAAAGATCTCGAATATAGCTTCTTCGCATGCCAACGGGCAAAATTCGTGAATTTCTCAATAAAACTAAAATATTACTTTAGCTACTCATTTTTGCATACAGTTTCTTCTTAATGTAATGTGTACATGCTAGTTGGTTTTCCGTGCCTGGATTTTAAATGTTTTGCTAAATGCACTTTCTTATGTATAAAAATTACACCAAAATGGGCGACGTCTTTAGACGTGATTTTACTCTGATGAAGTCTCATGGGCGAACCATATTAGTTTTATAGTAAATGTTTTAAATCTGGAGTTAGTTCTTCATTTTATCTATTATCAATAAAACTTTGTCATTTGAGCTAGATGGACGTTGCACTTGTTAACCAATGGGCAAAAGACTGACCGAGTCAAATGCCTAAAACGCAAACATAACAAAGTTACCAACTTAAATAATCTTAATTCAGGGAAAAGAAACTGTGATATGTATTTTAATGAGCACCAGCGTCGCATGGACAAACATACAGTGGCTTAAAACATTCGACTATAGACCAGTCATTGATAAAATCACCTAAAACTGTCATTCTATTCCCCCATTTTCATCAGTTGGCTAATGTTCCAATCTTGCCCCGCAAATCAGTTAATGGAAAGGTTTATAAAGACAAACTGCCAACAACAGTGCGAAACAATATATATGAGCATGGCACAGGGTTATACAAAACGACACTTGGCAGTTGTGTTGTTTAAGTACTCATTATAATACAAAACAGCGTTCAAATACTACTAAAATGTGTACAGGTCAAAGTATAATATTTGACGGATTAAACTAAGGTCTAGCTTGATAAAACAAACTCACATAGTTAGACATCATTGTGTCAAATTTTTATATGATTCTCATAAGTATATGAACCGTTCTGTGAGACCCCGTTTAGTGCATTACAAACGGTGTAGACCAGAAACATACTACCAAGCCCCCTACATAGAATATCACAACATATGGTTTATTGTAATTGGATGCCTCCGACCAAGAATACAAACATAAGATATAAATATTAAATGTTGAAAGTATTCCTTAGTAACAAATGATATCCATTATAATTTTATAAATATGAGAGTCATGGGTTACATGACACAACGACATGACACAACGACATAATGTAAACATATGAGATACTATTCAGCTATGAGATACAATGACATAATATTAACATGTGATAACATGTGAGATACTATTCAGCTATGAGATACAATGACATAATATTAACATGTGATAAAATGTGAGATACTATTCAGCTATGAGATACAATGACATAATATTAACGTGTGAGGTACTATTCAGCTGTTAGATACAATGATGTAATGTTAACATATGAGATACTATTCAGCTATTAGATACATTGTCATAATGTTAACATATGAGATACTATTCAGCTATGAGATACATGTAATACAATAAATATTACATGGACATCAGCACAGACCAAGATGATCCAGTGTAAAAGTTAAAAATTACTTCATAAATCTATATGCATAAGCATTTAATGTCTTTTTCTTTCCTTTCAAAAAGTTCGCTCTGGTTTCAAACGGTTTAGAGTTATAGACTTCGCTACGGAACGTATACTGCTCTCTCTACCATTTGACATTATTGAATAAAACGTAGCATCTGAACTGGACTTCCAGTGGTTTTAGAGACAGCTGCTACATTACTTGTATAAGTCCACCTTTTAAAGGAACTGTTGGGAGTGTATGACTAATGACGATAATGACTGGAGTCGGTGATATTGTCTACCGATTACTACATGTACAATGTATCATATACATTTTAAAAGCTAAGGGAACTTATATATCAATTGGGCTGGATGCATACTGTTGTATGAGTATGTTAGGCTGTGCCACGCACATGTTATAATAAGTATAATAAATGATTTACGTACTATCTTATAAAGATTAAATACAGAATCGAGCTGTTCAGTTCAATTAGCTTCACGAATATAGAATAAATTAATGCCCACAGTAATAATCCCTTTCGTGTCCTTTAGATTGATCGAATTATTTATATAGTGTTTGACACACATTGTCCAGTGTTTAGTCATGGCTGACCCTGTACTGTTCTCATTCACCATATGGTGTATTTACAGGCACCCTTGACACCCCGTCTACCATCCATCCCAGTATGTTGTTGCTCAATAAGCCAAAAAGGCGAATGCTTCCCAAAACTCCGGTAAGTTTTTCACTTGTTTTGAAGTCAACCCTTTACCTCATGAAAATGAGTGTACGAAATAATGACTGCATGACAATTAGTGTACGAAATAATGACTGCATGACAATTAGTGTACGAAATAATGACTGCATGAATATTAGCTGAAATGAATTCTGAAAGTAGGAGATCCTTCGAAAGCAAGAGCAGCAATCCGAAAAGAGAAAAAAACAGACTCGGTTTAATTGAATATGTTTATGAGCAGTTAAAAGTACAACACTACTCACACCCCTAGCCACGTTAAGCGGTATTCAGTTTGCATTGAAACTGATAATCATGAAGGACCAGAAAATGTAACAACACTGAGAATGAAGTAGGAGGCGAACTCTACCACCGCC
Source organism: Azorinus chamasolen (assembly GCA_963576725.1). Taxonomy (NCBI): domain Eukaryota; kingdom Metazoa; phylum Mollusca; class Bivalvia; order Cardiida; family Solecurtidae; genus Azorinus; species Azorinus chamasolen. The sequence continues at coordinate 480,399 of OY755243.1, read as the reverse complement.
ACGCGAGCACTTAAAATGTAACAACACTGAGAATGAAGTAGGAGGCGAACTCTACCACCGCCACGCGAGCACTTGTAACAACACTGAGAATGAAGTAGGAGGCGAACTCTACCACCGCCACGCGAGCACTTAAAATGTAACAACACTGAGAATGAAGTAGGAGGCGAACTCTACCACCGCCACGCGAGCACTTATTATCTGCTGGTATGAAGTACTTAAATTCTGAATTTTAGTAATTGCTTGTAAAAATATTTTAATGTACAAGTGAAACTTTGAATCAGATCTATATTATTTCATAAGCAAACTTAGTAGTCCCTGATAAGACAGCTCTTCCAGGAGTCGTCTGATCTAGGTCTACTCTGTTTGCAAATCCATCAACGTGCGTCTGTTCGTGGTAAAGGGTTAATGGCGAATACAACCAGTTCGGGTACGGACCAGACCAATCTCGTTGTCCACTCTGGTCATTGATATTTTTGCCAAAATTGAGGAAACCAGTTTGTAAGTATTTGCTGAATACAAAGCTGAATTTATGATTGTATCTGCATAAATGCGCCTTTTAACATCTTTGCAAACAGAGTAGACCCAGTCTATGGAATAATATACGTTCGTAGTTTTAAGGGTTAAGCTCTCAAAATGGTAGTATCCAGAAAAAGAATCAGTTTAAATAATCAGACAGAATTGACATTAGTGCATAACACCGGAGTTTAGCACACTTATTGGGGATGCGTTCTTTGGTACAAAACACATTCGCAACCCAACGAGTGTAGCAACAATAAGTATGACTACCTGTCATGGTAGAACTTTCAGGAGAGTTATAGTAAAATTAACGTATAACTACTTGTCATGACAGACCTTTCTACGGAGTGATTTTAGAAATAAACGTATAACTGCTTCTCATGATAGACCTTTCTGGAGATTAATTGTAAAACATAAACGTATAGACATTTCTAGAGATACATTGTTAGAAATAAACGCATAACTACTTGTCATGACAGAACCTTCTGTTAAGTGATTGCTGAAAATAAATAGTTTTGATGGTATAAGTTTTGAAAATTGAATACTGCTTATGCCGGTGCTAGGGGGCGTGAATAGTGTTGCACTTTTAATTACTACTCATGAACAGACTCAATAAAACCGATTCTTCAATTTTTCTCTTGGCATTGATACTTTTGCTTTCGAAGGATCTCCCACTATCAGACTATATTTGGCATGGCAAACCTATCTGTTGAGTGATTGTAAAAATAAACATATAACTAATTGTCATGGCAGACCCTTCTTGGGGAGTGATTTTAGAAATAGACGTACTGTCTGTCGTGACGACATTTCTGTAGATTGAATGTAAAAATAAACATATAGATCTAACTGCTTGTCATGACGAACCATTTACGATTGAAACACCTTATACGAGAGTGGTTGTAATAGTAAACATATAACTGTTCGACATTACAGAAATATTAGAATGAGAAGGCAATTTCTCTCATACCTTCCCTTATCTCCTAGTTAGAACAACAGGTTAAGATTCCCTGATGATCTGTAACACGTGTAAGATCACTTTAGAACATATATGACGTCATACGTCATATATGACGTCAAACCATGGAAACCGATGTTTACATGTCATTTAAACGGCGAAAATACACTTTTTTGTTATGTGAGAAAAAGAATCTGATGCTCGTTGTCTTTTAAGATCACATGTTCCTAAACTCACCAAGAAAATGTTATTAAGCTCGCCAAGGCTCGCTTAATGACATTTTCTAAGGCTCGTTTAGGAACGTGTGATCTTAAAAGACAACTCGCAACAGATCCTCTATATATTGATTACCACTTTGTTATTTTGTTATTTAACAACTCACATGAAACTGCTTTTGGAAGCCAAAGAGCTGGACAATTGTGATAGGAGTCTCTTTTTGAAAAAAAAGTAAAATTATACCAGAACAGACTACTATAACATATAACCGTAACTATATGCACACTATCGGCCGCATAATGCGGTGTCTAATCAGGATCCAAACTGTTTGATAGTTTGACCATATGTCTCCAAAGAAATGAGAGAATTGAAGCAGGAGACAATTTTTGCAGACGGAAACTTATTTGTAAATAGTCAATATGTTTACTGGCAGACTGATCAAAGATTATCGTTTTAGGTTGAGATCAAGCGGAACGTTCGGCAGATAAGTGGCTCAATTTGGATGCAACTGGATTATGACGTCAAGTGTCAGTGTCTCCTGGTGGTCCTGCTGCGCGGTGAAGACATTGTGTCACCTGACGGGCTCGAGGACCCGAGCCCCTTGGCAATGCTGCACCTGCTCCCTAACAGAGCGTGAGTCACGTCAAAATATATTTTAGCTTGCGTTGTAGTTGATATTGTAGTATAACTTGCGCCCGCTGAAAGAAACTTAGAAAGTTTATGGCAGTACGTCAACTATTTACATGGAATAAAGCAGAGCAGTTGAATGTTTAGCATGCTAAGTGCATATAAGTTCGATATAACTTTTACAAAGATCGTACGACTGATTTTATTGTGATTTGTAAGATACGGCGATCGCACTTCGATACGCTCGCCGTATGTCAACACGTATGGTAGTGTTTGTAAGTCAGCGTTGCCCGCTAGAATATGTTCGGCTATGTGAATTGTACTGATCATCGTTAATTAGGACTTTAATAATTACGGTCATACGACCATTCGTAAGAAGTGTCCCAGGAGGAATCATTTGCGACTTCGTATAACCCTTACTGTGCGGGACACGAGCAATTAATGTCATTTGCAAACAGTGTAGACCCAGATGAAAGGGCTCCTAGAGGAGCCCTTTCACCAGGGTCCACACTGTTTGTAATGTTACACCTTTATTTTAAAAAAAAATAAACAATCGCCATAAGCTTGACCTGTTTGAATATCGGAATATACCATTTGAAAACTGAGCGTTGTAAGGGTTAACTCGACGCGTCATCAACAACCAAGCTGTGTGACACAGAAGGATTAGCCCTTACCACACTATCAGACATAATCATATCAGTTGAAATTGAACATGCACTCACACTATCAGGCATAATCATATCAGCTGAAAATGAACATGGAATCCTTTTCTAGGACGTGCGCATTTAAGTATATTTCAACCTGTTTCAAGCGACCACTTATTGAAATGAATGTAAGAGTTTTAAAAACAGATGGTTGTTTAAAGCAGATCTAAAGTAATGATGAAAGTTCTTTGGGAGATAGCTGTGTTACCGCTGTCCTCAATTAAGCTACCACCAGTTCAGATACCCAGAATTAGACTTCGGTTAGATATGTATTTATAGACAATTGCTGGTTCACTTTTATAACCACATCAGATATACGTTCTTTAAGATCTTAGCTCTTTAGCTGTCATTTATTGTCTTCTGCAAAACATCGTTTTCTACAATTGTCTCTGCTTAATTTGGTTTCCTTTCTTTTCAAACAATTGTATTAACTCTTTGTATGCTAGCGGTGAAACCGTGATTACCTATGCAAACAGTTTGGATCCAAACTGTTTGTCACTTTGACCATTATTTTTGCAAAGGAATGAGAGAAATTTTATTTTTAGAATTGAAGCAGATGAGAATTGTTGCAGACGAAAAATTACTTAGCGTGCAAAGAGTTAAAGTAAAACAAATAGTTTGAATACTGTTGAGATTCTGAGTTACTCGGCCTATGTGGACCCGAACTGATTGCAAAGATAATTACAGATTTGCAATTGACAGCGAAATAATTAAAACACTTCTTCATTTACATCAGTTTTGTCTCATTTTAATTGCAATCGTTAACAAAGCTACAGACATGACATTTGACCTCAAAGAGTGTTATTCATATCCATCATAATTACACTGAAGCATTACGTGACTAGATGTTCGCTTCATGTCATTATTTTTCATACAGTGCTAATGTTTGATGACACATTCATATATCTCATGTTGGTATCGTCTTCCATATCAATCGAAGGTAAACGAGCCAGTGCTGTGAAGACATATTTGATTTAGATTAGACTAGGGTCCATGCTTATAAAGCTTTTTAGTTGAGTCTGAGATCGTTCTCAAGCTTTTGATTGGTCAGATTTGAGTTCTCAAGCTTTTGATTGGTCAGATTTGAGCCAGAGGCTCAAATCTGACCAATCAAAAACTTGAGAACGAACTCAGACTCAACTAAAAGTTTTATAAGCATGGACCCAGGAGTAACTCGATGTCCCAATAGAACCAAATGGTCCGATGCTGCGATTACCAAAATGAAGAAAATTAAAATGTGAACTGCAGCAGACGACAACTTTTGCAGAAGACAAAATGTGACAATTAATGAGTTAACCCTTTACCTGATGAATATTCATTTTATTGATAACGACTCTATGTATATTAATCAACTGAATTATGAACAAAAGAAGATTTACTATGAAAGAACCTGTATCAAATCTATATCATTGCATAAACTTAAAAGTAGACACAGGTCAGACGGTGCCTACAGGAGCGGTCTGATCTGGGTCTACTCTGTTTGCAATGGATTGAAATATGCGTCTGTATCAGTTAACCCATTCCCTCATACTGACGACTTTTGACGAAACTGTAAAAGTCACTTTGTGAAACTATTGTGATAAATAGAGCATTTGCTACAAAATTCTAAAATTTGCCTTTTCTCTAGTTAATGTTCCTTTTCGGTAGATTTATTCAAAGAGGTTGTATCTAAAAATAGCATATAAGGGAATGGGTTAAATGGTTAATTAACAAACTAAAATTCGAGTATTTTTCAACGGCATTTCAGGGCTCATCCGGCCAAGGAGAGCGAACAAAAGTTCATTACCAAGTGTCCTAACTGGAACGAGACGTTCGTGTTTTCTGACATATCCGAAGACGAGGTACAGTATCCATGGTACTCCGTAGTTCTATGAATTCTGAAAGTAGGAAATTTTTCGAAAGCAAAAGTAGCAATGCAAAAAGAGAAAATTGCAGACTCGATCGCATTGAGTAGAGCAGTTCATGAGCAGTTATTAAAAGCGCACCACTACTCAAGTCCCTTATTGGCTTAATCGGTATTTTATTTTTCATAACTAAAAACATTGAAACTTTTGTTCCCGAAGGACTAGAAAATATAAACAACACCGAGAATGAAGTTTGATATCACGCTATAATGCTTCTTCGTTCTCATTAACCCTTATATCGTGCTTTAAATGTTCCTGCTTCATCAAGTTCTGATTTAGAGCGTTTTTTACTAACTTGCGTTTCGTTCAAGCTTTTGGGAAACCACTATGTACCTATTACTAACCCTTTACGTGATGGAGACGCCTTTGTAAACAAAATAGATCCAGATCAAATGGCTCTTGTGGGATCCATCTAATCAGAGTATGTTCTGTTTGTTTATGAAATGATATTGATATGATACTACAATTTGTCCCATGGCAAACATTTCTGTGTTCATATACTGTAATAGAAAATCATTCCGTCATAGGCTATTTTTAGACCAAATGTATTTGAATAAAGCTACTGAAAATGTGCATTTAGTAGAAAAAGGGAAAAGTTTCGAATTGTGTAGTTTTGAAACCATTGTGACAAATAGAGCATTTGCTTCTATGGAGCAAATGCTCTATTTATCACAATGGTTCCAAAAGTGAGTTTTACAGAGGCGTCCAAAAGTGTCGATATGAAGGAATTGGTTATAGTCATTATTTCGAACAAGAATAATAATGAAATAAAAGGCAAAAAATCTCGACTTCCTTGGTATCTCATCTGGAACCAAGCTGTTTCATATCATTTTATGCCCTGGTCAGACAATTCCTACAGGAGTTGTCTGGTCTAGATCTACTCTGTTTATAAGGGTGTTAAAAAACATCAATATAGAGTAAAGGGATAAGACAACGTACAAAACGCTTCCTGGCGGCTTACAATACTCGTACCCTCACGGGGAATTTTTAATTTTAGATCAAGAGCTTGGCATTGGAAGTGACGGTGTGGAATGTGAAGGAAACCGATGATGAATTTCTGGGAGAAGTGTTGCTAGACCTAAGTGAGGCCAAGCTTGACAACACGCCCACAGGCTACCATCTGGAAGATCATGATGACAACAGCTCCCCTCTACCGTACAGGCGAGTTACTTGGAATTCACCGACACTTTTTCAGACTGCAGTTTAAATATTTTTGCTTGTTTCCTGGCTTCTGCTCGAATGGGCGAGGCTTGAAACTAAGCAAACATACCATTAAGAAAACTGGATTTTCAAATTAGTATCACTGCCTGTCTTTTAGACAGATGACAGCTTAAATACAGTGTAAAAGTCATGATCAAAGCTCCTTGTGCGATCTAGTGGGTGTATCTCACCAAAATATGCTCAGTAGAGCGTTTGTGATCGCCCATTGTACGGCTCCCGTCAGCCCGTCTGTCTGTCCGTCTAAATATAATCTAAAAACAATCAATTTAATGATTTTCTATACGACTTTTGCAGGTCCTTGCCTAAAAGGATCTAAAGTCTTCTGCGCTAAATATCTAGTCTAGTATATTTGTAGGGGAAGGGTTTTCTCACCTCAGTATGCTCAGTAGAGGTTTGGTGATCGCCAATTTTCCGGCTATTTCCCTCTCTAAAAAGACCTGTTTGATCCTTCCTTCCCCACCTCTGCTAACATTTTCTCTTCAACACCTACCACACCCTCTTCCTGTTCCTATACAGTTTATTCGCCTGTGTCAGATTATGAATATTTAACGATTATCGTGTAAATGTTTCCAAGTGTATTTGTAACGTCCACTTTCTTCATTTCATGTTAGGATACTTGGCTCGCAGTATCAATGTGAACTGTTAGGATAGTAATGTGTCCGTCGTCGTCCTTCGATGTTTGTCCGCGGTAACGAGCGCGTTATCCGAACTTCTAGTCCAATTTCAATCAAACATGAATTATGATTGAGTGTTGATATCTAAAGTATTATTTTCATATGGTGCAAAAAGCATTGTCGCCATGTGTGATGTTATGTTCTCTATATTTGTAATGAACACTGAAAAGGTTGACCCTGATACCAATAGGCCAAGATGGGCGACTTAGTGTCACCATGAGCCTCTTCAATGGTCACCATGAACCACTTTAACAGTCACCATGAGCCTCTTTAAGGGTCACCATGAACCACTTTAGAGTCACCATGAACCTCTTTAGGGTCACCATTAATCTCTTTAAGGGCCATCATGGACCTCTTTAAGGGTCATCATGTACCTATTTTGGGGTCATCAGGAACCTCTTTAAGGGTCATCATGAACCTACTTAAAGGTCGCTGTGAACCTTTTTTATGGTCATCATGAACCTATTTAAGGGTCACCATGGCGCTCTTTTATGTTCCCTATGGGGCATCATGAACCATGAACCTCTTTAAGGGTCACCGTGAAACCCTGTTAGAGTCATCATGAGCCTCTTTAAGGGTGATCATGAGCCTATTTTAGGGTCACCATGAACCTCTTTTTGAGTCACCATAAAACTCTGTTAGAGTCATCGTGAACCACTTTAAGGGTCATCATTAACCTCTGTTAGAGTCATCGTGAACTTCTTGTTTCATTTCGCCCACATTGACACTGCATGCCCATTTAGGGTCAGCATGAATCTGTTGTTTCATTTCACCCAGATTGACTCTCTGAACCTCTGTGTTTCATTTCGCCCATGTTGACACAACATGCCCATTCATCACAGTAAGTTTATAATTAGAGCTTGCATAAAATTTCAAATTACTTTCATTTCACCTGTACTTTGAATTCATTCGTTCATTTCTTTCTTTTTTATACTAAAGACAAAAAATCATAAATGCAAATACAGTTAAACTTTGCTAATTCGAGAAAAAAAATAGTCAAAAAGAAACTTTGTAGGCAGGTGGCTGCTTAAAGCAGGGTAAACATCATGCAGAACGCTGTTTTCACCATGCGAGAGAAAGCGAGGGTTACGTTAGAGAAACTAGAGAGTTGCTTGGCGTCTTATCTGGATCCATGCTCTTTGCCGATTGCAGTTCGGTTTGCGATTGGTGATATTAAGGGTTAAAACTTTTATCACAAAGAATCCAATATCAGTTGATGTTCAGTGGTGTGATTAGTTGGACAATATCAGAGCTCCAGATAAGATGCGTAAATTGAAACATTTTCAAGAACATCTCCTTTATTTCTCCACCAAACCCTATACTGTGACCACTCTTTAGAATTGTCTCCACGAGACGATTCTAAAGAGTGGTCACAGTATAGGGCTTAGTGGAGAAATGACGATTTTAGTATTTGGGTACGCACCTTTATCTGTAGCTCTGTTTATCTGACAGTCTATTGAGAATTTATAACAATGCATTAACCTTTATAACGATAAGCGCGACCTGACGCGCATTTTCAAACAGATTGGGTCCAGATGAGACGCCGAATAACTCGGCGTTTCATCTGGATCCAAGCTATTTGGCACTCGGCTAATAGTTTTTCAAAAATCTTAAACGAATCGGACGTGGGCAAACATTACACCACATTAGATTTTGAGCAGACATTATTTTTGGCAGCGGGTTAAGGGTTAACTTTTAAACTGCCAGGGGCCCAATTGTGTGATCCTTTGAAAACAGTTTGGTCCACATGAGACACCCGGTCAGTCCGTGCTCCATAAGGGTCCAATCTTTTTGACACTTTAGTTATGGGTTTTTTTTTAAAGAAAACTAAACATTGAAAGTTGAAGCGGACGATAAATTTTGCAGACGACAGCATGTGGCAGCGAAAGAATTAAAATCGTGTCATTTGACACTGATGTAATTTTAATTCTAAAATTGTCTGGTTCGGTAAATTTCGAAGAAAATAATCTCGCCTGAGGAAGAGAAATTCTTTTAGAAATATTATAATCTGTCTCAGGAGACAGGTTCTTTTCTGCATGATGGTATTATATTACATTAGTTCTTGTGCTCTACTATATTGCAACCTGAACGAGAAAATGTCAAACAAAATGAGTACATCACATCTGTACAACCCTCACCTATACCTACCTACAGTAACACCTAGATATAACGGCCACTAAAGTGTGTTAATTAGTTGGTATTTAGGGCAGGTGACTGCTTAAAGCGAGGTGAAAGTAAAACAGAACGCTGCTATAGGAGCGTTCTGTTTTACTCTCTCCTTGCTTTATGCAGTAACCTGCCTTTAACACAAAATACTTGATGTAATTTAGTGGCCGTTATAGAGAGGTTTTACTGTATTTCTGGTCATTTACCCTTTTCGCTGATAAATATTTTCATCTGCAATTATTGTCGTCTGCAAAATGTGTTGTCTGCTAAAATTTCCGTTCGTTTTCCTCTTTTTTCTCTCAAAAACATTACCACAGTAACAAACTGTTTGGATCCTGATGAGAAGTTGTTTGCATAGGTAATCATAGATGCGACACTGGTAGCGAATGAGTTCAACCTTTCCTCCATGAAAATGCATGACATACTCCACTCATGAACTTTAATTGACGTATTACAGTAAAACCCCGCTAATGCGACCACCAAAAAGGGGCATAATTCTGGGTGGCAGAGGCAGGTGGTAGCTTAATGCAGGACGAAAGTTATGCAGAAAGCTCCTCTAGGAGCTTTCTGCATAAGTTTCGTCCTGCATTAAGCAACCACCTGCTTTAGACGACATCAGTGGCTGTTTATTAAGTGGTCGCATTAGCGGGGTTTCACTGTATTTCATAGTTATATAAAAGAAGTGAATACATAGCTATGCTAAATAGTATATAATCAGGTATAAGATATGATATAAGCAGACAGAGCAGATCCTGGTTTGACGGGTCCCACGGGTAAATGGTGAAGATAGTTGGTAGCTTTCTGCAAGACGAAGTCAATCTTTGACTGCCACTTAATGTCTTCTGCTACAATTTACTATTTTCCATGTGCTTCCATTTTCTTGCAAAAAAAACAACAAAATTACAGCTTTAAACAGGTTGAATTCTGATAATACGATGAGATACTCGGCATCTGATATTGGGCCAAACTTTTTTACATAGATAATCACCGATTCGCCGCTTTTCGGCGCTTGAAATGTTAACTCTTTGCCAGTGATGAATCTGTGATTCTGATTCGTTAAAGCTTTGGGTAACCTACTGATCATAATGAGACGCTGGGTTACCTGATTTCTCATCTGTATCCTAGCTGTTATAATACGCATGCAAATCAGGTCGCATTTGGGTTAACCTTTAGCCTGCTATGGGCGGATGAGTAATTACCTATGCAAACAGTTTGGATCCAGATTAGGTCCATCAGGATCCAAACTGTTTGGTATTCTGACCGTGCTGTTGAAAAGAAATGCAAGATATATGAAGAGTGACAAGTGAAATCGATGACATTTTCTACTAATGCTCAGCAGGCTTAAGGTTAAATGATTTTTTCGGAACTTTTGCCTTTTCTGACGGATTTGATTATTAACCCTTTGCATTCTAAGTATTTGTCTAAGTAATTATCTGTATAAGAGGCTAAGTTATTATATAAGTAAATGCCTATTTAATCGGCTTAGTAAATGTCTTAGCAATTATCTAATTGTCATAGAAATTGTTTAATTGTCTTAAGTAATTGTTGTAATTGTCTAAATACAATAAAACCCCTCTGAACCGGACGTAAATTTAGTTTAGTATAAATATCGGTGTTTGAGACAGGTGACAGCTTAATGCAAGGTGAAAGTCATGCAGAAAGCTCCTCTGGGAGCTTACTGCATTATTTTCACCCGGCATTAAGCAGCCACATACCTAAAAGTATCTAAATCGTTCTCTCCTGGATTTCCGGTTTAGAGGGGGTTTATAGTAATTGTCTAAATAATTGTCTAAGTAATTGAGTATGTAATTGTCGTTTGCAAAATAACACCCACTTCATTTTTTTTCTTTCATTTCATTTAAATTCGAAATGTGTCAACCAGTTTTGATCCTGATGAAACACTCATTTGAATTAAAATTGTTGGCAAAGTTTGTCACAGTCTATCTCTAACGAGGAAATAGTTTAAACTATTCTTAATGTCTTATATATTACATTTTTTCTCGCTGTAGGAAGAAGTCCTTTTCTCTGTCTGAGAACTCAGTTATAAGTCCTGTAACATCGGTTGAGACGTCCAGTGTATACCCGAGTCTGAACCCTTCCCCGAGGTCATCCGTGTCCAACAAGGCCGCTGAGGTCCATAGGTCCCTACCCGTGACCATGGCGCAAGAGAGACTGAAAGAGCTGGCACAATGTGGAAAACGCAGTCCTGGTATGGATAGTTTGAATATCTATTAGTTGTATAAACGTATTACAACTGGAGTGAATAATATTGTTCCAAAAACACCGTCCGGGTAAACCATGATGGACCATCCGTCACCTGACCTCTGGTCTAGGTTGTCTTTAGCAGAGAAACAATGGTTTCATAGTAATAACAGGACTGATAAGACAGGCTTTAAAACTCTCTATATATTAAGTTACGTAAGCAGTTTGATGCTGCAGTTCAGAAGGTAAAGCATCGTCACTAGTATATACCGCAGGTACCAGACGCGTGACAATTTCATAAATACTACAAACATCTTCAAATACGTTTAGACATCATACTTTGATAGAAAAAAAGTTTTTAAAAAAATCATATAGTATAATACTATGTAAAGGTATGTAACTAAATGGCAGGACAATTGCACCAACTACATTGTTTGCACGTATAATGAATCATATTTAATTGAAATCGTGTGGAAATTGACGTCGTAACAAGACGTGGAATGTAGTTAGTGCATTTTTTCTGCCATTTTGGACCATTTAGTTACATACCTTTACATAGTATTATATTTTACGAAAAAATCAAAACTTTTATTTCTGTCAAAGTATGATGTCTAAACGTATTTGAAGATGTTTGTCAGTAGTATTTATGAATTGGTCACGCGCCTGGTACCTGTGGTATACACCATTTAATGGAATAAACTGGAGGCGTGTATGGTTGATCGATCAAGTTTTAGGAAAAGTATTGGCAGGATTGGCACTGCACATGCTAACTAGAAGTCTATACCTGATGAGGTTTTATTATGAATCATTATGACGTATATATAAACATTTAAATGTATAAATCTGTCATTAAATTCTGATCTCTTGCAATTAGTATATTGGATGACATCAACACATTCATCACGAGAATAGTTTATATAAAAAATAGAATAACGGTGAGACAGGAAATGTGGAAATGATACACAAAAGTGTACAGCAACGCCGGTAACAAATAGTGCTGCTCCAGCAGAACCTGTCCTAAGTGACCAGTAATTTATTTACAGAAAAGACCCAGATCAGACGGCCCCTATAGGAGCCGTCTGATCTGGGTCTGCTCTGTTTACTTATGGAAATGTATATAGAGTTGATTATACAGTGTCACAACAGTGAAAAAGAGCCCTTTTTCACTTTCCGTTTTATTGATTCTTTGCATGAATATTAATAAGATGAAGACATTTTGAATAAATACGAAACAGGGAAAGGGTTAAGGCAGGTTCTAATGTATATCTTTAACATCGCTGGTTGTCTTTACAGACAGTCTAGATAAAATGCCATGTAACCCGGCATCTGACAAGACCTCTTATCAGGATCGAAACTGTTGGACAATATAGTTTTTAAAAGAAATTTAAGAAAACGCTTTGAACCCTCAGATAGACTATAAACTCTGCAGCCAAAAAAGTAACATTTACTAGCAAAGCTGCTATTCCTAATACCTATAAATGTGTAACCATTTCCTCCATAAATACGCCTTTCCTCCATAAATACGCATACGTCAAACAATTGTCTGAGTGGCAAACTGCTTAGATCCTGATGAGATGTCGAGTTATTCTTTGTATCATCTGTCTCCAAACTGTTTGCAAATGACAGTCAGATCGCACTTAGCAGGCAAGGGGTTAATGTCTTAACCCTTTCCCTGTTCTATATTTAGGCCAAATTACAATACCTATTGAATATTCATTAACAAAATAGTTATAAAGATATATGGAAGGTGGAACATTGTAGACGTTTTAGAAAGCAAGGAAATAATCTTATCAAAGTCTATTAGCAAACAGAGCAGACCCTGATCAGACGGCTCCTCTAGGAGCCGTCTGATCTGGGTCTACTCTGTTTGCAAATGCATGAAAACACGTCTATATGAGGGAAAGGGTTAAGAAAACAGTTTGTTTATCAAAAAGAAATATTGCATGATAGTAAATTTAGTGCAAGCACGAAGGCTTTAAATTCATAAAAAATACTAATAGTCTGTGCATTTTGTAACCAGACCGTAAAGTAACAAAAATCGCAAAACATATAAAAAATGAACTATATTAAAATAGCAAAATGGTATTTATATTGACAGGTCGTGACAGGATGGAGTTGTCATCGTCTGCCCATTCATCGCCTGCCTACTCCCCGACAAGTCCAGCGCCTGATTGTAAGATAAACAATAGTCTACAATAAAGCTTCCACTTAGATGGAATCTACCTCTAGTTATTTAACCTTTTACAATGCTGAATTATGAAAGTGGAATGACAAATCAGTGTTTGCTTAGTATAATGTACGGGAGAATATTGAATGACAAAGAGCGCAGGTTCTGACCAGATGGCTTCTCTAGGAGCCCTCTGATTTCGGTCTACACTATTTGCAAATGACAGTGCACTCGTTTCCCGTTTTCAAATAATTGCAATTGGTAGCTTAATGCAGGACGAAATGAACACACAGTGCATTGATTTTGTTTTGTAATATGTATCCATGTCACTTTCAATAGGCTCAACTTAGATTCTTGAATGTCTTGAATGGCTTTGATAAACATCTTTGTGTGCGTTGTGAAGCCCATGGCGACTCATGCTTCATGAATGCCTACAATGGTGTTGCAATAAAATAATTATGCATACATTCTATAGTTTATGGTGCCTCCACCTTCATATTTGGCTTATAGACTGGTTTTGATAAACCTGTTTGCGTTCGTTTTATAGTCCATGGCACATTCAGATTAATACACACTTTTAATATTTTATCAACATATACGTGTGTAGTGTGATCCATTGCGCTACCACTTTCATAGTTTCCTTAAATAGATTTAGATTTTTGCCTCTGATATGTAATCCACATCGCCAGTAGGTCTTTATTTACCTTAAATGGATTTGATAAAAGAATTTTTAGATGTTCTGTTGTCCATGGCGCCTCTAAATTGATATTTGCCATACATGGTTTGATAAAACTTTAGGCATTGACAGCTCCAAATTCATATACGCCTTAAACGGCTTTGATAAATAAATGCGTGCGCTATGGGGTCCATGTAGTCCAGTTTCATATTTGTTCTAAATGTTTAAATAATATACTGTATATGTGTCTGATACCAAATAGTTTATCATAGTGCCGTTTTTATTAAACTATTAGAATGAGTTTTTGGATGTTTGTATTTTGTCATTTCTGTCGTACACCAAATGACTTCTCAACAATTGCTCTCACCTCTGACTGGTCATCGAGTACATGTTATCGACTTCTTTTTGCTTTCTTTCCAATATAATGTTATATCTTTAAAATCCCATTGTTGTATTTATTTCAATCTTTTAATACTGCCGCTGTAGAAATGGATGGTGCATACTACGCCCTTAACTTTTAGGACGTCACTTCTTTTACAGTTTCACAGATTTACGATTTATTTGAATATTGTTTTGTCTTGGCGTCGTTACTCGTGTTGTGAAGTTGTCTGGAGGGAGGATTTTACTTTACATTTTGACTTGGGTGAAGGTGGGTTAAGCTTGAGTTGGGTACCTGTTCCCAATAGCCCTTTACTTTTTCTTTTGGTTACTGGCCATTCCAAGGCGGTGGTACTCCTGCTTTCACCCTCTGGCCTGCTTTGTTTTATATGATAAATGTTTCAAGTCTTTTTTATGCGTTCCATCACGTTTTGTCTGATAACTATGCTGTTTCTTGTTTTATAATGTTTGGGTGGCGTGCCCTTTTGTGTGTGGCGCTCCCTGTAGAACTGCCTACCCCACTTGTGTAATTCCTGGCTCATCCAGTCTTATCGCTGCTTTAAATTGTTTTGATAAAAGGTATTGTGTATCTGGAGTCCAAGGAGCATATAGTTTATGTTTTCCCTTAAATGGTTTCGATAACACTTTTCAGTGCTTTTATGAGTCTCTGGAGCCTGTGTTGTTATATTTGCCGAAATAGATTTGTAGGACCATGGTATGAATTTAGTTTCATCTATGGCATATATGGTGTTGAAAAGTTGTTAACTTCTTGAAGTCCGTGGAGCCTCCAATTTTGAGAGTTGTCTATAGTTTATTTGCTAACACTTGTATGTGCACTGTGTAGTCAGTGGCTCCTCAAGTTACATGTCTGCCTTAAATGGTTTTGATAAAAATGTTTGTGTAATGTGTGTAGTCCGTGACGCCGTCCAGTTTCATAAGTTCTTTAAATTGAATTGCATAGCTATCGATGAGAGGATCTTGTAGGAAATACGTGTACGTTTTATCTATGTTTCTCCATCAAGCTCTATCTTGTTGACAGAGGCGATTCTATGAGTACCAATAGATATATCTGAAAGTAGACAAAGGTACACCAGATTCAAAAAGTACTTAGATAGATCAGTAGGCCTCTTATTATCTTATCTACGGCCAGGGTTTGATACCACTTTTTGTGTTTAATATTTATCTTAAATCGTCTGATAAAAGGTGTGCGTTATGTGGTCTATGGAGCAACACGTTGATATTTACCTTAAACTGTTTTATGAGAAATTGTATGCATGTTATTTAGCCATTGGCTCCTCTATCTTCTCATATAACTAACATGTCTCTTTCTTGTCCAAGACACGACCAACTTCTCGTATAACTAACATGGCTGTTATAGAAAGTTCATGTTCGTGAACTGTTCATGTTTGTTATGTAGTACATTGCTCCACCAACTACATATACTGGCATAACTGACATGGCTCTTACAGAACTGTTTGTGTTTGTTATGTAGTCCATGGACCCGCCAGCTTCTCGTATAACTAGCATGACTCTTATAGAACATTCACGTCATTCACGTGATGTATGTTTCATATGTAGTCCACGGACACACCACTATCTCGTATAATAACATGGCTCTTAAAGAACGTGTCATGTTTGTTAAGTAGTTCATGGTACCATGACTCCTTATATATCTAACATGACTCTTACAGAACGATCTTTCATGTTTGTTATATGGTCCATGGCATCACCAACCCCTTGTGTAACTAACAAGGATCTTGTAGAACGTTCATGTTTATTATGTAGTATGGCCCTTAGAGAACTTGTCATATAACTAGCATGGCTCTTAGATAATTTGTTATATAACTAGCATTGCTCTTAGAGACCTCTTCATATAACTAGCATGGCTCTTATAGAACTTGTCATATAACTAGCATGGCTCTTAGAGAAATCTTCATATAAATAGCATGGCTCTTACAGAACTTGTCATATAACTAGCATGGCTCTTAGAT
This sequence comes from Azorinus chamasolen, assembly GCA_963576725.1. Lineage (NCBI taxonomy): Eukaryota > Metazoa > Mollusca > Bivalvia > Cardiida > Solecurtidae > Azorinus > Azorinus chamasolen. The sequence goes on along the minus strand of OY755243.1, from coordinate 464,002 downwards.
AATTTGTCATATAACTAGCATGGCTCTTAGAGAATTTGTCATATAACTAGCATGGCTCTTAGAGAACTCTTCCAATAACTAGCATGGCTCTTAGAGAACTATTCATATAACTAGCATGGCTCTTATAGAACTTGTCATATAACCAGCATCATGGCTCTTAGATAATTTGTCATATAACTAGCATGGCTATTATAGAACTCTTTATATAACTAACATAGCGCTTTTTCGATCTTGTCGTATTTATGTAGTCCGTGGCATCACCAATTTCTTGTATAGCTAACAGGGTGCTTATAGATCTTGCCATGTTTATATAGTACATGGCCCCATCGACTTCTCGCACAACTTGCATGGCTCTTATAGAAGTTTCATGTTTATTATCTAGTCCATGGCGCTTCCAGTTTCTCGTCCATCGTGAGGAAAAAGATGATTGCAGTGGCCCGAATCTCCTCGTCTTTCATGATGCACGGAACCAAACGAGAAGGTACAATCAATTAACATTTATTGTGTCTCTATATTTCTTTCGGACGTTTAGCTCCATTATGAGACGTAGAGATACACGATATGTCATCTGGATCAAAACGATGTTTCAAATGTGTCATAAAGACACCTATATCGCGGAAAGAGTTTCATTTTATGGATAATTACTTAAAGCACAACTGTGCATAGTTGATGACTTAGATTTTGGTCAGTCAGATGCCCTACACCTGAACTATTATTTTATATGAACTCTTTCTCTGCCAAATTGTGTCGTCTGCAAACTTTGTCGTCTGCTTCAATTTTCTTTTCTTTATATTTTTCTTCATTTTGTTTAAAAACCGTCACCATAACCAATAGTTTGGATCCTGATGAGACGCCGAGTTACTCGGCGTCTCATCTGGATCGAAACTGTTTGTATAGGAAATCACAGATGCGACATTTGCAGCGAAAGAGTTATGTACATTTCAAAGTCACGCATAAGGAAAAAGGTATGTGGTATTTCTTTTCTTATTAATGGCTTAATGTATACTGGTGTGCGTGCAACTTTCGGAATTCTATAATAATACAATGTGTATGTTATTAAATGGATTCTGTTTATTTCTGTTGTATGTATATTTTAATGCAGGTTTAAGCAGAAGTCACAGTTATAACGACGTGTCCAGGACCTCCCTGCTAGAAACCCCGTCACAAGGACCACGTCGCTCCTTTGAGTACAACCCCCGTAAGTTATGCCTTTCCCCACTCTAAGAATTTATGTCCACACACATTCTGATACTATAAGGGTTCATTTAAACATGATAAGGGTACATTACAAGAATAGTCAACTCGACATTTATTTTAGAAATTTCTTAAATTTTGCAATGCATTTAATTCATTCAACACTGTTTGTGAAATCATATGCAAAGAAGTTTGATCTAGATCAAACGCTGATAATCTCTGCGTGGCATTAGGAGTGCGTTGAATTATTTCAGATTGTTTGATTACTATGTACCTTAGTTAACATTTTAGTTGGTCTTGTTTTGTATCATCGGAAATTAACCAATAGTTTATTTGTTGACGATCGTATTGCTTAATGGGAATTAAATGACATACGATTTAATTGCAATGTTTCGTGATTTCAGACAGTTCAGTTTATTGTGTTCGTGCATTTGCATTTCAAATTGATATCTTAGTAGACTCCGGCAAACAGAGAACACTTTCAAAAAGTAAAACGTTTTATAAATTCGTGCAAACTGTATTTATTGCACGTCATCTCTTTATCATCGCATACATAACATTCAATAAGTAATCGGTTACTACTGATAACAGATACAGTCCAACCACTCTTATGCGACCACCAAAACGAGGTCTAATTATGGGTCTTGTAGGCAGCTGGTAGCTTAATGCAGGGCAAACTTATTATTTTTGTTCTGTATTAACCCATTACCTCAGGCTATTTTTAGATACCTCTTATAATAAATCTACCGAAAAGGAGCATTAAGTAGAGAAATGGATTTTTTTTAAATTTTGTAGTTTGAAACCATTGTGATAAATAGAGCACTTGCTCCTATAGGAGCAAATGCTTTATTTATCACATGGGTTTCACAAAATGACTTTTGCAGAGTCGTCAAAAGTCGTCAATATGAGGGAATGGGTTAAGCAGTCACCTGCTGTTATAGATACTCATGTTTAATTATTATGTGTTGGCTTTAAGGGGTTTCTACCGTATATCGTAGTTAGCGGATACTGTAGGATGTCTATACGAAGCACAGCCAGTTATCAATAGTTTCTCAAAAACTTGATTGAAGCGGAAGTAGACAAACGAACACCAGATTCAAATTTGTGCAGAACTTATTATCTACATGGTGTAAGAGTTAACTCATTCAACGCTGACTGGATTGTTCGAAAATTCAAACAGGTCAAGCTTATGGTGAATATTTAGGGATTTTTCTAAAGAAAAGTGTAACATGACAAACAGTGCAGAACCTGATGAGAGGGTTCCTCTATGAGCTCTCTCATCTGGGTCTACACTGTTTGCAAAGGACATTAGTGACGCATGTCCCACACAGTAAATATGGAAAAATAGTCAAACAGAGAGCCACACACGAAATGACACCGCACCAAGCACCATCAAACAAGAAGCGGTATAGCCACAAGACAAAACATAACAGGACGCATATCAAGACGAAAAACATTAAACATTAAGCATATTAAACAATAAAATTGACCATAGGCTGAAAGCAGGAGTACCGCCTTGGAACGGTCAGTAACCAAAATAAGCTACTGGGGGACTTAAACCTGGTTTACGGGTACCCAACCTCGTCCTTATCCCACTTTCACAAAGTCAAAATGTAAATAAAAGTCCCCCTCCAGACAACTTCACAACATGAATAACGATGTCTGCCAAAATGAAATTACTTTAAAATAAACGTTAGAGGTAAACATTTTATACGGCGAATGATGTGACTGTTATATGTAAACAAAATCAGACCAGAACGTTATTGTAATCTGTTGGTCAGGTTTTCTTCCAGATTCTTCGAACTCTTGACATCGCCCTTAAACGACAGAAATAGGTTATACTTCCAGATCAAACAGATTGTTCGAATTTTAAAAGCCACTATTTGAAGACACATTGTAATTACAATCTGAACTGAAACAAATCTAAATTTGTTTGACAAACAATAATTTTATTAAGACATGGACGGAAATTCTACTTTGAAAATTGACGCAACAACTCTGCAGTTGAACATCAAGGTCAGTCCGTTTCTGTCTTGTGGTCCTGTTTAACAGTCTAGACCCAGAACATAGGGTTCATAGTCTGTGCAGTTTTCTTCATAAATTACATGTATATTCAAAATGTCACATCGACTTCATAATGCTTGCAGAAACATCCGCAAAATGAAAATTAGGTTGGTTTATAATCCATAGATGGTGAACCGATCTCCCTTATAAATTTATTTTAGACCCATCCTCTGGTTTATAATATATATAGACGGTGAACCCATTCCATCATAGGTAATCTTTAGACCCATCCTCTGTTTATAATACATAAATGGTGAATCCATTCCCTCATTGGTTATTTTAGACCCATCCTCTACGAATAAATCTACTGAAAAGGAGCATTTACTGGAAAAATAGAATTTTTTAGAACTGTTTGGTTTTGAAACCATTGTGATAGATAAAGCATTTACTCCTAATGAGCAAATTTTCTATTTATTAAAATGGTTTCAAAATGACTTACAGAGACGTCAAAATGCGTCAATTTGAGGGAATAGGTTAAGAGTTTTTATATCTGGGTTCAAACTATTGACAAGTCTCAATGTTAATACTACCGTTATTTTGCTTCAGGGCGACAGAGTCTTTTAGCTCCTCCCCATCCATTGAGTAGGTCCAACAGCTCCCGAGAACTCTTCATGGAGTCTACAGACACAGACACGTGAGTTCACTCTTTAAAAAGAAATAATGATTGTATGCATATTCATTAGATTCTTTTTATAATGGCATTATGGACAATAGAATATTTTACCATGGCAGGTACTAGAACCCTATCTTTATTATTATTAGAACAGAGCGGACCTTTCTCAGAAGGCTCCTGTAATCTACTGTGTTTGCAAAGGTGTGTTTCTGTTATGTAAAGGGTTAACCCTTTATTCCCTATGCCTTTGCAAACAGTATAGACCCAGATCAGACGGCCCCAGTAGAAGCAGTCTGATTAGGTATGTCTTGTTTGCTTATGATATAATATAGATCTGATTCTACAGTTTCTGCCATGGCAAAACATTCCTGTGTCCATTTGCTATGATAACAACTGATCTTATTAATATTCATGCTGTCATTATTTCTTACATTAGTATTTATGGAGTAAAAGGTTAAACTACTGGTGAAATATCACAATAACTCTTGACACGCTAGCGACGAATTTGTGATAATAGACAGGTAGCAGAATAATACCGTTTTATCATTCTAAGCATGCTTTTTGAAATCCATCAAACGCAGGCTTAAATGCGTTATCCTTATCTATGGGCGTTCTTAATACATCATTACACTTTGCTTTTTTCAGAGCGTTCTCCAATCCAGACCGTCCTGCCCCAGAGGGCGATGACATTACATCCCTGCTCGGCCCGGGACAGATCGCACCTAAAGTATCATACGGTACACACTTTAAATTCAGTAGAACCTCTCTATAGCGACCTCTAAATGAATTGAAATGGGTTTCTTTGAGTACAGGTGCTGCTTGATGCAGAACGAAAGCATTAAGCTGCCAACCTGTTGTATATACCCAGACTTAGATTTCTATCAAATGGTTGTTTTAGAGAGGATTTACTGTACATCTCTATAATCAGTCTTGGACTCATCATGAATAGATTTAGATAACAGTTTTGAACTATTGGCAACTCGGCGTTTCATCTGGACCCTAAACTGTTTGAGCCTCTGATCAGGGTTTTGTTTTCAAAATCATGAAGAAATGGAGATATGAAGTGGACAATAATTTTAGACTAATGTTATACATTGTAAATAGTATTGAAATTGTTAATAAAGGCATTTAGTTATTAACAGTAATGATTTAAGTATAACGTTAATTCGTTTGAAATGTAAATAACGTTTTATATACAAGTAGTAGTTAACATTGTTACAGTTTTCAGTTTCCCTTTAACCCTTCGCTTGCTATTCACGTCAATATAATACCTACCTGTAAATAGTGAAGACCCAGATGAGACAGCTCCTGCAGGAACTGTCTAATCAGGGTCTGCACTATTTACAAGTTGATTGTGCAACCAGTGCACTCCACAGCAGTGATTGCACAGAGAAATACTTGTACACAGTGAAGATATATGTAATTATACAACAGGGCATAGGTAAAGAAGGAGAAATGTATTTTAAAATTCAGCAAGAGAAGGGTTAAGTTTGTGAATCATATAACCTGTCATATCAATGAGTAGCCATTTACATGGAATAATGTATACTAATAATAATATAGAAGCCATCTGATCAGGGTCTGCTCTGTTTGCTTATGAAATGATATAGGTATCATTCTACAATAGTTTGTAATGGCCTAAACATTCCTGTACCCGTGTGCCATTACACAAATTAATCTAATTAATATTCATGATGTCATTATTTCATACATGAATATCTATGGAGTAAATGGTTAAAACGGTCATTAAGTGCAAATATATGACGGTCCTTAATGCTTTATCTCGTTTATATCTATACAAGAATTCATTGCCTAATGGATATTTATTAGCTGTGTTTTATAATGGTTAGTAAACACGTGAAAGATGTATAAGCAAACGAAAGAGACAATAATCAGACGACTACAGGCACCATCTGATCTTGGTCAACTCTGTTTGATAAGGTGTGAAAAGGCATCTGTATCGTGTAAAGTGTTAAATAACTTGTGGTTGCGTTCAAAGTAATGCAGAAAATGTATTAGTTTCGTGGTGTATTAATTAAGCTACCATGTTCCGGCAAGCAAGCTTTTGAGTTGGACCATGTGGTTAAGTAAATGTGCATACATTAAAAAGTCACGTCTCTTGTGCAAGGTCTAATTACAGTACATAAATACTTGTTTGGCATATTAGCCCCTTTACCTTCTGCAAACGTATTTTTCAAACATTAACATACACTGTAGACCCAGATCAGAAGGCTCTGGTAGGTGCCGTCTGATCAAGGTCTGCTCTGTTTACACTATAGATATCAGTGTGCAGTTTCTGTCATGGCTAAACGTTCTTCTGGCACGCTATAGTACATATTCTCAAGGATCGACTCAACAATTCGTTCACAAGTTTGAAACAATTTCATTTGATTTACAGAGACTGAGGTGTGTGGCGATATCAAGATGGGGTTCATGGTGTCTAAGGGTCAGCTGGAGATAGACATCGTGGTCGTGAAAGGACTGACAAAGAATAGGGTCTCTAACGCTCCAGGTGAGCCATACCTTATTAGCTCATATCATAATAAATACAGATAACCTGTTTAAACCATGGTGTGCAGAAATGGACGTTAACACATTATCCCCTAGTGACGCATTTTTGCGCATCTATAAAAGTCACTTTATGAAACCATTGTGATAAATAGAGCATTTGCTCCTATAGGAGCAAATGCTCTATTTATTACAATGGTTTCAAACTACAAAATTCTAAATTTTTCCATTCCTCTAGTTTATGCTCCTTTTCGGTAGATACATTCAAAGAGGTTGGGTCTAAAAATAGCCTAGGAGAGAATGAGTTCATTAACACAAACAAAGAAACAAAATGTTAAAACCGATCGCTTTCTCAACAATCACAGGGGTCTTTTAAAAAAGTCAGATATTTTCTTAATGCAATGCTCTGTCGTCCTGTATAAAGCTGCCACCTGTCTTAAAGATCTATTTTGAGATCTGTTGAAAGGACTATGTGAGGTTTACTGTAAACCTCCTCTAAATTGGACGTTCAAATTGATATCAATTTAAGTCTGTAAAACTGGTGACAACTTAACCCATTACCACATAGGCTATTTTTAGACCCAACCACTTTGAATAAATCTACCGAAAAGGAGCATTAGCTAGAGAAAAGGAAACTTTTAGAATTTTGTAGTTTGAAACCATTGCGATAAATAGAGCATTTGCTCCTATAGGAGCAAATGCTCTATTTATCACAATGGTTTCATAAAGTGACTTTTACAGAGGCGTAGAAATGCGTATTTGTGGAGGAAAGGGTTGATGCAGGGTGTGAGTCATTAAGAGAGGCCCAAAAGAAGCGTTCGGTATGACTTTCACCTTGCATTGAGCAGCCATCTACCTAAGTTCTTCTTTATTATATTTCCGGTTTAGAGGGATTTTACTGCAATGTCGTATCTTCATATAGACTCGTCCTCAATTAAGTTTACAACAATTCCATTCTTTGTTGGAAGGTTTTATGCCAAACTGTTGATACTGGGAAATTCTAACTAATCCTTTAATTAATGAATACTGGGGTAAGAAATAATGAATTTGCTGGATTTTACTGCAGGACGAAATTCATACAGAATTTTCCTCTTTTCACCCTGCATGAAGCAACCATCTGCCGTAAAAAGACTTAAATTCTTCTTTATTAAACTTCTGGTTTAGAGGGGTGTATTTTACTCATCTGTCCGAATACTTAGAGTAAGTATGAGTTTCTAGACATTTGTCAGATTGTACTGTTAGCGACAATAGGATATAAAATGTACAGATAAAGAACACTGAATCACTAATCTTTGTCACTTTTGTAGAGACGTTTTCCATATTGTTCCTATGGGATTTGTTACAGTCTGTGTTTTCACCAGTCTAATTAAACTTTGCCTGCTAAGAACTCTCAGGAGACTGTTTAGTTCTTTGTACGCTAGTGGCGAATTCGTGAAGACCTACGCAAATTATTTAGATCCACATGAGAAGCTGCGTTACTCGGCGTCTCATCGGGATCCAAACTGTTCAACACTTTGATTAAGTATAATTTGAAGTAAAATAGAAGAAAAGTAACTTTGAGATTTGTAGCAGACGACAAATGTTGGCAAATGACAATTGTTTATCACGCAGAGTTTAATTAAATGTACTGTAAAACTCGATACTACGAATATACTCAAATACGTACCATTATTAATCTGAAACACAGGTGGCAGCTTAATGCAGGGTCAAAGTCATGCAGAAAGCTCCTCTGGGAGCTTTCTGCATGACTTTCACCCTGTATTAAGCAGCCACCTCACTACAAAGACAAATTCTTCATTTCTAAAATTTCGTAGTATCGAGTTTTTTACAATATATGATTAGTGTACATCGTACCACAACAACAACGTTACGTATCAGCTGTTAGCACGCTTTGTGCGAAGTATGCTATTGACCCTTTGCACGGTAAATGATTGTCGTCTGCAAATTTTGTCCTCAGCCTCAAATTCATAAAGTGGAGTTTCTCTATTTTTAAGAACCGTGATAAGAGTGTCATACAGTCTATACTCTGATGAGATGCCGAGTAACTCGGTGTCTCATTGGGATCATACAGTCTGTATGCTGATGAGCTGCCGAGTTACTCGATGTCTCATTGGGATCAAACAGTCTGTATGCTGATGAGATGCCGAGTTACTCGGATTCTTATTAGGATTCAAACGGTTTCCATCAATAGTTTATCAGGAATTTAGCCCCAAGTGCGGAAATAGTTTAATTTTTTATCTTATGAGCATTCAGTTTAAAATAATGACAACATGAATATTTATTAGCTACATTTTGTAACATTTTACCTCATGAATATTTATTCCAAATTTCAATATCTACTGAATACACATGCACAAAATAGTTATAATGATATATGGAAGATGGAACATTGTAGCCATTTTAGGAAACAGCTATATCAAATTCTATTAGCCAACAGAGCAGACCCTGAACAGACGGCTCCTATAGGAGCCGTCTGATCTGGGTCTACTCTGTTTGCAAATGTGGGATGAGGGTTAATTCAACAGTACATTAGCAGTTTAGATAAAAAGAGGAAATAAGTAAATGTTCCAGCAGATGATAGTTTGAGTATAGATAGTTTACAACATGATAAGGGCTAAACGGTCGATTACTGATCTTTTTCTTTCAATAGACACATATGTGAAAACCTACCTAGTGGAGGGATCAAAAACTGTGCAAAAGAAGAAAACCCACACCGTGAAGATGAACTTTGACCCAATATTCCGCAAGACAATCAGATACTCTGCGTGCAATATACATGGACGATGTATCAAAGTAAGTGGCATTAATGATAGTGAGAAAGATGATTGAGAGACAGGTTGAGTGAGGTAGATACATGTAGGACAGACTGACAGAAATAGAGAGACAACACTGAGGTAAAGAGAGAGAACCATACATAGACAGACAGAGACTGAGACAGAGACAGTCACACAAAGGAAGACAGAGATAGCCACCAAGAGGTAGAGAGAGACAACCACAGAGGTAGAGAGAGACAACCACCCTCAGGTAGAAAGAGACAACCATACAGAGTTAGAGAGAGACAACCACCCTCAGGTAGAAAGAGACAACCATACAGAGTTAGAGAGAGATAACCACCCTCAGGTAGAAAGAGACAACCATACAGAGTTAGAGAGAGACAACCACCCTCAGGTAGAAAGAGACAACCATACAGAGTTAGAGAGAGACAACCACCCTCAGGTAGAAAGAGACAATCACGAATAGGTAGATAGAGATAGCCAACCATACACAGGTAGAGAGAGAAAGAGACAATCACGAATAGGTAGATAGAGATAGCCAACCATACACAGGTAGAGAGAGAGAAAGAGACAGTCCCACAGAGGTAGAGAGAGACAACAACACAGGGATAGAGAGAGACAGCCACTCATAGACAGGGATAGCCACACAGAGGTAGAGAGAGATAGCCACACAGGGGTAGAGAGAGACAACAACACAGGGATAGAGAGAGACAGCCACTCATAGACAGGGATAGCCACACAGAGGTAGAGAGAGATAGCCACACAGAGGTAGAACGAGACAACCACACACAGGTAGAGAGAGAAAGAGACAACCACACAGGTAGAGAGAGACAGTCACACAGAGGTAGAAAGAGGTAGCTACACAGAGGTAGAGAGAGATAACCACACATAGTTAGAGAGAGATAACCACATATATATATAGAGAGAGAGATAGATAAACCACACAGAGGTAGAGAGAGAGAGAGAGAGAGAGAGAGCCACACATAATTAGAAAGAGATAACCACACTTAGATAGAGAGAGAGCTAACCACCAAACTATAGAGAGAGAACCACACAGAGGTAGCGAGACAGCCACACACAGATAGAGAGAGACAGTAACAAAGAGATAGTGAGAAACACTTACACAGAGGTAGAGAAAAACAACCACACAGTGCAAGAGAGATAAACAACCTCATACAGAGACGACCACACAGGGGTAGAGAGAAACAATTACACAGAGGTAGATGGACAAAACCACACACATGGAGAGAGAGAGAGAGAGAGAGAGAGAGAGAGAGAACCTCACAGAGAGACGACCACATAGAGGTTTAGAGAGACCTAGAGTGGTGATGATGCTTGAAACTTCAAATTCTGTATTAAAATTCTTTATGGTATTCTACGGCGCGTTCTATAGAACAATTTCACAGTCATCACGTACATGTATGGAGGACGATCAACGCCAAAAATGCATCACGCTTTGTGGCATTTCAACTTGCTTCATGGTAAATGCATTATGCTAAATGATTATTGCATGCCACGATGTGCTTTCGTCTTTCTTTGAAGTTTCTTCCTCGATCCGACATTCAACATTATAAAAACTTATTTATTGATTATTATAAACGTCAAATGATGTGTATCATTGTTTAAATTTGCTTAGCGCTTGGTGCTTGATGCTTGATGCGTGGTGCGTAGTTCCAACGTCGTTACGTTCGGCCCCAGCCTTTTTCGTACTCTAGCAGACAATTAAGAGTCACGGACTAAAACGCTGAAGTGATTTGCCGAATACATAGATAAAGAATGAAATAGAAGGATTTCGAAAAACGCTGAAGACAAAGAAATAGAACGGTTACTGATCCATTACATTAGTGTGTGTGTGGGGGGGGGTCTGCCCTGTTTGCTAATGATCTGTCATTATAGATATGATTCTACAAAGTCTGCCATGATAACGAATTCCTGTGTCCATGTTTTATTTTAACAATATAATTAATATTCACGATGTCATTATTTTTCACATGAATATTCAATGAGTTATGCCGTGATCGCCGATGTGTGATAGGCCACGAGTATCTGTGTTAAATTTATTATAAATAGAACTTTAAACTGGTGGCATCATATTTAATTTTAAACAGAATTATGGGAAAAGGGTGATGTTGTTGTTGTTTAAAATAAATAATATAATTTTAAGTTGATGATATCACATTTAATTTAAAAAGAAGATTATGGGGGAAGGGGGGGGGGGGGGGGGGGGTAAACCTTTCGTTGCCAAACTCAAGGGTTAAAGGATGTTACTTTGGTGCAATTTTATTGCGTTGTCTTTTCATGTCCAACTAATCAGGGTCTGTTCTGTTTGCTTATGAACTTAGAATAAATACCTGGTTTCTATCATTGCCAAACACAATAGTGTCCAAAGGAACACATGTGTCACCTGCTGCATGGGGAAGTGTGACGGACAGAAAGACAGACGGACGGTCATACAGACGACGGAAAAGTGACCCCTGTCTGACACGCTGTCTCTCAGCAGGTGACACAAAAAAACCGGTATACTAATGCCATTATACATTATAAACAAGAATGTTCAAAGGAACACATGTGTCACCTGCTGGGAGAAGTATAATAATAACAAGAGGGTCTGAAAAGCCCTGACATCGCTCACCAGACAATCAGAGGAGAATATTTTCAAAGTTTTCACTATGTGCTTCTATAGAAAACTAGCCGTCCCTGGGGAGAACCAATTTTGACACAAGGGGCATAATTTATGTAACTTTTGTAGAGGACCTCAAGTGAAGAAAATTTAAGAAAATGTAAATGAAAACATATAGAATCTAACAATGTAAATCTAAATAAGGGCATGCACACAAGTATGTATACCCTCTCCCTGGACAAATTGGTTGAATTTCAGAACGAATATATTAATCTAGATCTATATCGTTAATAACTCAAAGTCTCATCAGGTTCAATTAGTTTACAATCTAACTGCATTTTTTAAAATTTGAAGCAGAGGTCATTTTAGTTTAACTAGTATTGAGCAATAATATTTTCTCGTATTTATAATAATGACAGCGTTGGTAAATGACGTCACAAATATGTGATTTTAATAGCACGTGCATTCATCCACCTGAATCGGGTCAGATGTCATTTATGCATTTCATTTTTTTATGTGCAACACTTTATATATTAGATGATCTATAGCTTTATATTAACTATTTGGATGCTAGTGGTAAATTAAATCTATGATAACAGATTGGATCCAGATTAGACGCCATGTTACTCGGAGTTTTATCAGCATCCAACTGCGTGTCCATAAAGAATAAATCTACAAATTGAAGCAGACAACATTTATTAATTATCCAGACGCATCATTACTAAATTTCTGAACATTGATTTCTTGTGTAGATCTATATAAAATAATGTAATGTAATGTATTTCTCAAACCCAATATAATTCTAATAAATATATGCTATTTCATGATATATTAGACATGTTTATATTTATAATCTTAGCCCTTTCCCTGTTCTATATTTAGTCCCGATTCCAATACCTATACAGAATATTTATGGACCAAAAAATGGAAGGTGGAACATTGCAGTCATTTCAGAAATTCTAAATAAACAGATGAATGAAATTCCATTAGCAATCAGAGCAGATCCTGATCAGACGGTCCGTAAATGAACCACGCGTGGTCTATCACACATCGGCGATCAGGGTACTACACAGTTGACCCTTTACTCAATGAAAATGCATGTGAAAAAAATGACATTGAAATATATTGTTAAAATAGCATATGGACACGTGAGTTTTATCAGGGCAAACTATGCAGAATGATATCTATGACAGATCATCAGCAAACAAGACAGACCCTGATCAGACGGACATAAAAAAGCAACAAATAAAATTGCACCAAAGGCAACATCATTTTTAAATAATTACCCCCCCCCCCCCCCCATACACACACTTCTCTAATGTTCTTTTTTCGCTCAAAACAGCATTTAAAAACCAAACCAAACATTTAATTCGATCTACGTTGAATCCATCCTCAGTACTTTCAGTAGTTTGATTATCTGTTTTTATATGCAGCGCCACCTATATGGCAAGTTCGGCTGAACTTGCATTATGCCTTCGGCGTTCGGCTTTATGCTTGTTGCTATGGGCTTACCGCATTGGGTCGTGTGTCGTTGGGACATGTGTCATTGAAGAAACTTCAATGTAAGAAGGACTCCCATCTTGACATGCAATAATGGTTTAGCAAACTGTTCAATACCACAATGCAGGATGCATTTATCATGAAGCAAACTGAAATGCCACAATGCATGATGCATTTACCATGAAACAAACTGAAATGCCACAAAGCATGATGCAATTTTGGCGTTGATCGTCCTCCATATGTACATCTAATTTTATTCCAATAAGCGCAACGAGCAACCCTGTACCAATGTAATATCTATATCTATAACATAACTCACGTGCCGGGATTGACGTACCGACGTGTAATAACAAGCAATTGTTTAACTGGCTTTATTCAATGTTGCAATTTAATTGTAGGTGCATAGCAGTTGTCAATAGAGACAAATGTAATGCAGGGGTGTAATCAGGTTGAAAAATATCGCTCTAAAAACACATACAACATTGTGAAACTCATTTCTGTGAAGATGAGACTGAAGCTTCTATTAGAGAAATGAACATTTCACTGAAGAGGGGACAACTCACGTCCCTGGTAATGCCAATTAAATGACAGTGCACCAAACTACATACAGTAGATGACGTCGAATGGGTTGATGTTTACTATCACAGTTAATAACTTTGAGACGTTGTTCATGTTAAACTGTTAATGAGAGACACTTATAATGAGAGATGAAAGCTTAAAACGACTAAATTAGTATCTATCGGATTGAACGGTTGAGAAGTATGAATTAAGTCATATCAGTAGGTGTAGAGTTACTACCATATAACGTACACTTATTTCATTCACGGCGCACCATGCCAGAGTCTGAGATCATTCTCAAGTATTTAATTGTAAGATTTTGAGCTTGCTCAAGATCTGACTAATCAGATGCTTGAGAATAAACTCAGACTCAAGCAAAAAAATCAGTTGTATAACCTTAGGAGGTGTACAACCACGGGAGGTGTCTGTAATATGGAATATTTCAGAATCTGGTTGACATTACTTGTAATACAGTAAAAGCGTGCACTCTTGCGTGATTGTTCATGGTGGATTTATTAAACGAATATTTCAAAAACAAATGATATAAAGCAAGGCGTGTTTCAAGAGAAATTAAGTCTAATAAATGCAAGTTAACCGTGAACACTCATGTAAAACCCTACATATATCTATATCATACTCGTATGTGTACATAAATCTATATCATATCTGAACACATCTATATCATACGTGTACATAGATCTATATAGTGTGTGTACATAGATCTATATCATATGTATACAGAGATATATAGCATACGTGTAATATATCTATATCATATGTGCACATAGATCTGTATCATATGAGTACATAGATATATATCATCTGGGTGTTCGTTGTACATAAAGATATTTTACTGTTTTTATCTCATAATCTGCTCAGGTGAACGTGTGGGAGAAACAGAAGACGTTTGACAAGAAACACTGTCTAGGCGAGGCCATTGTGAAGTTGGACAACCTTGATCTTAGCAACCACACGATGGCCTGGTATAAACTCTTTCCGGCCGGCGCGGCTGACTTCGGAAGCAGTGAATCTCTGACATTCTGGGGGTATCATTAAACATTGAAATTTGAACCCCTAAATTGATAAAATTGATGTGAATGTGACAGAAGCTGTGGTAATTATCAGTCGCCCATACATCAAACATGTGTCCCAATTAAGGTTTATTTCAATCTGAAGCTCTTGTTCAACCGCTGAAGAAACAGTTCTAACACATTGAAGAGTTATCAGTAAGCATTTGCAACTAGTGCAAGAACAGGATGGAGTGGGTAAACATGAAAGAGGCAGGGACAAAACTGGAGACCGACAACTTGTAAATACGAATAGGCCTACATGTAATATGTGAGGTCTCTGTGCGAGTCTCGCTAATGCGACCACTCATTAGAATCTAGTTCTGGATTTTAAAACAGGTGGTAGCTTAATACAGGACAAAGGTTATGCAGCAAACTCCTACATGAGCTTTCTGCTTTACTTTTGTCCTACATTAAGCAACCATCTGCTTTTACGGCCTTATGTTAATATATTAAGTGATCGCATTAGAGAGACTTTACTGTTTTTGCTTAGAACTATAAACGCTCATATTTCTATCAGAGTACAGTAAAATCTCTCTATAACGGCCACGAAATTACATCATCAAGTATTTTGTGTTAAAGGCAGGTGGCTGCTTAAAGCAAGGTGAAAGTTAAACAGAACGCTCCTATAGGAGCGTTCTGTTTAACTTTCACATTGCTTCAAGCAGCCACCTGCCCTAAATACCAACTAATTAACACAATTTAGTGGCTGTTATAGAGAGGTTTTACTGTAATTATCTATTTTTACATTTGCCTAATACCCTTTCGCTGTTGTAAACAGCAGGTTTGAAGTGCGGTTGAAACTGAATGATCAAAACCTCATGACAAAGTTGTATAACTTAATCATCACCAAAGCTAGCAAAGGAATATTTTTATCTAGTAAAAAGCATGTTCATTTAAATTATAGTGCTAATATTTTTACATACGCCGTCTATTTTAAGATAACAAATAGACTCTAGTTCTTTTTTCTTTTTATGACAGATGTTGTGAAAAGCTTATCTTAATATATTAACTTATTTCCGTCATTACACTTATACATATCACTGTAAACAGGTGCATAAATGAGATGTGTGCATTAAACATTCTTAAGGCTGGTTCCTTTACACACACACACACGCCCCACCCAAAGGGTTTGGTGGAGAAAATATTTTTGTGAATACGCACCTGTATCTGTGGATCTGTTGTAAGTTGATTTATTTATTAAATTCTTCTGTTTGTAATTATATCATAAATTGCTCATTCATTATTAGTAATCATGACTGACAGTATTAACACGCGTGCTATATAGATAAATATCATCTTCATGGTCGTGTCTGTATATGCGTTACTGCAACAGTGGTGCTAATAATAGCCCATTGCCTCCTACTGACGCCTTTTGACACATCTCTAAATCTCATTTTTAGAAACCATTGTGATAAATAGAGCATTTGTCCATAGGAGCAAATACTCCGTTTATTACAAAGGTTTCAAAACGACACAGTTCTAAAATTTCCTTTTCTCTAGTAAATGCTCCTTTCGGTAGAGTTATTCAAAGAGCTTGAGTATATAAATAGTCTAGGAGGGAATGGGTAATGAAAAGATGGCTTATCTTGGTCAGTACAAATACATTGTATGAGGTTAAAGGGTAAATGAAGAACGAAAGCAATTTTCATTCTGCATTAAGCTTCAATCCCAGAATTAGATGACTTTTGGTCGGTAATTATAAAGATGTACATATACGCTTCCTTTCATTCGTTTGTTCAGAAGAACGATTTCATGCTTTTGCAAACAGAGAGGACACTGGTCTAACAGCTCCTACAGGAGCTGTCTGATCAGTATCAACTCCGTTTGCTTAAAGTACTACATTAAAACCTCTCTATAACGGCCATTAAATTCACAGGGCATGTGGCTGCTTAAAGCAAGGTGAAAGTAAAACAGAACGCTCCTATAGGAGCGTTCTGTTTTACTTTCATTTTGCTTTAAGCAGCCACCTGCCTTTAACACAAACTGCTTGATGTAATTTAGTGGCCGAGGTTTTACTGATTCTAATGTAGCTGTCATGGCCAAACCTTTCATTGTGTAGGTACTATTATAAAATTTCAGTCAATGAATATTCATGAAGTTCTTGCATAATGTTTCATGATATAAAGAGGTTGGCATCCTTTTCTTATAATCCCCATGTTTATTCATTAAGTGGTCACTGAAGAGAGGTTTAACCCTTTCCCTTTTCAGTAATCATGAAATAAATAACGGCATCAGGAATATTTATCAGCTGAATAAAAAACTGTAAAATCACGTCTATATCGCGTCAAAACAAACAGAGCAGGTCCTGATCAGATGGACTACTGGGTCTACACTGTTTTCAAATGTGTGAAAATGCGTTTATGTTTTTTATATTAAGGAAAGGGTTAACTGTATTGTCTAATGTTTTGCTGGAAGGAACCGTGATGTATCTATTTAAAACCGAAAAATATGAATACCATAAACATATGTTATGATGAAACATAATGTTATAAAAATCTAAGTAGGTTTGATTTGGTGAAAATATCGCTTCCAAATTCTTCTTGTCATAATCCCGTCAGCAACTAACTGTCAAACCATAGTTTAATCAAGTGCCCAGGGCCATCAGAGACTTAAATAATCTAATGGTTTCTTCATAGATACATGATAGCTGTACTCAAAATCAAACCTGTTAACCTTTCGCCGCCAAATGAATTCGTCTGCTGAGATTATCGCCTGCTTCATATTTCAAACTGGATATTTGTTTCAATTTCTTTTCAAAGCATAATCAGTAGCATACAATTTGAACATACATAATAGACGTCGTGTAACTTTGGGTTCAAACGGTTTGAAAATGTTACCACCACATCAATAGTCATGTGAGAAAGTATTAGAACATGAGTATTGACTACATTGTATATGAATTATTATACTGATTAATAGAACCCCTCTAATGCGACCACTTAATGAATAAACATACCTGTCTTTATAAGCAGGTGGTTGCTTAATGCAGGACAAAAGTAATGCAGAAAGCTCCTCTAGGAGCTTTCTGCATTACTTTTGTCCTGCATTAAGCTACCACCTGCATCTAGCACCCAGAATTATACCTATTATAGGTGGTCGCATTAGCAGGATTTTACTGTAATTGCAAAAGACGGCTCCAACTGCTGATCAGAATCATTGGGCCCATTTTATTACTCACAGATTGGCTTGTAGCAGGCTAAAGATTAAGTCGAGGACGTGTTGAGGTACAACTTGTCATTGCAATCTGGCGAATTTCTGATCACATTAACAAACATGTTGGATGGATACAGATGAACTGTCGAGTAACTAGGCATCTAAGCAACATTCAAGCTGCTTGACACTCGCATCGTGTTTGTGAAAACAGACATTTTGGAAATTGCTAACAAAGGCTAACGTTTTGCAAGCCAATCGCAAATGTGTGATAGCCTATGCAAATAGTTTCGATTCAGATGAATTGCCGAGTAGCCCAGTGTCTTAAACTATTTGAAACTCTGATTGTATTCGTAAAGAGAACTGAAGAAAACGTAACACAGAGTATTGCAAACGAAAGTTTTTCCAGGCAACAATTACTTGGCGTGCGATAATGATGCAGTAGTTTTGTGCTAAGCTCACGAGGTGTAATCAATATCGGCCTACTTCAACAGTGTTGCGCTAAGCTCATGAGGTGTAACCAGTATCGGTTTATTTCAGTAGTGTTGCGCTAAGCGCATGAGGTGTAATCAGTATCGGTCTATTTCAGTAGTATCGCGCTAAGCTCGTGAGGTGTAACCAGTGTCGGCCTATTTCAATAGTGATGCGCTAGGCTCATGAGGTGTAACCAGTGTCGGTCTGTTTGAATAGTGTTGTGCTAAGCTCATGAGATGTAACCAGTATCGGTTTATTTCAGTAGTGTTGCGCTAAGCGCATGAGGTGTAACCAGTATCGGTCTATTTCAGTAGTATTGCGCTAAGCTCGTGAGGTGTAACCAGTATCGGCCTTTTTCAATAGTGTAAATCATGAGGTGTAACCAGTGTCGGCCTATTTCAATAGTGATGCGCTAGGCTCATGAGGTGTAACCAGTGTCGGCCTGTTTGAATAGTGTTGTGCTAAGCTCATGAGATGTAACCAGTATCGGCCTATTTCAACAGTGTTGCGCTAAGCTCACGAGGTGTAACCAGTGTCGGCCCATTTCAACAGTGCTGCGATAAGCTCATGAGGTGTAACCAGTATCGGCCTATTTGAATAGTGTTGTGCTAAGCGCATGAGGTGTAACCAGTATCGGCCTATTTCAACAGTGTTGCGCTAAGCTCACGAGGTGTAACCAGTGTCGGCCCATTTCAACAGTGCTGCGATAAGCTCATGAGGTGTAACCAGTATCGGCCTATTTCAATAGTATTGCGCTAAGTTCGCGGAGTGTAATTAAAACCGATCTATTTCATTAGTCTTGCATTAAGCTCACGAGGTGTAATTAATACCGGCCTGTTTCGATAGTTTTGCGCTAAGCTCATGAGGTGTAATCAGTATCGGCCTATCTCAATAGTTTTGCGCTTAGCTCACGAAATGTAATCAATGTATGTTTATTCCAAGTTTTTCGCAAAACCAACGACGCGTTGCGAATATCGGCCCAATTCAGTAGTTGTGCGCTTATCTCAAGAAATGTCATCAATATCGGCCCATTTAAATAGTGTTGTGCTAATCTCATGATTTGTATTCAATATTGGCATATTTCAATAGCTGTGCGCAAGCTCACTAAGTTTAATATACATCAACCTATTTCAGTAGACTAACACAAAGCTCACTATCTCAGTAGTTTTGCGTAGACTCAAGACCAGTAATCCGTGTTTTCTGCTAAGCTCACGAAGAATAGACAATTCATGCTTTTTTCAATAAATTTGCGCAACGCTCGCGAAGAGTAACCAGCTTCGGTCTGTTTTAGTAGTGTTACGAAAACTCATGTCCAGTAATCCGTTTCGGCATTTTTCAATAGTTTTGCGTTAAGCACACGAAGAGTAATCAATTTCGGTCTATTTCAATAGAACCAACGTATATAATGAAATGGAACTTAGTGTCCGCCCCAGTGCATTTGTTGTGTTTTTCGCACATGTACGTGGTCCAAATTTACAATAGTTTGCATATTATTAGTCCTTCTCGTGCTGAAATAAATAGTGGCTGCACAAACTCGGATCTGCTGATTTTTTAACCCTTTACTCCATATAAACGCCTTTTCTACGCCTTTGCAAACATAGTAGACCCAGATCAGACGGCTCCTAAAGGAGCCGTCTGATCAGGGTCTGCTCTGTTTGTTTATGTTGTAATATAGATATGATTCTACTGTTTCTGCCATGGTCAAACAATCATGTCTCCATGTAGTCATAACGATTAATCTAATTGATATTGATGATGTCATTATTTCTTACATGAGAATGCATGGAGTAATGTCAATTCTGTCATGCATGTCCCGCTATACC
Source organism: Azorinus chamasolen (assembly GCA_963576725.1). Lineage (NCBI taxonomy): Eukaryota > Metazoa > Mollusca > Bivalvia > Cardiida > Solecurtidae > Azorinus > Azorinus chamasolen. The sequence continues at coordinate 443,654 of OY755243.1, read as the reverse complement.
ATGTGTTTGCTAGCGGAAAATTTATAACGTGTGCAAACAGTTTGGTTCCAGACGAGACGCCAAATTATTTGGCACCCTGCATTTTTGCCGATAAATATATTTAAACTTTGTGACTTGTAGCAGGCTATAGATTTTTAAGGCGACAATTTCTAGCTAGTAGGAATAATTGTTTTATATTTATTATAATTTATCATTATTATATTAAATGTACGCGTTAGAGGAGATGCTATTTATACAGTAAAACCTCGATTATCCGAACACTAAAATACGTATTATTATCGATCTTTAAGACAGGTGACAGCTTAATGCATGGTGAAAGTCATGCAGAAAGCTCCTCTAGGAGCTTTCTGCATGACTTTCATCATGCATTAAGCAGCCACCTGCCTAAAAGGGTCTAAATTCGTTTATAACGAAAATTCGAATAATCGAGGTTTTACTGTATTTGACACCACCATATTTGCTTATCCGTGTACAGAAAAATGGCTGCTCAAACGATCGTTAACCTGCTGATATAGTGCCTGATTAAAGACCGATCTGTTGCAAGTTAATTGTCCAAGCTTTTGAGAAGCTACTGACCGATTGTCAAACTTTGCAGTCTAAGGCTGCGTTACTACTAGCTCATTCAAAATGTGCAAGTTCCATTCCCAAGTCCTGACACATTCTCCAAAGCTTATATAATGACGAGATGACAAGTCATGTGCATATAATCAGGATACAAACTGTTTGTAAATATTATCAGAATGTTTCGTGGTCAACTACAAAGTATTTGTCACGCAATTCATCTTTAACAGTAAACAGTAAAATCCCGATAAACCGGAATTCTAGTAGAGAAGAATTTAGATACGTCTAGGCAGGTGCCAGCTTAATGTAGTGTGAAAGTCAAAGCTCCTAGAGGAGCTTTCTGTATGACATTCACCCTGCCTTAAGCTGGCATCTGTCTCCAAGACCGACATTTATATTAAATTGAACATCCGGTTTATTGAGGTTTTACTGTATTTTGAGGAATATTCAAACAAGACTCCGCCCATTAGGAATATTAATCAATTCTTATATATATATTTTTTTTTTTAAAAAAAAGCGAAATCCATTGCTATGGCAAACGATAGAGGATCTGTAATCACAATATATACGCAGGAGCCGTCTGTTTGGTCTGGGTCTACTTTATTTTCAAAGTGTTGAATCATACAAGTAAATAATCTTTGAGAGAGATTTAACCCTTTACCTGATAATGGCGCCTTTTTACGTTATGCTCTTGTAGGTGCCGTCTGGTCAGGGGATGCTCTGTTAACCAATTACCTCATAGTCTATTTTCAGATCCAGTCTCAGTCTCTTTGAATAAAAAGGAAATTTTAGAATTGCGTAGTTTTGAAACCATTGTGATAAATAGAACATTTGCTTCTGTGATATTTACAGAGTTGTCAATATGAGGGAATGGGTTAACCCTTTACCTCATTGTGACATCGTTTCACGCCTTTGGAGCCGCCTGATCAGGGTCTGACCACATGTCAGGGGCAGCTCCTGTGTGAGCTTTCAGCATTTCTTTAGACCTGCATTAAGCTGTGAACTTGAGAAATTTGCCTGATTAAAACTCGGATGACTCGAACCACTGTTATCTCGAACTCGAGAAATTGGCCTGATTAGAACTCGGATGACTCGAACCACTGTTATCTCGAAGTAAGTTGTATGGTCTCTTGATATCGAAGTTCAACTGGATCTACTGGATCTTTTGATTCACTGATCACGATGACGTAATGACAATGACAATGACGAGCAATGACATTGCTTTTTTCCAAATTAAGTTTCTTTTTAATTTTATTCCTCTATTTCTTTTAACCATAACACTTTATCATTTTAAACCTTGTTTTATGTTGACTATTGGTGCATAATTGTTTAGTAAGTACAGTAAATCCGTCTAAGGTGACCACTTGATTATTAACCCTTTCGGTGCCAGCATTGTCGTCTGCTGGGCATAGTTTCGTTTATTTTTAGTGTAAGTGTGTGCATTTCTTCCATTTTCTTTATAAAACAGTAAACAGAGTGTCAAACAGTTTGGATCCTGATGAGACGCCGAGTTACTCGGCGTCTCATCTGGATCCAAACTGTTTGCATGTGATATCATAAACCCGTCATTGTGGCACGGAAGGGGTTAAAAACAGATGTTAACTAAGGTAGGGCAACAGCGATGCAGAAAATTCCTGCAGCTTTCTGTATGACTTTTGTTATCCATTAAGCTATCATTTGCCTTTAACTCTTTACTCCATGAATATTCATGTAAGAAATAATGACTTCATGAATATTAATTAGATTAACTGTTATAATAGCACATTGACACAGGAAGTTTTGGCGTATTTATGGAGTAAGGGGCTTAGACCCGTTAGACCTGTTTTTTAAAATGGTCGCGTCAGAGGGATTTTTACTGTAGCTGTATACCAAAGAGTTGAAAACTGCAGATCAGTATCCATGCTTATAAAGCCTTTGGCTCAAATCTGACCAATCAAAAGCTTGAGAACAAACTCAGACACAACTAAAAAGCTTTATAAGCATGGATCCATATTAGCTAGAATACCCAAATTACCCTGAGTATGCGGACACCCGTCGCCTCACGGTTTTGTAAAACTGAATGAGTCGATGATAACGTTGAATTAGACTGGCATAGTAGCAAATAGTGTTGACCATGATCAAATCGCTCCTTGAGGAGCAGTTTGGTCTAGGTATACCTTTTTTGCCTAAGTTTGTTTGGATACTTAGGATAAATTAGAGGAAGTGCCATTGCTAATTCATGAAAGTTGTATGATGCACACAGACAATCAAAACATTTACAAATGGTTGTGAAAGTATAACTTTACTATATTGGAAAATAAAGCATTTTTCTATACGTTATATGTCTCTTTTATTTGTATATTCCAGAAATGTATAAAAATCCAACCCTACCACTGTTCAAAACAATTCACTTGCTAAATTCAGATTCGTTAGTCAAATATTCCTGTGTAAAAAAAACTCTCTCTTATGGCGGAACTATTAGTAAGTCGGTGCTGGTTTTCAATGAGACACACTAGTCTACATGGTGGGTTAGCTCCCTTATTGCGGTGATGTATAAAGTTGGGCTACTAACTTCTTTCACTTCAAATCACCTCTAACGTGATCAGCCAAATGAAGTCTAATAACCAATACTTACCCAATTCACTCATTTTTAGGCCTGTTGGAGTTGTCTGATCAAAGTCTGCTCTATTTGCTTATGAAATAATACAAACATGGTTCTATATTCTGCCATGGCCAAAACAATCATGTTTTCATGTGCCAGTATAAAAGTTAATCTAACTGCTATTAACGATGTCATTATTTCTTACATGAATATTCATGGAGTAAAAGGCTAATATGTATTACCTTAAAACGAAAAGTAAATACATGTACACAAATTTGGTTCAATAACAAGAGCAGAAATTAAAAAAAAGACCTCGGACAGTCATCTAAACAAAGACCAACAACTGAAAGAAAGAGGGTAAAAGGTGGCAGTCAAACTTGATCTATATTACCTCCAGTCATGTACATGTACTAGGTTTCAATTGAAAAAATGTCCCCAAAACTATGACCTCGGACAGACAGCACAAAAACAATGGGCGTATGAGTGAGTGAGTGAGTTGGGTTTTACGTCCGACCAATAGTATTTCAGTTATTTGCAGACGGCACCCGCATGAGACAAGTTATAGTGCTGCCTCACTGAAATGCCCCTGCCGCAGGTACATGGCAAGGGCACCCCACCCAGTCACATCATCCTGACACCGGGCCGACCAGTCCTAGAACTATCCCTTTAATGTCGAGCGTAGACAAGGGAGCTACTAGTACCAACTTTTAACGAATTTTGGTCTGTCGCGGCCGGGGATCGAACCCACGACCTTCCGTACCGCAGGCGGACGCTCTACCACTGAATGGGCGTATGAAACTCTGTATGTGCTGTATGACAGCATTAAGAGGTACAGTAGGCTTAACAAAATGAGCTGTATAACTGCAACAAGAGGCACAGTAGGCTACAATGGTCGTTTCAAACTCTAACAAGGCAGTCCAAAGGACAGCCAAATCCCCCGCCGCCGCCGCCTAAATTAAGACATTACATATAACCTTCAAATATGACCTTGAGCCGACTTGATTGCCACATGTGTTCTGCACATCGTCTCAATTTAGCTATCATTTGACTGAAGTTATATGAAAATCCTTCAAAGGGTTTAGAAGATATGGAGCGGACACGAAAATGTAATGGAAATTGAAGATTAAAACACTTGACCTTCAAATAAAACATTGACCCTAAGCCGACACGACTGCCACAAATGTTCTGCATATCGTCTCAACTTGGTTAACATTTGAGACAAGTTTCATGAAAATCATTCCAGGGGTATAGGAAATATGGAGCGGACACGAAATCGTTACAGACAGTTGACCATCAAATGTGACATTGAACTTGAGCCGAAATGATTACCACATGTGTTCTGCACATCGCCTCAATCTAACCAACATTTGACTTTAGTGAACATCCTTCAAATACTTGACCTTAAAATGTGACATTGAGCTTGAGCAGACATGACTGCCACGTGTTTCGCACATCATCTCAGCTTGGTTAATATTTGATCCAAGTTTTATAAAAAAAAAAATCCTTTAAAGGGTTTAGAAGATATGGACGGACACGAAAATGTAATGGAAATTTGAAGGTTAGAACACTTGACCATCAAATGTAACCTTGACCTTGAGCCGACATGACTGTCACATGCGTTCTGCACACCGTCTCAACTTGGTTAACATTTGAAACAAGTTTCGGGAAAATCTTTCAAGATGTATCTGAGATATGGAGAGGAAACGAAATTGTTAGACAGACAGACAGACAGACAGAAGGACGGACAGATGGACGGACGATGGTCATTCCTATAACTCCCCTCCCACTCTGTGGCGAGGGATTGACAAAATGCGCCGTATGAGTGAAGCAAGAGGCACAGTTTGCTACACTGGGCGTATGAAACCAAAACCTAATTGTAACGGAATCTGGTGCAGAATGTCCCACAAATAAGACAGGCAACAGGTATTGATGAGCAAAATATCTAAATTCCACAGTCTATAACTGGGTTACCAAGGCAACCAATACTTTTAAAACACCTGCCATTAAGTTTGGAATACTCCTATTCACAATTTTCAGCAAAAACTAATATAACAAGATGCGTTTGTGAAACACAATGTCCCCGATTTGACCTTTGACCTTGACGTATGACCTTATCCTTAGTTAGCCAAGTTTGAAGCATGTATGTGCAATGGCTAAAAACTTATCGCCAACGTTAAAGTTGTCCACAAACCAACGTACATACAGGGCAAAAACAATACCCCCCCCCCCCCCCCCCCCACACACACACACACACACCTGATCAGGACAGGGACATAAAACGTGTGACCAATCAGACTCTATTACCATGACAACCAACTCTTTTGAAACATCTACGATTGAGTCTGAGGTACACAAATTTTTCAGCAAAATCAAACAATATCTAATTTCAACCAATTGGTTAACATGGCAACCAATACTTCTAAGCACCTACCAACCAATTCGGAGTACCAAAATATCCTGCCATACAAGTTTTAAGCAAAATCGAGCAATATCTTAAGTTTGACCAATCGGAGCCCACCGTTTTGTTATCATGGCAACCAATACTTTAATAACACATACCAATACATTTTTTTAAAGAAATCAAAGAACATCGAAATTTTGTCCAACATATATCTAAATATAAAGCTCGCCATTCAGTTACAATGGCAACCAATACTTTCAAAAAAAAGCTTACCAATCAATTCGCAGTACTAAAATATCCCGACATACCAAGTTTCAGCAAAGAACTACATGTATATCTAACCTTTATTGAACGATGTCTAACCATTCAGAGCCTGATATTCATTTACTGTGGCAATGTTTAACAAACACAGGGCAGTCCAATGGACAACTAACAACCCCCCCCCCAACACACACACACACACACCGCCTAAATAAAGACATTGCAGTTGACCTTCAAAAGTGAGCTTGAGTCGACATGACTGACAAATGCGTTCTGCACATCGGCTCAACTTGGTTAACATTTGAGGCAAGTTTCATAAAATCCTTCCAGGGGTATAGGAGATATTGAACGGACACGAAATTGTTACAGACGGACAATTAACCTCCAAATGTGACATTGACTTTGAGACGACATGACTGATACATGTGTTCTACACATCGTCTCAATTTAGCTAACATTTGACTCAAATTTTATGAAATATTTTCAAAGGGTTTAAAAGATATGGAGCAGACACGAAAATGTAATGGAAATTGAAGGTTAAAACATTTGACCTTCAAAATATGACCTTGACCTTGAGCCAACATGACTGCCACATGTGTTCTGCACATCATCTCAACTTGGTTAACACTTAAAGGCACGCTTCATGAAATTCCTTCCAGGCGTATAGGAGATATGGAGCGGACACGAAATTGTTATGGACAGACAGTTGACCTTCAAATGCGACCTTGACCTTGAGCCGACATGACTGCCACATGTGTTTTGCAAATCATCTGAACTTGGTTAACATTTGAGGCAAGTTTCATGAAAATCCTTCCAGGGGTATAGGAGATATGAGAGGACACAAAATTACACTTGACCTTCAAATGTGACATTGAGCTTAAGTCAACATGACTGTCAGGTGTGTTCTGCACATCGTCTCAATTTAGCTAACATTTGACTAATGTTTGGTGAAAATCCTTGAAAGGGCTTAGAAGATATTGAGCGGACACGAAAATGTAATGGAAATTGAAGGTTAAAACACTTGACCTTCAAATGTGACCTTGACATTGAGCCGACATGATTGACTCATGTGTTCTGCACATAGACGTAACTTGGTAAACATTTGAGGCAAGTTTCGTGAAAATCCTTCTAGGGATATAGGAGATATGGAACGGACACGGAATTACACTTGAACTTCAAATGTAACATTGACCTTGAGCCGACACGACTGCCACATGTGTTCTGCACATCGTCTCAATTTAGCTAACATTTGACTTAAGTTTTATGAAAATCTTTCGAAGGGGTTAGAAGATATGGAGTGGACACGAAAATGAAAAATGGAAATTAAAGGTTAGAATATTTGACCTTCAAACGTGACCTTGAACTTGAGCTGACAGGACTGCCACATGGTTAAAATTTGAGGCAAGTTTCATGAAAATCCAGGAGATATGGAGATCTGGAACGGACCCAAAATTGTGACGGACAGATCGACAGACGGAGGCCATTCCTATAATCCCCTCCCACTTCGTGGCGGGGGATTAACAAGTAATATGCACATCTGCATATAACCAGCAATGTGCATGTGAAGTTTCATTAGGATTGGACAATTACTTGCCTAGAAATGTGCCAGGCAAGTTCACAGCGGAAGAAGAATCAGAATTGGAAGAAGAAAGAATAGTAACTAGAAAACTGACTCAGTCAGAGGGTGCTCTATAATCAAGGGCAGACAACTCTAGACATAGTGATCTGATTCAACCCAAAACTATAGGCGTCTTCCTCTGATGATACTAAGCATGTGCCCTTAATATGAAACCAATATGTGAAGTACTGTTTTAGTTATCGCGTCACATCCAAAGTGTTGACAGATGGACGGACAGACAGAAAATGTGATTACTATAGGCCGGGCTCCTTCATTTTCCATGCAGGGCCCTAATAACAAGAGTGTTCAAAAGAACACATGTGGCACCTACCGAGAGAAGTGTCAGAATAAAACAAGAGCGGTCACAGTGAGTCACGTGACAAATGCCCCCAAAAATTGTACCTTGTGACTTTGACCTTTGACCAATGGACCAGGGAGTTGAACGCGACACATTGTCTTTGTGTGGTGAACAATTGTGCCAGGTTATTTTGAAATCCATTCACAGATAAAAAAACAAAAAAAAACAAACAAGTTATACAAGGGACACAAAATTTGGGGAGAACGGGCGGACAATGCAATTACTATATGCCCGCCGTTGGGGCATAAAAAAGAAAGTGTGACGGACAGACAGACAGGAGACAGAAAATGATCCTTATGTGATATACTGTCTCTCGACAGGTGACACAAAAAGAAACAGAGTAAACACAATATGTCACCCCACTTCGGTTCCGAGAGATATTAAGCTGAATGACTGCAACAAGAGTAGGCTAAAGGGTAAATGCAGAACGATAGCTCCTATGGAAGCTAAGAACTGCCTAACAGACTCATAAATAGACTGGTTGTTTAACCCTTTCGCTCCCAAATATTGTCATCTGCAGTTTTCGTATTTTTAATTTTCTCCCGATTTCTTTGAAAAACATTTACCACAGTTACAAACAGTTTGGATCCTGACTAGTCGGCTTCTCATCTGGATCCAAACTGCTTGCATAGATATTCACAGATGCAAAATTGGCAGCGAGTGTTTTACTGTACATTGTACATGTGTATGAACATCAATTATTGTGTCGTACATGTACAAGTTTTCTGAATTGGATCAGTTTGATACAGAGACAGATAGACGCCTATATTGACGCTTCCATAGGAGCAAACGTTGTATTTGCAATGGTTTAAAAATTACATATCTCAAAAAATTCCTTTTTTCTAGTAAACGCTCCTTTTCAGTAGATTTATTCAAAGAGGTTGGGTCTAAAAACAGCCTATACGAAACAAGAGGGCCCTTAATCGCTCACCTGATTACTATAGATTTAAGATTTTTGTTGGGTAGCCCATGTGTAGGGCCAATATTGACCTTAGGGACAATATTTGAACAATGTTGATAGTGGATCATAAACAGTAGTTCTGCAGAACAAGATTTTCAAAGATTTAGTAGATTGATTTTATCAAGACAATGATTCTAACCAATGAAGATTGAGCTAAAAATGAGCCCTCTACGAGTAATTTTTCTAAGATTTTACCTAGTGACCTACTTTTTTATTCCCACCCCACCCTTGATCACACTCAACCTTGATGTCACCAAGACAAACACTCTGAGCAAGTTTTAGCAAGATTTGGCTAAAAATGTGGCCGCTGGAGTGTAAACTATATTTTTCTAAGATATGACACAGTGACCTACCTTTTGACCACACGTAAACCACTCTCAAACTTGTCAAAGATTTTATTAGGACAATCATTCTGACCAATTTTCATGAAGATTTGGCTACAAATGTGACATCTAGAGTGTTCACATAGTTTTCCTACTAGTTGACCTAATGACCTAGTTTTTAACCCCACATAACCCACTTTCAAACTCATTCGAGATTTTATCAAGACAATCATTATGACTAAGTTTCATGAAGATTGGACAAAAAATGTGCCCACTAGAGTGTTCACAAGGTTTTTCTAATGTTTGACCTAGTGACCTAGTTTTTAACCCTTTTTGACCCACTTTCGAACTCATCCGAGATTTTATCAGGACATTCATTCTGACCATGTTTCATGAAGATTGGACTAAAATTATGACCACTAGTGTTCACAAGGTTTTTCTGTTTGACCTAGTGACCTAGTTTTTAACACCACTTGACCCACTTTCGAACTTGTCCGAGATTTTATCAAGACATTCATTCTGACCAAGTTTCATGACGATTGGACTAAAATTGTGACCACTAGTGTTCACAAGGTTTTTCTACTGTTTGACCTAGTTTTTTACCCCACATAACCCACTTTTCAAACTCCTCCGAGATTTTATCAATACAATCATTCTATTCTATTCTACACTAGAGTGTTCACAAGCAAATTGTTGACGACGGACGACAGACATTCAAGTCTCCCAAAAGCTCACCTTGAGCTTTGCCCAGGTGAGCTAAAAAGGTTAAGTACTTATTCAGCCTATTTGTGTCCATTAATTATGTCTCCCCCCATATTTATATGGGGGAGACATATTGTTTTCGTGAGAGTTGTCTGTCTGTCTGTCCGTCAATTTTTGTCCGGACGATAACTTCAATATGCCTGATGCCAGTTGATTGAAACTTCATATATGGAAAGAGCATAATGAGAGGAAGTGTCATGCACAAGGTCCATAACTCTGGCTTCACTAATATAGGAGTTATTGCCCCTTGTAAAAAAAATAACACTTTTTTGTCCGGACAATAACTCCTATATGGCTCATGCTATTGGATTGAAACTTCATATATGGAAAGATCATGACGAGAGGAAGTGTCATACACAAGGTCCATAACTCTGGCTTCACTAATAATGGAGTTATTGCCCTTGTAAAAAAAATTCACAATTTTTTGTCCGGACGATAACTCCTATATGGCTCATGCCATTGGATTGAAACTTCATATATGGAAAGATCATGACAAAAGGAAGTGTCATACACAAGGTCCATAACTCTGGCTTCACTAATAATGGAGTTATTGCCCTTGTAATGTTTTTTCATAATTTTTTGTCCGGACGATAACTCCTATATGGCTCATGCCATTGGATTGAAACTTCATACATGGAAAGATCATGATAAGAGAAAGTGTCATGCTTAAGGTCCATAACTCTTGTTTCACTAATATTGGAGTTATTGCCCTTTGTTAAAAAATTGCCCCTTGTACATTTGTTTAACGCTTTCTTGTCCGGATGATAACTCCTACATGGCTCTTGCCATTGTATTGAAACTTCATACATGGAAAGAGCATGATGAGAGAAAGTGTCATGAACAAGGGCCATAACTCTGGCTTCAATTCTTTTGAAGTTATTGCCCTTTGTTACATTTTTTGTCCGATCAATAACTCCTGTTCGACTGATGCTATTGGAATGACATTTCATTTATGGAAAGGGCATGATGAAAGTAAGTGTCGTGCACAAGGGCCATAACTCTGGTGTCAATATTTTTAGAGTTATTAGCTGTTATCATTTTCTTCTTGAAAAATGTGGTGTGGAAAGCGCATAATGAGGGGAAGTATCAATCATCAAGTCCATAACATTTTTAGTGATTTCCCTTTACATAGTTTTTATTAGAGGGGAGACATCCGTTTTTGTGACAAAAACCTCTAGTTAGTTTCTCTTTCTACTCAAGGGTCCTAATAAAATCAATCAAACAACGGCTAGTTATTAACATCAATTTATTGCTCCTTTCAGTTCATGAAATCAGAAACAAGTTTAGTAGAAAACAGTTTCTTATTACAGTTGTCTTACTAATGCAACCACATAATTCATTTACATAGAATTCAGTAAACATAGAAAGTCTTGCTAATGCGACCACATAATTCATTAATGAAAATAGGATTCTGTAAAAGCTGGTGGTTGCTTATTGCAGGACAAAAGTTATGCAAAAATCTCCTACAGGAGCTTTCTGCATAAATTTTGTCCTGTATTAAGTTACCACCTGTTTTAACAAGAGTGTTCAAACGAACACATGTGTCACCTGCTGGGAGAAGTGTTAGAATAAAGAAAAGGAATTGTGACAGGCAGACAGACAGACAGACAGACAGAAGAAGTAAAAGAGATCCCTATGTGACACACTGCCTCTCAGAAGGTGACACACAAATCAAAAATTATACTTCAAGTAGTCATATTAGTCTTTACTGTATCAGCATAAATATAACTAGAAAATACATACAATACAATATTGGCTGTGGGTATAAATGACTATTCCGTATCGAAAAGACATAAACTCATGAATAAGTTAAACAGTACAAGAGTGAATTTTACCTAGAAGCAGAACCCCTATCTAATGCAATAAACAAACAACAAAATGATTTACAAATGTAACACAATGTAATGCTATCTGTCTGTTGAAAAGTCTTCAGAGGTACATCACCCTTTCAATATGCTGGATTATGGCCAAGAAGGTTGAAGCCTGGTTGGTGGAGCCAGTTCTATTTGCATGCTAGCGACAAATTTGTGATTACATATGCAAACAGTAAGGACCCATACGAGACACAGAGTAACTTGGCATCTCATAAGGACCTAAACTGTCTAACAATCTATTTGTATTTTTATTGAAAATGGGAATTGTAGCAAACATCAATTTTTCAGGACAATTACCAAGCCTGCAAAGACTTAATAATATTCTGAGGTCCAGACAAAATGTGTAAAAAACTAAATGAAACCCTTTTCAAGAATAGTTCCTTTATTTCTGCATCAAACCTTATATAGTGACCACTAGTCACTTTGAAATGATTCTAAACAATGGTCACAACATAGGGTTTGGCGGAGAAATGATGATTTTAGTATTTGAATACATGTCTTCATCTATAGTTCTACATATTCAATTACCACCACAATAAATCCTACAAAAACAGGCTCCTCAAAGAAAAATCCAGAGCCCTCTAGGAGCCGTCTGATCTGAGTCTACTCTGTTTGCAAATGCGTGAAAACACGTTCATATGAGGGAAAGGGTTAAAGCAAACAGAACAGATTCTGGTCTTTCGCAAAACTGTCTGTAGGAGCCGTCTGATCAGGGTCTGCTTTGTCTGCTTCTGAAATTATGATAGATCTTACTGTAGTTTCAACCAATACCAAAATTCCCATGTACAAATTCAGCTAGTAAATATTCATGATGTCACTATTTCTTACATGAATATTCATTAGGGAAAGACTTAAAAGGAAAACCCTCTGCATGCATGGCATACAGACGTTTCTTTTACACTATGAAGTCTTCTGTTGAACAAAAATCCAATAGTTGTCTCTTCATTTTAATGAAGTAACATTACTTGCAGTGTAAAAAAAATAATGACATAAGCATGGTTGTAAATCTGTTTGAAGAGATTAACTCTTTCCCTGTTAAATAATCAGGATAAGATTATTATCGTAAATAATCTATTAGCTGATTTTTTGTAATGGTATATGTACACAGGATGTTTTGGTATTGATTGAAACTGTAGTCAGATTTATTACCATTTCATAACCAAACAGAACAGACCCTGATCAGACAGCTCCTATAGGAGCCATCTGATCTGGGTCTACTCTGTTTGCAAATGCGTGAAAAAGGGGTTAAAATGAGGGAAAGGGTTTAAGCACCAATATGACTTTTTACCTCATGAATATTTATTCAAGAATTCATGAATATTGACTAATAGCTGAACCTCCTAATGGCCAATTAACAATGGAATTTTGGCCCTGGCAGAAACTGTAAATCAAATCTGTTTTATTCCATAAGCAAACAGAGCAGACCCAGATCAGATGACTCCTACAAGAGCTGTTTGATCAGGGTCAACTCAGTTTGCAAGGGCATGATCAGGTATCTCTATCAAGAAAAGCATTAATCTTCAGAAAACTACTGGCGAATAATTGAAATCAGTTCGATGCAGATGAGACATATCAAATATCTCAGGTGTCTCACAAGGATCCAAACTGGCTGCATGTTTGTGTTTTTGAAAATGCGCAACAAATCCAACAAGAATACTTAAGTGAATCAGATGCATTTTAGTGACGGCATATGAAGACAGTTTTTGTCAAAAAGTTTACTCTTATTTCGAAGCCGTCTGATTAGGGTCTGTTTTGTTTGCTTACAAAATATAGGAACTGACTGATCTGGGTCTACTCTGGTTTCAAAGGCATATCTATGGAGTAAAGGTTTAATAAGTTAGTGGCAGCCTTGTTACCGTGAGACAGCTGTTTAAACCCATAGGCAGTCATAAAATCAACATACAATATCAGTCTGCAGCTGCTCCAAAGAACTGTCACAGGTTTCAGTTAAAACTAATATCTGCATGTACACAATATGAAGCCAGCCATGTAAAATTCAAAACTGAAAAAAGCAGCAGTTGATGGGAAAGAAACATTTTGCATAGTCCAAAGAGAAGAGTATAGTCTAATCTTAAACTAAAGAACAATTTACATTGTCAAAGGAACACTTCTCATCTTATATTTTCCATAGAACACGTCACATGTCCAAAGAACATGGCACATAGTCCATAGAACACATTACATTGTCCAAAGAATACTTCACATTGAAATGTTTACATTGGACTTCACATTGAAATGTTTACATTGGCCAAAGAACATTTTACAGTCCGAACAACACCTTATAGTGTCCATTTTCCATGGAACATTGTCCAAAGTTTTTTGTTTGCACAGGAGGATTCTTTATTTCCAATGTTCTCTATGACACACTCACCTGCAAACCTGCTACCATTCAAGCATTCTTTTCTCCCTTTATCTTTTTTCAAAGTATGTGAATACTAACCCTAACCCTAACCCATAGTTTTAAATATAGTGAATCTGGATGATATTTGGTAATAATCTCTTAACCCTTTCTCTGTTGCATATTCATGTTAGAAATAATGACATCATATCAATTACATTAATTGTTATAATAGTACATGGACACTGGCATTTTTGGTCATGGCAGAAACTGTAGAATCATATCTACATTATATTTTCAGCAAACAGAGCAGACCCTGATTAGATAGCTCAAGCAGGAGCCATCTGATCTGGGCTTACTTTGTTTGCAAAGGTAAAGAAAGGCCTATATACCTATATGGTATAGGGTTAACATCTTTTCACACACTTGCAAACAGAGTAGACCCAGATTGGAGGACTCCTACAGGAGCCGTCTGATCAGGGTCTACTCTGTTTGCTTTTGATATGATACAGATCTGATTCTACAGTTTTTGTCATAGCAAAAAATTTCCTTCAAAAGTTTACATTATAAAAATTCAGCTAATAAATATTCATGATGTCATTATTTCTTACACAAATATTGGACAGGGAAAGGGTTGAACACAACCATTGTTTCAAATACTGTGAATCTGGATGATACGTAGTTTTTAACCCTTCTCTTGCTGAATTTTTAAACACATTTCTCCTTCTTTACCCATGCCCTAGTGTAAAATTACACATATCTTCACCGTGTACAAGTATATCGCTGTGTAATCACTGCTTTGGGGGTGCACTGGTTGCACAATCAACTTGTAAATAGAGCAGACCCAGATGAGACAGCTCCTGCAGGAGCTGACTCATCTGGGTCTTCACTATTTACAGGTAGGTATATTGACGTGAACAGCAAGCAAAGGGTTAAAACTCTCTTAATTAGAAAAGTTATCACAACTCCACTGACAGAATATGACAGACTAAGCTTCCTACAGACTCTGAAGTACAAATAGCACCGAGGCATGCAACCACACATCCATAGAAGTTGCTCTTAGCACTTAGCATGAACTGATACATCTTTAGCCCTTTCAAGGCTGAATTTTTTCAAAGTGGAATGTTCCATCACTGTTTAACCTTTTACTCCATAAATACCCATTTCTATGCCTTTGGAAACTGAGAAGATTCAGAGAGAGATTGAGAGAGACAGGAGCTGTCTGATCATGGTCTGCTCTGTTTGCTTAAAATATAATATAGATAAGATTCTATACTTTCTGCCATGGCCAAAGCTCCCCATGTCCATGTGCTATGATAACAGTTAATCAAATAAATATTCATGACATCATTATTTCTTACATGAATATTCATGGAGTAAAGGGTTAATGGCACAGTCCAATCAGTGAAAAAGGGTTAAATTTACTATAACATGATATTCCATGACTATCCACAGTGCAGCCACCTGATCACAGTGCTCCCCTGGCAGCCCTTTGACTTGGGTCAACATTGTATGTCAATGCCATTAAAACTCATGTCTTGCATTCAAAGGGTTGAAGGTAGCTCCGTTTTAGCATGTTCCAGACATGCAACTTGTTGTGTAGTCCTCAGTATAACTGTCAGTGTACTACACAGCATGTTAATGTTGTTCTGATTAGTTATTTGTTCCAGAACACATTCCTCAGAATATCTCCATTGATGTATTACCACTGTCAGTTGCGTTAGAACTGTTGGAAAGAGCAGGCATCAACTGAAACAAAACATTTCAATTTATATCTGGACCACCCTAAGTATTCAGACATCCTATCTTCATTCTCCATGAGTTTGTAAAGGTGAACAAGTTGGATTTGCATATTTTTAATAACTTTAAATTAGACTGACATAGAAGCAAATACTGAAGGAGCAGTTTGGTCCGGTTCTGCAATATTTGCCCAAGTTTGTCTGTCCTAATTCTTAGGGTATACAAGGAAAAACAAAATACACATGTATTTCAATTCATGAATAGATACTGGTATTTGCATACGGCACCCGCTTGAGACAAGTTATAGTGCTTCCTCACTGGAATGCCCCTGCCACATGGCATCAAGTCACATTATCAAGACACCGGGCCGACCAGTCCTAGAACTACCCTTTTAATGTCGAGCGTAGACTAAAGAGCTACTAGTACCAACTTTTGGTCTGTCACGGCCGGGGTTTGAATCAATGACCTTGTGTACCACAGGCGGACGCTCTACCACGCGAGCCATGCTGCTGGTTAAGCAAATAATGGAAGCAACATAACACCATGCAGGCATTGTAAATACAATGTGTTTGCCACAAGCCAGCTTGAAATAAGCCTGGATGCTTAAAAATATGTAAATCAACAAGTTTTCATTTGTTATGGTCATTTTGAACCCGGTACTATACATGACTAGTATTTATTATGTTTACAGGGAATGGAGCTAATTTTGTACCAAAAACCTGCTGCATTTGATAAGACATGGTCTCAATGTTATAGAAAAGGTCACCACCTAATACTGTATCTTCATTTTAATGAAAATAGATAATAATGCTCAGAGGACTTGACTTCAATCCTATGAAATTTAATGAATATTCACTTAAAGGTTTTGGAGAAACTTTGCGTACAAAATTTCCATGTAAAAATTTCAAAGCCCCATAACTCTGCAGAAAACGGGAGGCAATAACTCAAATATTATTGAAGCTAGAATTATGATACTTTTGCATAACACTTCCTTCCATCATGCTGTTTCCATACATGAAATGTCATTCCAATAGCATCAGTAGTGCAGGAGTTATTTATCTGACAAAAAAAATAATAACAAAGGGCTATAACTCCAAAAGTATTGAATCCACATGATCTGTCAATGTATGATGTTTCAATCAAATTGCATTAGCCATGTAGGAGTTATCGACCGGACAAGACTGAATAATTGATTTTGAATTGCGACCATGACTTTGAATTGTGACCTTGACCTTTGACCCACATGCCTGAATCCTGCTGTCTGCACATCGGCTTGTTAAGGAGAACATTTGTGCCACAGCATTTTGGAATCCTTCCAAGAGTAATACAGATGTGGAGCAGACATGAAAATTAAAACTACACTTGACCTTGAATTGTGACCTTGACCTTTAAAGAATGTGCCTGGATCCTGCTGTCTGCACATCACCTTGTTATCCAGAAAATGTGTGCCACAGCATTTTGAAATCCTTTCAAGGATTTAAGAGATATGGAGAGGACATGAAGGATGTGGCTAAAAACATTTGACCTTGAATTGTGACCTTGACCTTTGTGAGTCCAAACAAGCAAAAAAGTGCATGTTTTTTTACATTTCACCTCCAAGTGTGACCTTTAGTTTGTCAGTATAGACCCGATTCTACAGTTTCTGCCAATGCCAAAAAATCATGTGATTATATACCATTATAAAAATTCAGCTAATTAATAAATGCAGGAGGTCATTATTTGTTCTTACATGAATATCTATCATGAATAAGATGATGCCTTACTTTTTCTCTCGGTTTCCTCTGTTTAAAAATGTGTGTCTTTCTTCGTTTGGGTGGCTTGGCTTTTGTATTTTTATGCCTTGGTGTTCTAGACCAGTCAGGGTCATTTTCAGTATCATCCTCGTAGTCCGCCTCCTCGTCGTTGTCCTCCTCCTCAGAGGGATCATCAAAAGTATGCACAACTTTTGGCTGCCAGGAAAATAACAAAGAATTAACTTTTTGTGAGCTTAGTAAATGTCGTCTGAAAAAAATGTTACATGCTTTAATTGACACAGTTAATTTTACTTCCATTTCCATTATTTTTTGCCTATCTGTGTCTTATCTGGATCTAAACTCTTTGTACAGGTCATCAGAAATCTGTCACTATCTTAAAGATGTTTGCAAAAATCAATTATGTTCGTAAAACATTAAATTCTATGGCCCCCATGGTAGCTATTCTATAAGTTTGACCTTTAACCTTGAAGTGTTACATTGACAGGGCACCACTACAATATTGCAGCTTTATACAATGAGTAGGCATGCTGAATATAAAAAAAACATCTCTAATAGTAATGTCACGGCCAAGTTAAAAGTTTTAGAAACTCGACCTTAAAATTTATCCTTGACATGTCACCTCCAAAAGGCAGCTTCTTCAGATAAGTGTACATGAAAAGTATGAAGACTGTCCCTAACATTTAACAAGAGTGTTCAAAGGAACACATCATGACATGTGTCACATGCTTGCAGATGACACAAAAAACTGTTAATCCGCTGGAGTGCGAAAAATAAAACAAAAGGGGAATAACTCGAACAGTATTGCATGTAGAGTGACAAACCTTAGTTGCATCAATGGCCTCAATGAGAGGAAGAAATTATAAAGCTCCATAATGATTAGTTTAGAAATGATGGCAAAAAAAAGAGAAAGTGCGACGGACAGACAGACGATGGAAAAGTGATCCCTAAGTATCATACTGCCTCTCGGCAGGTAACACAAAAATTATGGGAAATTATAAAGTTTTAGTAAATTTACCATTTAGGCTCTGACCTTGAAGTTTGACCTTGACATTGTTCCTCTAAAAAGTTGTAGCTTCATAAGGTGAGCATGTATGCCTAGTATGAAGTTTTCATTCTTAATAGTTGAAAAGTTATTGGTTTAGAAACATTGGTGCTTGGCTTTGACCAATAAGAATGATTATGATAATATATCATAATCAGCTTTATTTTTGCACAAGCTAGTAGTTAAGTACTTTTAGGGGACGAAAGTGACATAGGTGAATAAGTCTGGGGACGAATCAATTACTAAAAGTGAAACCGGATGTAAACCCGTCTGGCGAACATTTTCGCGATCACTTTCGCTTTTTCACGACTAAACTGCAAGCAGTATTTTCAAAATAAACAACATAATTTATCTTATAAGTTATTTTCGGCCGTTATAAAATAATGTCTAGCCGCAGGAAAGGTTCTAAGCGAATGTCAACCAGGGCAACAACAGCGGCGGTTGGAAAAAAGGTTCGGAAGGCAGCTAAAAAGCCAGCGGAAGTTGACGTCGTGTCTCTGGAATCGTTTCGAGAGGACAAGGGTCGAAGAAAAGGTGATGCTATACGTGATTTCATTGATTTTGAACAAATATTTAGGACACAACGGGTATCTGATGACCAGACTGAAACGGATGAGCGTTTCGGAGCGGTCTTATATCCGGAAATGACTGCCGGGTGCATCGTCAAACTTCGATTTAGTCGGGTGTGGTGGAGATAGCGTTTCTGCTCACGTCCCCCATCAGCTTTGCGAGAAAATATGGCAGGGGAAATTAATTAATCTGGCATGCTTATTGAAGGGCACTGTGGAGTTAAAGAGCATGTTTGGTCCGTCCGGTTAGTGCTTTAGGGCTTAACGAGAGTGGGGAGTTGGTTCAGCAACCAAAGCCCTGCTCCAGTCAAATTACTACTATTGAGAAATGGACTGATGCTTTTCTGATTTTTATGAGCATATACATACGGAAATATCCGCAAAAAACACAAGAAATGGTGCAGTACCTGTCACTTATTAGAGAAGCTGCTAATGGTCAAGCTGGCGATGGCTGGATCAAATATGACGAACAGTTTCGTATTAGGCAGGAGACACAGCCTGGGGATTGGGGCAGAATCCATAGTAATCTTTGGCTTAAGATCATGACTCTGTCCAGGCCTATTGCTGCGTCTCCCTCCCCTTCCCCCTCCCCCTTTCGTGCTCCACGCTGCTTAGATTTTAACAAAGAGTCATGCAGTTGGAGAAACTGCTAATATTCACACACGTGTGCATTCTGTGGGTCGTATGATCACGGCAGGTGGGCTTGTTCTAAAGCTAAGCCATATCAGCCAACAATGCCAAATATAAGCAAAAATGCTCCTTTTCGTGGCGGCGCACAGGCGGGTAGAGGTTTTGGTCACTCTTTCAAACGTAAATATTGAGGCTAGCATTAAAACATGTGATATCAGCTCATTGGCGAAATCCCCTACAGATGTGAACATGCTTGAAAAAGTATTAGAAGGCTATGAGCCTTTAAAGGCAGATTACATTTTGAATGGTTTTAGATACGGGTTTCCGCTTCATTATGATGACCCCCGTGAGGCAGTAGAGACAAAAAATTTAAAATCTGCAAATGCATTACCTCTTATAGTTAAACAAAATATTTATAAAGAGTTGCCTGAGGGTAGGATCGGAGGACCGTTTGTGGAAAGGCCATTTGAAACTTTAAGAGTTTCTCCGATTGGGCTAGTGCCAAAGAAAACTGCTGGTGAATATAGAATGATCCATCACTTGTCATACCCGGCAGAAGGGTCAATAAATGATTATATTGAACCCAGTTTATGGTCGGTTCAATATACTGAATTTGATAAGGCAGTCGAAATGATACAGGCATTGGGTCAGGGGGCTGAGTTATTCAAAGTGGATATTCAGAGTGCATTTCGCTTATTGCCAGTTCGGCCACAAGATTTTGAATTGTTGGGATTTAAATTTGATGAACAATATTATTTTGACAAATGCTTACCTTTTGGCTGTAGCATATCTTGTAGCATGTTCGAAAAGTTTTCTATGATGAATACCTTTATCAGTTGTATGCAAAAATTGAATGTTCCGTTGGCTACAGACAAAACGGAAGGCCCTACAGAAATTCTTTGTTTTTTAGGTCTCGAACTGGACACTATACTCATGGTTGTTAGGGTGCCACATGAGAAGGTGTTAGAAATTTTGGAAAAAAATCAAGGCGATGCTGGAGAAATCTCGTACGACTATAAAGGAAATGCAATCTCTAATAGGGGTTCTAAATTTTGCTTGTCGGGCAGTGGCTCCAGGACGCCCTTTCTGTCGGAGGCTCATTAACTCAATACGCGGTTTGACAAAGCCATATCATCATCTCAGGGTGAACAAGTCAATTTAGGCTGATTTAAAAATGTGGCAAAGGTTCTTTAGTGAGTTTAATGGGATTTCTCTGTTTAGATACAATGACTGGACATCCAATGATGCTATACAGTTGTTTTCAGACAGTGCAGGTGGGGATGGCCTTGGCTTTGGTGTTTATTTCTCAGGGCATTGGGCGCATGGGCAGTGGCCATCGGAATGGCGCGATCAGGGATTAACAGACGATATCACTCTGCTTGAAATCTTTCCCATTTGGGTGTCATTGAAACTTTGGGGGAAGGCTCTGGCTAGGCACAAGATATGCTTCAATTGCGACAATCAAGCAGTGGTACACATTACCAACAAAATGTCTTAAAAAAACGATGAGGTTATGGCTGTATTGCGGCTGATCACATTAGCATGCATGGAGAATGATATTGTGGTTAGGGCGCAACACGTTCCAGGGCGTTTTAATAATATTTGTGACGCTTTGTCTCGTTTTCAGATGGACCGTTTCAGGCAGCTGTCGCCAGGGGCAGATGCTCAGCTGACGCTGCTGCCACAGGGCATTTGGGGTATCTTCGCACAACAGCCAAATCATTAATATCTGCTAGTATTGCAGCAAATACTCGATCAGTCTATAAAACGTCATTGGCAATGTTTAGTGAATTCAGAAGGGGAATTACATTTCAAGAGTTATGGCCAGCTCCGATTAACCATATTGTATGCTTTGCTGCTCATTGCTTTAACAAGGGGCGGGCTGCCTCAAGGATTGTCTCTTACATAAGAGTTGTTGGTACAGTATCTGCATGTCCGCCCGTCAAAGACTGGATGTCTTCTTTTGCACAGTAATGGCTCACTGCTTACACGTTTTCAGTTTTCATCTGTCCTCAGGAAAGTAATTATTTCATGTGGTTTGCAATCAGGTTGTTTCACTACTCACAGTTTCCGTATTGGTAGGGCTACACAATTGGCAATACAGGGTGTGGCAGAGGAAAAAATTAAGTTAATGGGCTGGTGGCGTTCAGATACTTACCAGTCATATATAAGGAAGGATAGAGTTCTAAGCATTTGATTTTATATGCCCTATTTATTTTGCAGAGATATGGTTTTTGGGCGATTCGTTAGTCAAGAAGGCAGGGGTGTGGCAAGCGACAGAGGACACCTTCTGGGCTTTAACGGGTGTGACTTTCAAATTAGATGGCATGGGGGGTCAGGAATGAAATGGCAAGATCTGCGCAGACATATTCAGTGGCTGACTTTATCAGGTGATGCACCTGAATATTTAATACTCAATCTGGGTGGCAATAATATGGCAGATTGGGATCTCTGTACTTTCAAAACAAATATTCAGGCTGATATCCAGTATTTGGCGGGCATCCTTCCATCTGTTCAAACAGTGTGGCTAGATATACTCCCACGTTTGCACTGGAGGGATGCTGGCTCTTATACGGATAAGCAATTAGACATAAAAAGAAAACGGGTGAACAGATATGGGAGGGAGGCAGTTTGCGCTACTGGCAGGGGACATTTTATTGCTACAAACATAAATTGCTGCACTACCGGTTTTTATAGCCCAGATGGTGTTCACTTGTCATTAGTAGGTATTCATATGTATCTTCACACTGTGTCACAGGCTTTGGAAATTTTTAGGGAAGACCCCTCTTGTGTGCGCTTTATTCAGCTTGATTAACGCAGAATTTTGGGGAGAAATATTATTTTGTTTGTAATAATATTTCTTGTGGCGGAAAATTCTGGATGGCAGGCTCGCGCACCTAATGACCAGTTAATTAGCGCATATCAAAACGCAATCAAGTATATAACATTAAACTCTCCTTTGACTATGGCACAATTCCTAGCAAAGGAGGTTTATCTTTTAGAGCTAAATTCATATAATTCAGTAGATTGGGGGCCAGGGAGAAGCCCGGAACAGTGTCAGGACACTTGGTATCTTCTGTGTATCCCCCAATCTTTTGGCAGTAATATTTTATTAGGTAGCAGTAATATTTTATTAGGTAGCTCAAACATGGCTCTCATGTCACCAGCAGAGGTGACGGCAGGAATTTTGAGTCACCAGCGGAGGTGACGGCAGGAATGTCACCAGCAGAGGTGACGGCAGGAATTTTGAGTCACCAGCGGAGGTGACGGCAGGAATGTCACCAGCAGAGGTGATGGCAGGAATTTTGAGTCACCAGCGGAGGTGACGGCAGGAATATGGAGTCACCAGCGGAGGTGACGGCAGGAATATGGAGTCACCAGCGGAGGTGACGGCAGGAATCTGGAGTCACCAATTGAGGGGACGTCACCAAAGGAGGTGACGTCACGAAAAGAGGTGACGGCAGGATATGGGAGTAAATAAGGCTGAATTCATGCATAGTAGGTCAAGGGTGCGCGGGCTTGTCTATCCAGTTATTTTCATATCCGTAATATGGCAAATCCTATGCGGATATTTTGCATTGCGATCATGATATCCAATTGTTACTTAATCCATAATTGTTATGTGGTTGTGAATTGTGTATGTAGGAATTGTTTTAGTTACAAGTTTGGTATGAATACGGCTATTTGCTATATGAATAAATCTAGTCATTTTCATTGCAGTTGGGTGTTGAGTGTTTTATCTTGTGTCATAAAATAAAAACCAATAGGCCCTGGGGGCATCTACTAGTCATGACCAACCTCTCCACCAAATGTGGGGTCTCAGGGTGAAAAGCTAGAAGAGTTATTGTCTAAAATCCATTTGGTCTAGCTTGACCTTGACCTTTAAAATACTGACCTCAAAATCAATAGGAGTCATATATTTACTGACCAACCTCCCTACTAAACATTAAAGGCTCTAGGTGAAAAGGTCAGAAACCATTACGTCTACCGACAGACATCGGAAAACAATACATCCCCCCTTTTTCCCAAAGTTGGACAAAAATAATTTCCACTATAAATATCTAGTATTAGGAGTTTAAAATCATTCAAAGAGTTTCTCTCATCTGGGTCCTCACAAATTGCCAAGTTTTGTCTCATAACAGGGTTAAATTTGTCTCTTGGAATATAGAAGTTTAAATACCATAATTACCCTATATAAAGTTTCTGGGCATACACATTTCGGAAAATTGTGCAGACAGATGAAACTGCTCCTGAATGGAGCAGTTTGATCAGGGTCTAAACTCAAAGTTAAAGTTCAAGCTGGCATCTGCCATCACTGCTATGTCTCTCTGGAAAGAGTTAGCAAAAGATATTTACCTCAGAATGACAGTGTACTGTTTTATCATTATCTTGATAACCCATTCCCTTGTAGGCTATTTTTAGACCAATCCTTTTGGAATAAATATACTCAAAAGGAGCATATACTATAAAAAAAAAAAAAAAAAAAAAAAGAAGAAGAAGAAGAAAAGTTTAGAAATGTGCAATTTTAAATTCATTGTGAAAAATAGAGCATTTGCTTCGTAGGAGCAATAGAATAGCTCTATTTTTCACAATGGTTCCAAAAAGTGACTTTTACTGAAGCATCAAATGGTGTCAATATGAGGTTAATGGGGTTAACTGTATTCAAAGTAAATTCCATGATGAAACTTTAAACCTAAAGTTTAACGGTATTCAACATAATTATGATGCAGTTAAATCAATTTGCTCATGATGTGCTATTAATAAACAATATAACACACATCCTTAGTACCTTCGGTCGAGGGGTTAAGAAAGGTGATTGTCCACTTTCATCATCATCAGTCAGCTCTGGCATCAGGGCTAAGGACTTCTCCTTGTACATGTACTTGGTCATATGCTGAAAAATTGGTAAGAAATAATGACATCATGAATATTAATTAGATTAATTGTTATCATGGCACATGGACACAGGAATTCTTACTGTGCATAAACATGTTTTTATGATTTAGTAGTAAGTCCCTATAATAAACACATATTTTCAACAACGTCATAAAACTTGAAATTTTTTATGTTCAATCATTTTTATGAAGATTGTCAACTTGAACTTAAATTGAACAAGAGATGTCACAGTCACGTGACAAATGCCCCCAAAAATTGTACCATGTGACCTTGATATTTAAACCATGGACCAGGGAGTTGACACATCGTCTTTGTAAGGTGAACATTTGTGCCAGGTTCCTTTGAAATCCATTCACAGATAAACAAGTAATTGTACCCTGTGACCTTGACCTTTGACATATGGACCAGGGAGCTGAACACGACACATCGTCTTTGTCTGGTGAACATCTGTGCCAAGTTATATTGAAATCCATTGATAGATAAAAATGTTACAGACCGGACACGAAATTTGTGACAAAGTAATTGTATTCTGTGACCTTGACCTTTGACCCATGGACCAGGGAGTTGAAGGCAACACATCGTCTCTGTCTGGTGAACATTTGTGCCAAATCATTGAAATCCATTGATATATTAAGAAGTTACAGACCGGACACGAAATTTGTGACAAAGTAATTGTACCCTGTGACCTTGACCTTTGACCTATGGACCAGGGAGTTGAAAGCGACACATCGTCTTTGTGTGGTGAACATTTGTGGCAAGTTATATTGAAATCCATTGATAGATAAAGAAGTTACAGGCCGGACAGGAAATTTGTGACAAAGTAATTGTACCCTGTGACCTTGACCTTTGACCTATGGACCTGGGAGTTGAACGCGACACATTGTCTTTGTGTGGTGAACATTTGTGCCAAGTTATATTGAAATCCATTGATAGATGAAGAAGTTACAGACCGGACACGAAATTTGTGACAAAGTAATTGTACCCTGTGACCTTGACCTTTGACCTATGGACCTGGGAGTTGAACGCGACACATTGTCTTTGTGTGGTGAACATTTGTGCCAAGTTATATTGAAATCCATTGATAGATGAAGAAGTTACAGACCGGACACGAAATTTGTGACAAAGTAATTGTACCCTGTGACCTTGACCTTTGACCTATGGACCTGGGAGTTGAACGCGACACATCGTCTTTGTGTGGTGTACATTTGTGCCAAGTTATATTGAAATCCATTGATAGATGAAGAAGTTACAGACCGGACACGAATTTGGGACGGATGGAAGGACAGACGGACAGACGGACGGACATACTAACAAATGGGTAGTTGTGTGACTTTTTCCTTTGATCTTTTCTTGCGTGACTAGTCCCACAAGTAAAACTATTTTTGGCTCTAACTTTGGAATAGAATGATCTGGAAGCTAACCCTTACCCTAACCCTATGTCCCACAACTGGCCAGGTTAATGTCACAAGAAATGGCCAGGTTAATGTCACAAGAGATGGCCAGGTTAATGATTTTACTTGTGCGACTAGTTAGAAAAAGTCACACAACTACCCTTTGGTGAGTGCGGACGGACAGACGGAAAGACGGACAATGCGATTACTATATGCCCGCCTTTGGGGGCATAAAAATGTCCCTGTGATACAAAATAAACCGTTTTTCTTTGGTACTTATTATTTTTTGGTTTTACAAAACTAAAATACCACCCCAATACTAATACATTGGCAAATAACATCGGATCTTCAATAACACACACATGAAAGTTCTGTCTTTTTCAGCATTCATTCAAACAATTTTCTTGCGATATATTTCTTTTTAGTATATAAACAAATGATAAAAGTTTTAAGCATTTTTAAGATGATATTAAAATAAGAACAAGCAAGCAAGTTTGTTGAATTGATATCCCCTGCCAAACAAGTGCTGGTTACAGTATTTAACTTGGTTATTGAGATACATGTTTGGTAAAGAAAAAATTCAAACTGTTTCTAAGATATGAATCCGCATGGACAGAAAGAAAGACACATGGGCACACAACCACAACCTATGGTAGTGAATACCTCTAAGAGGTTTATCGAACAACTCCAAACCGTTTCTGAAAAATGACAGCACATGGACTAAAAGGTTTACATTTTGGGATATTTTTTGACAAAGTGCCATAACACTGGTGTTCTACGGTCAATCTGAGCAATATTTGCAGAGCCTTGTTTGCCAGTGACAGTTAACATTAACACAATGTTTCAATTAAAAACCTCCACATCATTTCTAAAATATGACTTCAGATGGATGGTTATGTGTTTGGCAAACAAAGAGACATAACTCAGTGTTCCAATTTCAATGTGAGTGATACTTGCAGGGCCCCATTTCCTTTTGGTACTACGCATCTACCCAAAGTTTCAAAGAAAACCTGTTTAGTTAAGATATGACTCGGGACAGACAAAATAGCATTTCCTTAAAGTACACCCCATTTACACAGTTTCATAGAAAAACTCAACACCATTTCTGAGATATTGCTCTCTACACATGGGCATCAAAACTATATCGTTCCACTTTTTGCAGGGGATAACAAATCTGGCACAAAATTATTGAAGTTTGGACAATACTGCATCTATGGATGGACAAACTTGGAAATAGCATTTAGCTCATGTGATTACATACAAACATTGGTACGGAAAAACAACAAAAAAACCAACATAAACCACAGGCCATCAAATACATCCCACCCCTCCTCATGTCTAATACTCACAAAAAAGGAAAATTTCAGACTTTCATAGATAATCTTACCTTCTCCATCACGGAGCACTCCTCAGAAAGCTTGTGTATTTCCTCTTCCTGGAAAGCAGTGTTCAACTTTAACATTTTGAATGCTGAATTTTCAAACTAGAATGCTCTGTCATTGTTTAACTATAGAATTCATTCAGCATGATAGGGTATAATTTGTTAATTGATTCCAGAGCAGAGCAGTAATATATAATATATATATATATAGTAATATATTGATCTACAGTATAACCTATCATATACAGCCATCAAAAACAGGTCTACTTTTGGGCCTTAATGGGGTATAACTATCGCTTGTTTACCTAATAGATTTTTTACACCTTAAATGCCTTTGCAAACAAAGTAGTCAAAGATCAGACAGCTCCTGTAGGAGCCATCTGATCAGGCTCTGCTGTTTGCTTATGTAGTTATATAGATAGGATTCTATGGCCCAACATTTCTGCTTCATGTCGTAATAAAAAGATCAGAACGGAGTGAAGTATCAAGTATGAAAGGTGAAAGGGATTGTCTTTCTGCAAGCACTTTTAATGACAGATATTCAAAAAACATAAGTCATTGTAAAGAAATATTTATGAGGGCATCAATATGCCAAGAATATATATATCTTGACGCTTTCCCTCATATAAACGCTTTTTCACGCATTTGCATACAGAGTAGATCCAGATCAGACAGCTCCTATAGGAGCCTTCTGATCAGGGTCTGCTGTTTGTTTATGAAATTATAATAGATCGGACTCTATAGTTTCTAATAGGCATTTCCAACCTATCCCGATGACGATGTGTACTCCAGATGACGACGTTTTCATAGGTTTGACAAGGGGGCATCTCAAGCGTGTTGATTATTGGCGAATTGTGACTGGTTGACCCTAAATGAATTTATAGAAATAATAAAAGACTAATTGCTTACTTAACATGTTCATTTATAAAATGTATTTTAATGTTTGTAGTTCTATGAAAGTTTCTGGCGTTTCCCCTGTTATCTGGTAAGATTGGTATCTGTTTCTAACAAGCACAGTGAAAACATCCCATGTGTATACATGTTCGTCTTCTGCAAAGTTTCTAAATCCTGTGTTGGTGGCTGATGATGGTGGATTGTTGATCATTTAAGCAGGAAGTTAAAGACGTCCGTTTAATGGTCGGTATGATCTGGAGAGGTGGGATGGGGTGGGGGACACAATGGCTGGAAGTAGAGCCATTAACAGTTAGCTTCTCTGTTGGTCCATATCTAGTAAATAAATAGGCGCATTTGCTATTCCTGTCCTACTGAATATTCATTAAAGGTTATTTCATTATAACGTATAGGAACACATGTGTCTGCTGAAAAGTTCATCACAAGAGTTATGACGCACGACTCGTAGGAGTTATAGTACAGTTTAACCTTTCTACACAGGCAAAAGATGGAACGTTTTCTTAGGGTGGGACGGACGACCAGGCAGGCAAACCGACAGGCAAAGATTTGATCTGCCTCCATACCTTTATAACTCCTTCTGCATTATCATTGTTTTGCATTTAACAACTAGCTGTCCTAAAATCTCTAAGCGTGTAAACCAAGTGAATGCTTTAGAGAGGATATACTGTAATATATATGTTACGGTGTTATCAATAGTTTCACGCGACAGATTTGTACAAGGCTTCAAATATTACAAATTGCATTTCAATTTTTATGCACCCTTGGGTGCATTTTTTTCAAGAAGCATTATAA
Organism: Azorinus chamasolen; assembly: GCA_963576725.1. Classification (NCBI taxonomy): domain Eukaryota; kingdom Metazoa; phylum Mollusca; class Bivalvia; order Cardiida; family Solecurtidae; genus Azorinus; species Azorinus chamasolen. The sequence continues at coordinate 414,509 of OY755243.1, read as the reverse complement.
CGTATGTATATTAAATATACAGAGCAGAAAATTGAATACAATGGTACTAACTTGTTTTAATAAAATTATCTATATACATTGTACATGTATGCTTCACCAGCAGTTGCATAAAAGGCCGATGAACGGCAAGTGTCCACGTGTATCACGGGCGTTACTCGTATTTGCTCGTTTAGGCCAAATAGAAAGAAAAAAGTCGGTTTATATACAGGCCTATCACTTCTGTGGATTTCCCTTCATATTTTTATTCTTAGAAAAAATCTAAAATAAATACAGATACGGCTTAAAAGTCCCGGATTCAACGGCAAGTTTACTTTCGGTATTGCACTGTTCATTTAACTCATTTACTATTTTGGCAATTATGCGCATGCGCAATGAATCGTTTGCTTTATTTTTGAAATTTAAATAGAAAAGAGGAAAACAGTTTTCACTGAGTGCCTAGCAGTTTGGATCTGGGTGAGATGCCCAAGTACTCTCATCGGGATCAATACGGTTGGGAGCAGGTAATGAAAATGTTAATCAAAGACAGGTCAAAGGTAAATTGGCAGGTCAACGGTAAAATGGTGACAATATTGTGGGGCAAGAACACCGGCTTGCAACCAAGCACAGCTTCGCCAATGGGAGCAGGACGTTAATGGTAACAATATTGTATAGACCCAAAATGATGCATCTCTAGTCGCTGACTAGCTGACCTTATTACGTAAAAACAGAAGAACTATATAATGATTTAATACGAAATAATATTCCTCGGATTTTAAGACGATTTGATTTGGATGATTAATGTCACATTAAAGCAGCATAATTAATGCCATGGCGTTTATATTTGTTTCTTTTCTATGAGAAACACAACACTATATTTTGTTGGCCTGACAGCCTTGCTCTGATTATGTTGAGATGTCCCCTTGTTAAACAGCGGTTTATCTCGGCATCCGACATCCAAATCGTCATCGGGATAGGTTGGAAATGCCTATAACCAAACAATCCTGTGTACAAATGCCATTATAAAAATTCAGCTAGTTAATATTCAGGATACCATTATTTCTTACATGAATATTCGACAGGGAAAGGGTAACATAGAAGAAACATTGCTAAGCAGTCAATACCTACCTTCTTGGCTAACTTCTTCTGCAGATCTTCACTGTTGGCATCTGAGCTAACTGTCTCTGTAGTCTTTCCAGTTGCTCCTAGCAACAACTGAATCTGAAAAGATGAGACAATAACTAAGAGTTACCACTGAAAGTGATTACTATACCTCTGCAACATCATCTTGACTTTTCTATTTAGGTTATCTAAAATGACTGCAGATCGGCCATCTTGAATCTAATTGGAATAAGAGTGTTCAGAGGAACACATGTGTCACCTGCTCGCAGAAAATCAGAACAATGGGGAATAACTTAAAAGTATTGCATGCAGAATGATGAACCTTAGTTACATCAATGGTCCTCAATGAAAGGAAGACATGTGTGAAATATGATAGATCTATAATGATTAGTTTAGAAATGACGGTCAAAATAAAAGTGTGATGGACAGACAGACAGAAGAAGGAAAAGTGATCCCTAAGTGACACACTGCCTCTCGGCAGGTGACACAATAAAACCATGTTTCACACTGCTCCTATACATGAACTTATTGTGTCCATAAGACATGAAGATCTGACATTGATCAGCTCAGAATTACAATGGCATATCATATGAACACATTTTTTTGGCATTGTCAGAATCTGAAGAAACAGGTCTATATTCATTCCTTTAGCAAACAAAGCAGACCCTTATCAGATAGCTCCTACAGGAGCTATCTGATCTGGGTCTACTCTGTTTGCAAAGACGTTACTAGGCATGTCTATGTTGTCAAGGGTTAATGTTGCTAGTATTTTGCTACCCTTTAACCTTAGATATACCTTTTCACACCTTTGCAAACAGTAGACCTAGATCAGACAAGATCAAGTCTGATTAGGGTCTGCTCTGTTTGCTTATGGAATAATATAGATTTGATTCTACAGTTTGTGCTGTTGTTAAAAAAAATCTTGTGTTCAATTACCATTTTAAAACTTGTCATAATTTCTTAAATGAATATTTACGAGGTAAAGGGTTGTGTGTGTTACCTCTTTCTGATGTTTCAACTGTTCCTTTTCATGCAATCTCTTCATATGCTCTATCTCATTCTCCAGCTCCTCAATGAACTTGGTCTGCTCGGAGTCTGTTGTTCCCTGTTTGTCTTTCTCTTCTTCTAACAAACTCTTTACTCTGTCATTGTCTGCCTTATATGAAACTGCCTGTAACAGAATAGCAAGATATAATAAAAGATGGGAAAAAAATTGTTTCCCAAGTATATTTATTTGTATCCAAAGAATGCAAAAATCCGTTAAGATAATTCAACCGTTTACTTGATAACTTTTCACATGTTGCAGAGATAGTAGACGGATCAGACAGCTCCTGCAGGACTGGAGCCTTCTCATCAGGGCCTGCTGTTTGCTTATACAGTTATATACATTGTATTCTAGTTTCTGAATATATAAATCAATATACACATGTATATCTGTTATAAAAAGTCTGATAGCAAATAGATACCACAATATCATTATTTCTTTTACATGAATATTCATTAGATAAAGGGTTAACTCTGAGCATGCTAAGAATTTGTTATCAGCAAATTTTGTCATCGACTACTATTTTGAGTTTTCAATTTCTCCTCATATATAAAGTCGGGTACGGACGATTGCCCCATAGGACGATTGTCCTACAGACGATTGCCCCCTGGACGACTGCCCCTCAAGAAAACTGCCAACTAGGACAACTGCCCCATGTTTACGAAAAATACAGAAAAAAATGTTTTAGTATGCTTTTTCATCAATCATATAATATCATTATAATAAAATTAGATGTTTTTGATGACTGAATGCCAAATACTGTACTTTGCTTTATGAATAAATTATTTGTATTAAAAAAATTGTTTATCCAAACCAATCAAACATATGCTCCAAAAACACATTTTGCATCATGATGAATAAAATATTTGTATATTGTACAATATTCATGATTATTTCCAATTAGAGGTTGCAATCGTCCAAATGGCAATCATCCTATGGGGCAATGGTCCTACACTCATAAAGTCAGAGTATCAAACAGTTTGGATCATGATTTGAAGCAGAGTTAGTTAACCCTTTCCCTGTTGAAGTTTCATACAAGAAATTAAAAGAACTTTAGTGAGCAAGCTCATATACCCCACGCCGCCACAATGTCAGAGAAAAAAAGGTGCTTTCCCATGACAGATTCCTTTGAAAATCGAACTCATGCAAGGTTTTATTCATGACAATTCTTAAAGCAAATTTGAGAAAAATTGGTCAAGAAATGAAAGTGCTAGATGAGCAACTATGTATTAGGATACACGGACAGACGTTCTTACAGACTGAGTGTATGTTGTTTTCTTTTGTTCAAAATAGCCACTTAAAATGAAAATTAGCCACATAAAACATCTGAGAACAAAAGATTTTTTGTTCTCATAGTCACATAAACAGGAATTGTTAGCACGGACAGACTGACGGACGTAAGGATAGATGGGTCAAAAACTATACACCCGTGCAACTTTGTTGCGTGGGGTATAATAATGACATCATAGCCATTTATTAGTCAAATTTTTGAAATTGCATATTTAAAGTACACATGAATTTATGGTATTGATAGAAACTAGAGTCAGATCTATTTTAATTTCATAAGCAAACAAAGCAGACTCAAGCCTGAGTCTGCCATCTTGTATCAAGTAGAGTAACTCTTGCAGAACTTCCTTAATAGCATCTATTTACTATGAAGAGTTATCTCAGTGTTTTCACTTAGAATAGGTTGAAGTGCTGGTAAATGAGGAGAGCCAGGCTTAATTTCAGGGTTGCCACAAAACAGAGGAAACAAAATTCCCTGATAATTCCCTGACATAATTTCAAATTTCCCTGACACATTTCATCGCGAAATTTTAGTCTTTCTGTCATAATTTATTTAATACGTTATGGATTGTTTAAAATCTATAAAATTCATTCTCATGTTTTCAAATTCCCTGACAATTCCCTGACATTTGCCTATATTTTTCAAATTTCCCTGACAGTTCTCAAAATTCCCTGACAATTCCCTGACCTTGAAAATTTTTAGATTTCCCTGACTTTTCCCTGACGCGTGGCAACCCTGAATTTGTGGTAATCACTGATCTAGTTTGATAAGAGTTAACGTGTTAAAATAAATGCCTCAGAATAAAAAATATTGCATTCAATCCAGGCTTCCTCTATTATATATGCTAACGCACTTAAAGGGAAAAGCATTCACTTGAAACGAGATTTTAAACATGACACATGACCTTTCTGTAATGACCGCTATCTTTGTTGTTTTAACACACCATCTAATGCTCATGTTATCTATCAGATAATGACGTTCTAACAAAAGATTATGGTCTGACAAGCTTGTGAATTACCTGTCAATCTCTAAACATGTGGATTACCCGTCAATTAGACTTGAGCTTATCAGCTTGTCTACAAATGTTGCCTAGAGCGGTGATTACTGTGAATTTGATACGCCCGATATGGTATGAAAGTGTTTTCAAAATCTTGATTATACACACATAATTTTATGTGGCATATATACACATGTAAACAAGCGTTTTATACATCTTTGTGATTTATATTCGTGTGGATACGGTATTGAACACAAACTTACTTGCTCCATGAGCCACTTGATGGCTATCTTGGCCTCCATCATAGTATGCATACTATCCTTGGCCTCTTTTCCTTTGCCCTCTGAAGAGAGACCAATGTAAGAACCTTTACTTTTGGATGCTAACTCAGTGCTCCAAGAGGAATCATTCATCTATGTTTAACTGTTTTGTCCATTCAGTAAAATAAATTTTGAATGATAACCAGTGTAAATTCAGATCAGAGGGCTCTTGTAGGACGCTCTTTTAGGAGCCTTCTGATCTAGGTTTACATGGTTGCCAAGAACAGTTACTTTCAATATTCAATGGGTTAATTTGCTACATAAATAAATGTTCCATTTTTATAGATTTGTACTTTTCTCTAGGAATATACAAGCTATGAAATATTTCAGTCGTGATTTAGATTATAAAAATATAATACACCTAAATATCAGCCACCTTATTTGAAAACAAGCAGGTTGAAAATGTCTAAACAGTCATTAATTACATTCTATCAATAAACTTCATAATTGTCTCTTAATTGTGACAAATATGTGGAGTTGACTAAGTCATCCTGACAACAATTGGCTTGATAGTTTGATAATCTAAAACATTCTGCTGAAGATTAGATTTAATGACTGGAAGAGGTGTAAACCCATTTAGAAATGTTTGCAACAAAAGACAGAGTTAACCCTTTCCTCCATAAAAACGCTTTCATACGCCTTTGCAAACAGAGTAGACCCAAATCAGACGGCTCCTATAGGAGCCGTTTGATCAGGGTCTGCTGTGTTTGCTTATGCCATAATATAGATGTGATTCTACAGCTTCTACTATAGCCAAAAACTCATGTATCAAAGTGTCATTATCAAAATTAATCTAATTAATATTCATGACATCATCATTTCTTTCATAGATATAAAGGGTTAAAAAAATTAAATTGGGAAAACAGGCTTTTACCTTGTTCTGCATCAAATATTTTCTGTTGCAGGTCAGCAATCTGGGCATTTCTACCAAAAACAAAAAAAATTACTAGAACTATAATTAAACATTATGACTAGCATTGACTACCCCTGCACGGCAGCATTGATTGCAATTCAAAGGGCTCAAAACTCATATATTTTAGATATTGAAAAACTTTATGTGATGCACATCCACACTTCACAGTAATCATGCGTATCAACTCATCATTGAATTATGTTGAAAACTGTAGAAGTTCACTCCACCAACTTTATAAGCTAAAAGCACATATGATACAAGTCCAGGGCCAGGTAACTCCTGTATAAATCTTGCAAAAAAAACCTATGTTATGTATGTCCTCGTTTCAAAGAGACAATGTGTACAAACTTTCATAGATCTTTATAATGAAAACTAGTAGTCATAGCACAAATTCAGTTACCACTATACAACAGTAAACCATTCCTGGTGCTAAACATATAAAATATGTGTCTTACACATCTACTAATCATGGTTATTATGTGTACCAAATATAAATTCAACAAAGCAAATTCGCTACATTTATACCCACTGCCAAACAAGCGCTGGCCTCAGTATTTATCGACTAGAGGGACAAAAAAGTTTTTCACACACAAAGTGCCATAACTCTGGTGTTCGAAGGTAAATATGAGTGATACTTGCAGGGCTGAATAAACTTATGGTACTAAATACTTACACAGTTTCATTCAAAATGTCTATTAACCCTTTCCTTGTTCTATGTTTATTACAAAGTTCAATACCTACTGAATATTCTTGGGACAAAAAAGCTATAATGAAATACAGAAGGTTGAACATTGTAGCCATTTTAGAAAGTATAAAAACAGATCTATCAAATTTCATTAGCAAACAGAGCAGACCCTGATCAGACGGCTCCTCTAGGAGCTGTCTGATCTGGGTCTACTCTGTTTGCAAATGCGTGAAAACAAGTTTATATGAGGGAAAGGGTTAAAACAGCTTCTGAGATGTGACAAAAAGGTTAAGTATTTCACAAAGGACCATAACTCTAGTGTTCCAAGTTCAATATGAGTGGCACTTGCTGGGCGGTATTACCTTATAGTTCTAAACATTGTCACTACTATAATATATATAAAGTTTCAAAGAAAAACTCTTTCTGAGATTCGACTCCAAACAGACAAAATAGTTTTTGGCAAACAAAGCACTTTAAATCTGGTGTTTCAAATCGACATAAGTGGTACAAGCTGGGCGGCATTTCCTCATGGTACTAAACATTTACACAACGTTTCATAGCATAACTCCAAATAGTTTCTGAGATATGGCTCCGGACAGACAAAAATGCTACATTTTTTGCAAAGAAAGGGCAATGACTCTGGTGTTCCACGGTCAATATAAATGATACTTGCAGAGCCGCATGTCCTTATGCTACTTAACATTACACAAAATTTCATAGAAGAACTCCATACAATTTCTGAGAAATGGCTCAGAACACACATTACATTTTTTTGGCAAACAAAAGGCCATAACTCCAAGGTCAATGTGAGTGACACTTGCAGGCCCATATTTTGTTATGATACTAAATATTTACAATTTCAATGAAACACTCCGTACCATTTCTGAGATATCACTCCAGGATGCACGGATGGACAGCGCCAGAACTATAACCCCCTCGCCTTTGGCAGGGGATAATTGGAGGAGTTAGCAACACCAACTACCCCTGTTACATGCTCAAGTGACAAAACATACTCAAAAGCAACCATTTAATGAATAAACATAGAAGCATTTGGTTGCTGAATTCAGGACAAAGGTAATGCAGAAAGCTCCTATATGAGCTTTCTGCATGTCTTGCATCCTGCATTAAGCTAATAAGCTATTGACACAAACAGAGCAGACCCTGATAAGTCAACTCCTACAGGTGCCAAGTGGTGTAAAACGTTAAGCCATTGCCTCCTCAATGCCCTGTGTTTCTTAAGATATGCCACTGTCCTGAGCTACAGAACAACTAATCTCAACTAGTGGAGGTACTGGAAGATGTCAATACTAACCTGATCTCAATCTGCTCTTTCAGCTGTTTCATTTTCTCTTTCATCTCCTCCTCCTTGAAACTCGTCTCACACTTGCGTCCAGAATCATTCATCCATGCCATTTTCTACAAAAGCCAAACAAATCAAAAATATATTTATAAAGATTCAAATTTTGTCAACAGATATTTCTCTGCAACAGAGACTGCAATTTGTATTTTTTCTTTTTCAAATCTGTATGAACAGTGATTAAAATTTATTGTTACAACTTGTATTAACCCATAATCTCATGTACATTTATAAGAAATAATTAATGTATGAATATTACTTTGCTAAATTTTTATAACGGCATTATGAACAAGGGATGTTTTGACTATGACACAAACTGTAGTCAGATCTAGTCTTCATATTAAAGCAAACAGCAGACTCTGATCAGACAATTCCAAACAGGCTCAAGATCTAATGTAACTGGTTCTGTTACAGGATGTGCCCCAAACAAAACAGATAACAGGTATAGACGGATAAAATATATGTATTTTGCAACACATATATTTTGCACTCACAGGCCACCACATGGTTACAATGGCAACCAACACTTTTGAAACACCTGCCATTACGTTTAGGGTACCCAAATACCTCAACAAACGAATTTGCAGCAAAATCGAATCTCTAAATTGTAACCAATCAGAGGTCCCCACTCTATTACTACAACAATAAATTCTTTCAAAACAGCCATGATTGAGTTGGGGGTACCCAAATACCCTACATGCCAATTTTCTGCAAAATCAAACAATATCTAAATTTCAACCAATCACAGCCAACCATTCAGTTAACCATAGCAACCATTACTTTTGAAACACCATGTAATTTCGCAGTACAGAAATATTTCAACACCAATTTTCATCAAAATTTCGACCAATCAAAGCCATCATTTGGTTACTATGGCATTTTTTTTTAAAAAACAAAACAAAAGTGGAAAGCACATGTGCACATAACAATGTTCATTTGAAGTTTCATTTGGATCAGACTATTACATACAGAGAAATGTGTTGGACAAGTTCATGGTGGAAGAAGAAGATGAAGACGGAAGAACAATGACAATAAGAAACATGTCCCCCTACTTCATTTGGGGGATATAATTATTATCTGCAGATAAACGAGACAAAGTGTTATTACATATAAATTTGAGTTGATACTTGATAAAACTTAAAAAGCATGACATCATTTGAAACAGAATTGCCTAAGCTGAACAGTATCAACCCTTATCCTGCTAAGTTTGACATGACTCACATTTACAAACAGCTTGGATCCAGATGACTACCTCAGGATCATGCTGTTTGACACTTGGTTAATTATTTCTCAAAATCTTAACCCTTTCCTTCATATAATCGCCTTTTCACGCATATGCAAGCAGAGAAGACCCAGACTACATGGCTCCTATATTTCATTATAATTATTTTGTCCATGAACATCCAGTAGACACTGAAATTTGGAATAAATATATAACAGGGAAAGGGTTAAACAAATGGAAGAAGGCAAGAATTGCATAAGATCAGAATTTGAGCAGACAGTATATTTTTACAGCCAGGTAAGAGTTAATTGTACTGGAAATCATGCTAGTACAAGCTGCTGTTCTCATCAACTTCACTATCTTGTACCTTGGACGGTGGACCATTGTCGTCCAGTGACTGTTTGAGGGTCTTGAGCTCCTCGGCGAGGGTCTTCCTATCCTCCAGGAGGCTCAGTCTGTGATACTTGGCCTCCATCACTCCAACCTTCACATCCAGCTCATGGCTCAAAATTTTCTGAACAAATAAACTTTTGAAAGTGATCTCTTGAAAATTTCATGTTCAATTTGTTATCAGTTATTTCTGCTGTGTAATATTATGGTGTAGACAGTAAACTGATTACACTTTCATTGCTTTTATTTTCTGTTTCTTTAACAAATAAATGTAATGAGCTGTAAGCAAAGATAATAATAAATACTTATAATTTAATCAACTAGAATCTTAAAATTTCAGAAAATTGTAAAGTAATTATAATGTAACAATGAGTGTGTACTAGTTATTACTCTGATATACTCATTCGGTGTGTACTAGTTATTACCTTGATCCTATTTCCTATGTATACCCAACATTACAGACTCATTTGGTACATACTAGTTATTATCCTTGATCCTATTTCCTATACTCAACATGACACAGACTCATTTGGTGTGTACTAGTTATTACTTTCATATACTCACAGAGTCTATTCTGGACTGAGTGACAGATGGGCCATTGGCCCATCAGCCACAAAATGAATGGGCCATTTGGAAATTTTGATGGGCCAACCAAGTTTACACCTTATTACCATGGAAGTATTTTGCAGTATGTAACCTGTTTAACCTGTCTGAAAATAAAATTAATGCACTTGTCTACATGTTTTGTTGTCATTCAAGTGCCAATCAGTTCTCTCTAGATACTGTCTATGCTGGACGCATATCTCGTAAACATGCTCGAAAGTTTGAACATCCTGTCACAAAAGTGTTTTTACGATAACACCAAACATCGAATTTTTCTCAGCATCGTAATGTAACCAGTTAAATTTAGACAGCCAACTTGCCTGAATCCGCTACTAGAAGCCTGATCACTGGCCCATTCAGTTTGCCGTTAAATTCTCAGACTCAGCTAACGCTCAATCCAAAGGCTGCTTCGTCACTTTCGTGAAGAAATGTAATAAAGTCCTGCCCTCACTTTCAGCCTTTCTTTCGGACAAAACTGCTTCGTTATCGTATAGAAAAGTCCAGATAATCACATTTGTTAACAAAATGTTTTTCACTTTCATTTTCAACTCGCGTGAGAGACTATGTGGTTTTGATATGTAAATTAACAAATCAAATTGCGTAAAAACCTTCACACCAGATGCTGTATCTAGGCAACGTCACTACCGGAAATAAATTTGCAGTCTCCAAGCAACATGTAGTGACTCTCTTTCGCGACTGTGAAACGAAAACAAAACATCCCGATGTGAATTCAGATTAAATTGTATATTTAGGGAAGGGGGATTTGGGATTTTCTGGCATGGTCCTAGGATGGAATTCTCTCTGCGCCATTTGTGATTTGTATGCGTGATTCCCGCAAAGGCGCGTCCCAGAATAGACTCTGTACTCATTCGGTGTGTACTAGTTATTACCTTGATCCTATTTCCTATACCCAACCTGTCACAGACTCATTTAGTGTGGACTAGTTATTACATTGATCCTATTTCCTATACCCAACCCGTCACAGACTCATTTAGTGTGTACTAGTTATTACCTTCATACTATTTCCTATACTCATCATGACACCAATCATTTGGTGTGTACTAGTTATTAACTTGATCCTATTTCCTATACCCAACATGTCATACTCAGTGTACTAGTTATTACCTTGTTCCCATTTCCTATACCCAACATTACAGACTCATTCGGTGTGTACTAGTTATTACCTCAATACCATTTCCTATACCCAACATGTCACTGACTCATTGAACATATATCAATTATTACCTTGATCCTATTTCCTCTACCCAACATGTCACAGACTCATTTAGTGTACTAGTTATTACATTGATCCTATTTCCTCTACCCAACATGTCACAGACTCATTTAGTGTACTAGTTATTACATTGATCCTATTTCCTATACTCAAGATCACAGACTCGTTTAGTGTACTAGTTATTACATTGATCCTATTTCCTATACTTAAGATCACAGACTCATTTATTGTACTAGTTATTACATTGATCCTATTTCCTATACTTAAGATCACAGACTCATTTATTGTACTAGTTATTACATTGATCCTATTTCCCATACTCAAGATCACAGACTCATTTAGTGTACTAGTTATTACCTTGATCCTATTTCCTATACTGGTTTTGTCACACTTGTCAAATTTCTGGCTCCTTTCCTCCAAGACAGTCTTCTGTTTGGCTAGAGCTTCCTTCAGACGTCTGTTAGCTGCAGCTGCCTAAAAATCAATAACTGTCTATTATCATTCATGATGACATTTCTAATGCACCAACACCTTCAAACGTCTCTGAAGCAGATACTGGTATTTCTGCTTGTTAATGTCATATTGACTTGTAAACTTGAAGATAATTCTGAAATGCCTGACGCTAAACACATATAATCGTGTCTCCCCATCTACTACCTGTTGTAATTACGTATGCCAAATATAGATTCCACAACTTCCAAATTAGAGGAATTTGCAACACCAACCACCCGTGTTTGAATGCGGACTGACCAACTGACTGACTGGGCGATTCCAGTATATCTAATCAAACTTATCAGAGATACAATTATTAGACATAGAAGTGAAAGTACTTCATACATACATGAATCATACAAAAATGTATGAAAGGACATTTGCGTCACCTGCTTCCAGAAGTGTTGGAATAAAAGTGTGACAGGTGAAAGGACAGACTTATCTCTGTACACTGTGAAAAGCTGTATAAAAACACAGCCACAGGTAAAGTACTACATCGTTTGCAAAGAACCAAAAGTACCTTAAATCTCATGGCAATGCCCAGATATTCTAAAACCCTGCAACATGCAATACTAGTAATGATGATCTCACCTCCTCAGACTTTCTCTGTAACACATTCTGCTGCTTCTGATTCTCTCTCTGCAGTTTCTGTATTTCAAATTGTCTCTTCCTGTCCTACGAATACAGAAAGATTGCTGTCATCACGCTGTTCCATAATCATAGAACTTCTGAGTTAATCATGTGATTAGCCAGATTTTGAGTACTGTAGAATTACATATATTATTCTATACACATTCAGAGCAGACCCTGATCAGACAACTCCTGTAGGATCTGGGTCTACCTTGTTTGCAAAGATGTCAAAAGTCATCTTTACCAGGTAAAAGTTAAAATGGACATTGTACAATCAACGTAATTTCATTTGTTTGTTATTTCTTGGTGGTCCAACCCTGAAATAAGTATCAATGTCGATCTTTAACCCTTTCCCTGTTCTATATTTATTCCAAATTTCAATACCTCCTGAATATTCATTTACGAAATATGGAAGGTAGACAATTTTAGTCATTTTAGAAAGTAAGAAACTATCTTTCAAATTCCATTAGCAAACAGAGCAGACCCTGATCAGACGGCTCCTATAGGAGCCGTCTAATCTGGGTCTACTCTGTTCGCAAATGCATGAAAACATGTTTATATGAGGGAAAGGGTTATACAGTTGACAGCTTAATGCAAGGTGAAAGTCATGCAAATAGCTGTAAAAGTGCCACGTTCACTTTGCAATAACCCTTTACTTGATAAATACACCTTTCTACGCCTTTGCAAATGGAGTAGACCAAGATCAGACAGCTCATGTCTGATCTGTTTGCTTATCACTCTACAGTATGTATCAATACAAAACCAAACATTGGTTTGTACATATGGCATTGTAAAAATTCAGCTTATAAATAGTTATAATGTCATCACTACATGAATATTCATGGGGTAAAGGGTTAAGCTACTACTAGTCTAAAATGATTTCCATTAGTCTTTCCTAAGACTCCAGTTTAAAGAGGTTTACTGTATAAAACAGTATACGCCTTTAGATAAAAACTCAATCTCTTGAACCCATACACACCTTTTGTTGCAGCTGCAGAACCTCTCTGTCTTTCTGTTGCTTCCACTTTCGCCAAGTATCAGCATCTTCTTTCATCTGTTTCATCAGTTTGACACGCTGTTGCTTGAGGCCCTGCACAAATACAAATAATTTTTTGTAGTAATGTAAGCAATATAAAACTTAATTAAAGTTAATTAGCCTCATTTATCTCCTCTATGCAAATGGAAACACTAGACCTATCACTAAAGGTGATGGAATATCCCTGCACAGCAGTCTTGATGGCAAATCCAAGTTTCAAGCCAAAATGACAAATAATACTCAGTTCAAGGGGAGACAATTCTGCAATGCTCAATGGTAAACATGAAAACTGGCAAGCCCTGGGGCAGAATTTATATAACTTTTGGAGAGGACCTGAACATGATGCTATATGCCAAAGATGAAAGCTAAGAACCTTCCAGTTTCAGTAGATTTTCAAAGTTTTCACCATGTTTCTATAGAAAACTGGCCATCCCTGGGGCGGGCCAATTTTGATCCCAGGGACATAATTTATAACTTTTGTAGAGGACCTACATATGATGCTATGTGCCAAAAATTAAAGCTGAGAACCCTGTAGATTCAGGAGAAGATTTTTAAAGCTTCAAATTGTTGACGACTGACGACGGACATCAGGGACATCTGGTGAGCTAAAAAGTACCTAGGTATAGTCTAATTTCAGTCCCATTGACCATTGAGCCTACTATTCATTTACTGCCCTTAGGTAAAGGGTTAAAATCAGTTTGTACAGAGATTTTATAAGAACATACTGCCTTAACTCTTTCCATGTTGAATGTTCATGTAAGATGTAACACCATGCATGTTTATTAGCTGAATTTTTATAATGGCACATGTACATAGGATTTTTGGTGTTGGGTAGAATCTGTAGAATCAGCTCTTTTATAATTTCGTAAGCAAACAGAGCAGACCCTGAACAGTTGGCTCCAACAGGAGTTGTCAGATCTGGGTCTTCTCACTTTGCAAAGGCATACAAGTCTTTATACGAGGGATTGGGTTAAAGTTAACTTATTTTGATTAGGCATTGAAAATGTTTACTAGCCAACTCCATCCTGCTGGAAAAAGTATTCAAGAGCAAAACTACTCCATAAATATGCCTTAGCAGGGTCTCCTCTGTGTTTGCTTATGATATAATAAAGTAGGGATGTCAATAATTGGTATTTTCACCAACCGATTAATCGTTCATTGTTTCGACCGGTTAACCGGTTAATCGGAAGATTTGTGACTATTATACAACGACATTACAAATTTGACGAAGTTCGTGTGTGTCTAGATACCTCATAACAGCGGGCTGCACATGTATTGGCCCCAGATGTTTAATATATTGTTCTATTAAACGTGTTTTCAAAACAAATCCGACCAATGAATAAATGTAATGACTATGGTTTTCTCAAAGATATGTCAACAGACTCAACAACAAAGTATCAGCGTTCTAGCTGTCAGATTTTCATCACGGGAGATAATGCAAAGGCACTTCCGGCGAGTTCTATTCGGTGACTCGAATCTCACTTTCGATTACATTTGAAAATTATTATTTTCATACAGCAGCTGTATCTATTAAAACTCAAAGGTATAGAGTTAACACCTATTTTATCTGCCGTAACGTGTGTTTAGCGAAGGAATTCTGCCCACATGACTACACATTGACAGCTCGGATAATTCGTTGTTTCTTGCGTACATTTGGTAAGTGGAATGAATTTATCCTGCTTCACCACTCGGAACACCTCAGCTAATTTCCGACCACTGACGGTTACGAATTGCTGCTTCCTGTGTTCTTTAACTAAACACAAATTGATGTAGCGAGTAACTTGCGCAAAACAGGTGTTGATCCACTTGAGTGGATATTGTCATTCGACCGAAACAATATGCAGACAACAAACTGCTCCATATGATACAACGGTTATCAAAACAAAATGTGCTTGATTGGCGCTTATCTACTGGTGACACCTTAGACCTATGGATGCTATCACTAATCTGCCTTGAGGGCTTGTTTGTCACAACAGGGGGCAGTCTTTATGATATGGATGGGAAGAGAAAGTTAAATTTTCGGGATTTTAGTGTCATTATAAAATGAATGACACTAACATTTTTAATATTTATTTTTTAATTCAGGTAATCGAATATCATATTTAATAACCGATTATCGGTCATCCGATCGATTAACCGGTTAGCCGTTGACATCCCTATAATAAAGATATAATTCTATAGTTTCTGCCATGGCCAAACTTTCCTGTGTCCATGTGTTATTGTTAACAAATTAATCTAAAATCAATATTCATGAGATCATTATTTCTCACATAAATATTCATGGGGTAAAGGGTTAGATGGTGGTAACTATTTACATTTGTATGACAGAGTTAAGTCCCTTTACCAGATTGTAGTCTCGGTATTGGTGAACAACTGCAGGAAGTTTGACAGGGACAGCTATACTGACAACACCATAACAAAATTTAACCCTTTCCTCCATAGGCTATTTTCAGATCCAACCACTTTGAATAAATCTACCGAAAAGGAGCATTTACAAGAGAAAAGGAAAAGTTTAGAATTTTGTAATTTGAAACCATTGTGATAAATAGAGCCTTTGCTCCTATAGGAGCAAATGCTCTATTTATCACAATGGTTTCATAAAGTGACTATTACAGAGGCACAGAAAGGCGTATTTATGGAGGAAAGGGTTAAGCTTTTGCACAAAACACATGACAACAACAAAAACGACACTTAAGCCATAGATTTCAGTATTCCAAAACTTAACCCATTTCTCCATGAATATTCAAGTAAGGAACAATTAAATCATGAATATTAATTAGATTAGTTTTCATAATGGCACATGGACACAGGATGTTTTGGTCATAATAGAAACTTCAAAAACATATCTATGTTATTTCATAAGCAAACAGAGCAGACCTTGATCAGACAGCTCCTACGCCAGCAGTCTGATCTGGGTCTACTCTGTTTGCAAAGGCATATTTATAGAGTAAAGGGTTAAACATCCATTTTCTACCTGAATATCCGAGTTCAGTTTGATGACATGTTTGTCTGATGTTTCCTTCAGTTTCAGTAGTTTCTTCTGTTCAGTGATTTTCTTTTTCAAGTCTGTCAGCTGAGACTCCAGGTCCTGCAGACGCTTTCTTCTTTGCTCACTCACTCTAGTAAAGAAAAGTAAATTGATCAGAGTGGCAGCCATTTTGTATTCAAATAATATGAGTTTTGCAAGCAGTGATGACACGGCATGATTGCTAACAGTGAATTTGTGATAATATATGCAATGTTTGGATCCAGATAAAATGTCCATTAACCCATTACCTCATAGGCTATTTTTAGACCCAACCTCTTTGAATAAATCTAAAGAAAAGGAGCATTAACTAGAGAAAAGGAATTTTTTTTTAGAATTTTGTAGTTTGAAACCATTGTGATAAATAGAGCATTTGCTCCTATAGGAGCAAATGCTCTATTTATCACAATGGTTTCAAAAAGTGACTTTTACAGAGGCGTAGAAAGGGGCATCTATGGAGTAAAGGGTTAACTCAGTCTCCAAACTGTTGGACAATGACTGCATGTTTGGAGACAAACAAATATTTTTGCAGCAGACAATATTTGTAGACAAGAATTTCTATAATTAGTTGATTGGATGCCAAGTCTGCTCAAGGTATATAGAGGATCTTACATGAGTGTTCATTACAAATTGTTTCATGAAACAATTTGTAATGAACACAAATGTGAGATTCTTTTATCACATAAGCCTTAAGAATACATGTACCATAGAAAATGAGACAGGCTATAGCTGATGGCTGTTTCGGCCATTGTTTTCAAACTGTTTAGTAATACAACAGACAATGCAGAACGATTAAATGTGTGCTACGACTGGCTAATGGTTAAACGACGCAATGCATTGGTTCCACATATTCTCTTTAAGATTCATTATTGGCAGGAGTCAAACTGCTACTGTGCAAAAAAAATTGCACTAGTGCATTTCTGCAATTTACGACACTGTTTCAGCGCTCTCACACGCCAGATTATGTGATAAAACTTGTTATTGTGCTACGTGTGACCTGTCGTTTGCAAACAGCTTGGATCCAGATCAGACACCATGTAAATTTGCATTTCATCAGGATCAAAGCTACTTGACACTCGGTCAGCCGTTTCTGAAAAACTTGAACGAATCAGAAACAAGAAATGGGTGTATAAAGAAACATGTACCACCTGACAAAATAGTAACAATGAAATATGGAATGTGGAACACTGACTCATTTTAGAAAGTAAACAAACAGAACTATCAAATTCCATTAGCAAACAGAGCAGACCCTAATCAGACGGGTCCTATAGGAGCTGTCTGATCTGAGTCTACTCTGTTTACAGATGTGTGAAAAGGTATTCATATGAAAGAAAGCGATAAATTCATAAATATGGTCATATTTCTGGCTATTTTACTTACTTGTTGGCAGCAGGGTTTGTCTTTGCACTGTGTAGGGCACTTGATAGATTCTCTTTCTCACTCTGCAGGCTTGTTATCTCTTCCTCTAGTTGTTTCACAGTCGTCTAGCATAAAGCAATATATACATCTTAAACTCAAATCAATGTTTATACAGAACATGTAGGCCTGGTCAAATGGCTAAATAAGATATAGCTCATGCCAAAATTCTTCAAATAAACAAGTAAGAAAATTCTCCTTCCATAGTTATAAATGAATAGTTATAACTCTTTACCTCATGAATATTTAGTAAGACATAATGATTATGAATCTTAATCAACTGAAGTTTTATAATTTTATATTTGGTGAAAACTGTAACCATATCTATATTATTTCATCTACAAATAGAGCAGAGCTCAGCAGACCTTCATCAGACGGCTCCTACAGGATCTGAGTCAACTCTATTTGCAAAGATGTTAAAAGGTGTATCTATGGTGTAAAGGATTAACCCTCTGAAGGCATGAAAAAGGTGTTTCTATAAGGTTAAAAGAGGTAAAGGATCTACAAAATCACTCAGAAAATTATAATCAAACTAGGGTGTATACCCAAATAATAAAATCATCATTTTTGTCTATGCAAGATGATTCAAAAGAGTGGTCCATTAATGGGTTTAAAGGAGAAATAAAGGAGCTATTGTTGACAATGTTTAAATTTATGTATCTTATCGGTAGGAGTGGGAGGTATTATCGGTATACCGGTATATTGTGATATGCTTGAAAACAATATGCCGTATCGGTATGGCCAGAAAATACCGGTACGCTCAAGAATTTCCGTAAGAAGTTCGTACATTTCCGGTAACTTATACTTTTTACCGTTTCTCTCATTTAAACGATCATTTTAGCTCTTTCTAGAACTTTGTCGCAGCCTCTGTAGTAGTCTGTACAGTACAGCGTTTGATTACTTCCCCTGAGTCTATGGCTAATTTTTTTTTTTGTAATGTAGACAGTGGCTTCTTCAATGATGAATATGGGAAAAGGTACATCGTGATACGTATCGCGATACGCCATACCCGTATTGTGATATATCGCGATACGCTTTCTCTGGCAATACCCATCCCTACTTATCGGGACCTCTGATCAAACTAATGTACACATTTCCATGTAGTATAACTAAGACTTGAAATGCTATAAGACACTAGACAGTAAATACCTCATACTGTTCCTTCATGACCAGCACCTTGGTGTCATTCTGTGTCATCTGACTGGCCAACCTCTCCTTCTTCGCAAGCAAGTTATTGAGTTCCTCCAACTCAGAGTTCATCTTGGCTCGCCTCAATGTATGCTGCTTGGCCATCATACGGGACTCTGGGGAGTCCAGTTGCTCTACCTTATCACCAATCTACAGATATACAAGATACCCTGATTATCATAATTTGGACACCCAATCCATTAGCAAACAGAGATGACCCTGATCAGACAGCTCCTATAGGAGGTCTGATCTGGGTCTACTCTGCACATGTGTGAAAAGGCATTTATATGAAGGAAAAGGCTAAGTACATGTATTCAGACATCAAATTTCCCCTCGCCATGGATCTGTAAAGCTGAATAAGTTCATTTGGCAATATCTCGATGACTTTAATTAGACAGTGCAGACCCTGCTCAAACTGCTTCTGAAGGAGCAGTTTGATCTAAATCTGCACTATTTGTCTAAATGTGTCTGAATACCTAGGTTATTAGTGTATGACATAACCCAGCCTACTCAACTACAAATAACAAACCTCTCTATAGCAACCAGTTAATAAATAAACATTTTGTACTGTACAAACCCTTTACTCCATGAATATTTATGTAATATATAATGACATCATGAATATTAATTAGAGTAATTGTTATAATAGCACAAGGACATGGGAATTTTTGGCTATGACAGAAACTGCACAATCATATTTATATTATAACATATTAAGCAAACAGAGCAGACCCAGGTCAGTCAGCTCCTAAAGGAGTCATCAGATCTGGGTCTACTCTGTTTGCAAAGGACGTAGATTATTTATGGAATAATGGGTTAAGAAATGACATCAGGATTTTTTGTCAACTCTCGTTAAAACGGCCTTGTGCGTTTCTACAGATAATGCATTTGTATTGACAATTTTATTGTAAACTAATGAACATTGTTCTATGTGTTCAAATAGTTTTGTTTCCAAATTCATGCCAATATAATGAATATTGCTTTATATCAAACTTTCACTGTAATAAGATGATGGCAGAAACTATATTATTTCATAAGCATTTCTGATCTTGGTTTATTCTGTGTGCAAAGATGTGCACAGGTGTCTCTATCTGGTAAAGGGTTAAACGTATATACCTATACAACACATTTAACCCATTCCCTCATAGGCTATTTTTAGATACAACCTCTTTGAATAAATATACCGAAAAGGAGCATTAACAAGAGAAAAGGAAAATTTTAGAATTTTGTAGTTTGAAACCATTGTGATAAATAGAGCATTTGCTCCTATAGGAGCAAATGCTCTATTTATCACAATGGTTTCACAAAGTGACTTTTACAGAGTCGTCAATATCAGGGAATGGGTTAATCTCCATTTCCCTTTTCCCAGTTGAATTTTCATCTAAGAAACAAGTTCATATTGTATTGCTATGCAAAACACAAGTACCCCACCGGATTAAAAAAAAAAACCTCCCCCATCTCACCCACTACTTGGTAAGAGTAAGAGCAAAACATTTATACATTTTATCAAATTCCCTTTTTGGAATGATTTGGATTCAATGAAATTTTGTTTTTACCTTCCCTATTCAAGGCTCATTTCTGTAATATCTTTCTTCCATTTTATTCCAATGGATTTACTGTATGCAAAGGTTAACCTTTTCCCTGTTCTGTGTTTATTCCAAATTTAAATACCTACTGAATATTTGTGACCAAAATAATTATAATGAAATATGGAAGGTGGAACACTGTAGCCATTTTAGAAACTAAAGAAACAGATCTATCAAATCCATTAGCAAACAGAGCAGACCCTGATCAGACAGCTCTACTTGGGTCTAATCTATTTGCAAATGCGTAAAAAGGTGTTTATGTGAAGTAAAGGGTTAACACAGATATGCCCTAAGAGAGTGCTAAGAATTGTAACATTGTTCTGGAGAAACAGCATTGTTCATGTATTACTACTTGCCTCCTCATCTTCCTCTTCATCCTCCTCTTCTTCTGTTCCTGTCTCCGTCGATTCCTCTCCTCCCTATAGATAATACAGTTACATTTAGAACCATCACTAAAGGTGATGAATACACTCGCACAGCAACCTTGATTACAAATCCAAGGCTGATAACTCCTGATTGTAAGATACTGAAAAAATTACGTAATGCACATATACACTTCAAAGAGATGTGTATTCACTTTCATTAAATTATATTAAAAACTATAAAAGTTCACCCCATAACTTTAATGGCTAGCAATACATTTAGTACAAGTCCAGGGGCAGATAACTCCTGTATGAATGGTTAGAAACTGAAAAAGAATTATGTCCTGCATATCTACACTTCAAAGACAACACGTGTACAAACTTTCATAGAAATCTGATGGGTAGGTTAACTCCATATAACCTGGCCACAGGCAATCTAAAATTACGTCATGCAAACCACAACAGAGGCCATGTATATAAACTTTGAGCTCGCAACACAATCTACATTGTTACAGGCCAAGATGATAAACAAAAGCCGCGTGCAGCGCGAACGCTAGTCTGATTTGGTGCTTGTCCAGCTAAATTAAACATTTTTGAAAAATATAAAGGGCCAAATATAAACTCCAAAATTATGAAATCAAGAGTTATGGTTCTTATATAGGGGCCTTCCCCTCAATGAGATCTACTAACCTATGAAGTTTCATGTTGATACCTCATACTGTTTTAGTAATGAGCTACATTAAAGTTTTTACACGTCGACGACTACGACAAGAACAACGACAACGCCTACGACCCAGTGATCACAACAGCTCGATTTTTCTTCGAAACAGACGAGTTAAAAAGGAGATATAAATCTGCAATGTCTGGCACTAAACACAGGAAAAAAGGGTCTTTCACATCTACTTTTTGTGATAATTATGTATTGTTTGCAACACCAACTACCCATGTTCAAACGCAGACACAGGAAGTTTTGGCCATGGCAAAAAATGTAGTTTTATATTTATATCATAAGCAAACAGAGCAGACCTTTACAGGAGGAGCCGTCTGATCAGAGTCTGCTCTGTTTGCTTATGGAATTAGAAAGATCTGATTCCAGTTATGGTCAAAGCAAAACCCACCCTTGAAAATTTGACATTATAAAAATGAAAAAAAGGGATATTGAAATGATCAAATCAAACATAAATGCTTAACAGAGTAAAGGTTAAAACTGGTTTTACTGTATGATGAAATAGGCCATGCTATGTTTTCTTTTTTAATTCACCTGGTCATGAATACAGGCAGCTATTTTCTTCAGTTTCTCCAGTTGTTCTGCTATGGCAGGATTAGCATCCACTGTCATACTCGAGCCCAGCAAGTCAAAGTCAAGGCTGAAAGAAATATCACCATTCATGTGCTACTTAACCCTTTCCCTCATGTAAACGTGTTTTCATGTATTTGCAAACAGAGTAGACCCAGATCAGACGGCTCCTAGAGGAGCCGTCTGATCAGGGTCTGCTCTGTTTGCTAATAGAATTTGATAGATCTGTTTCTTTTCTTTCTAAAATGGCTGCAATGTATCGCCTTCTATATTTCATTATAACTGTTTTGTGCATGAATATTCAGTAGGAAATGAAATTTGTAATAAACATAGAACAGGGAAAGGGTTAAATGGAATAGGAAATAGTTTTAACCCTTTACTCAATGATATGCATGTAAAAAAGAACGGCATGATCAATATAAACTAGAAATGTGTCCATAGGACACTGATGCCCCCACTTCGTACTTTTGTCACAGAAAGTAAGGGCCTTTTTTAAAGTAATTTTTGCAAATAAAGGGCCGCAACTCCTAAACGACTGAAGCGATTTACATGGCTATCGAACTTTACCAAGATATAATGGCCACAAACGTGTGTAAAGTTTGGTGTGGATTGGACAAATACTTTCCAAGAAGAAGTCTGGAAAAATTCTAGATGTGTGTATGGACATACGGACAAGGGCAACCCTATACTGAACCACTATGTGGGGGCCTTATTAGATGAGTTTTTATAATTGCCAATGACCACAGGAATGTTTTGTCA
Source organism: Azorinus chamasolen (assembly GCA_963576725.1). NCBI lineage: Eukaryota > Metazoa > Mollusca > Bivalvia > Cardiida > Solecurtidae > Azorinus > Azorinus chamasolen. Next base: position 391,566 of record OY755243.1, on the reverse strand, counting down.
TGGCAGAAAATGTACACTGAGACCAATATTATACCATAAGCAAACAGAGCAGACCCTGATCAGAAGGCTTCTATAAAATGTTTATTTATAGAGTAAAGGGATAAACAAAAGGTTGAAACTATGTGTTTGGTGTAAAAGAATGTATGTTTTATAAATCACACGATATTCCAATTCCAATTTGACAATGTTCTTGTCAAAGGTAAAATGTTAAGAAGACAAGACTGGTTCCTTGGTACCAAATTTACAGCTATTAATACAAAAACTATTAACAAAGTAAATAGAACTAGAGCTAACATTTAAAGTGATTAATGGAGTATTTGCCAGGAGAAAATGAAATTTATTTAATAATCACAAGTACATTATTCTAGGTACATAAGCTTAATGTTGACAAATCATTACTCGTCCAATGAAAACTAACAGGATGACATTCAGGCCAAAATGGGCTATAAATGTAATAACAGTAAAAATGTATATCCAATGTACACCCCATGCTCATTTAGTTGCGAGGATATAAACATCCTGTATATATATAACCCAATGAACCAATTCAGCTCTCTGCAGCTTACCCAAGGTTTGTTTCAAACTCCTCCAATCTGTCTCTCAGTCTTTCACACCTCACCTCCAGCCTCACATTTTTCTCACATGCTCTGGCTGCCTGGTCTACAGAAGTCTGTAGCTCCTTTGAAAGATTTTCATTCTCCTCCTGAAAGGAATAAAGTAGAAATCTGAAGGCAAACTCAATCTTTAAGAAGTTATTCCATACATATGCCATTAACTCCATGAATATTCATGTCAGAAATAATGACATCATGAATATTAATTACTAGTAGATTAATTTTTTTGGTTTTGGTTATGGCAGAAACTGCAGAATCTTATCTATAGTTTCATAAGCAAACAGTGCAGACAGACAGTTCTTACAGGAACTGTCTGATCTGGGTCTACTCTGTTTGCAAAGGTATAGAAAGGCATATATATATATATATATGGAGTAAAGGGTTAAATGCTTTTGCAAACAAAGTAGACCCTAATCCTACTGGAGCTGTCTGATCTGGGTCTGCTCTGCTTTTGGGATAAGATAGACCTCATTCTATGGTTTCTACCATGGCCAACAATTCCCTTGTTTATTGTGCCATTATTACCGTATCCGCATGAATATAAATCGCAAAGATGTATAAAACGCACCCTTAGTTTCAAGGGAAATCTGGAGGGAAAATGCTTACATGTGTAGATAAGTCGCATCTTAAAATATTGACCCAAAACACAGCATATCCATTTCCCTGTGCACAGAATATTTACGAAAGATTCATTCAACGTGGTGTTTGTGTAACGCTACTTGCCACATATGCACATAATAGGACTAGTAAATTTTAATGTGTATAGATGTGGGTACAATAAAGATTTGGAAATTTCAGTATTTGTTATGATTTTATGTTTGTATGACAGAATACATATATATGCCACATAAAAGTATGTGTGTAAAGTCAAGATTTTGAAAATACTTCCATACCGTGTCGGGCGTATCAAATTCACCACTCTAAGCAACATTTGTAGACAAGCTGATAAGCTCAAGTCTAATTGTCGTAATTGACGGGTAATCCACATGTGTAGCGATTGACGGGTAATCCACAAGCCTGTCAGACCACAATCTTTTGTTAAAAAGTCATAAACCGATAGATAACGTGACCGTTAGTGTGTTAGTGTGATAGCGTGTTAAAACAACAAAGATGGCGGTCATTACAGAAAGGTCATGTGTCGTGTTTAAAATCTCATTGCAGAAAAATGTTTTTGGATTAAGTGCATTAGCATATAAGCCCCGCCCTCCTCATTAGAATTTCAGTGGATACGACAGACTAGCACTTCTCCCTATATGAACGTTACACTTTCCTAAATGAATAAACTGTTAGTGCACAAATGAAACAAGTTAATAATTTTTGTACTGTGTCCAGTATTTACAAATAAAATGCATATAAAGCGCAGACTTTCTTTTCAGGTAAGTTTAAAACACTCAGATAACACTTTATAGTAAATAATAATCTATTATGGAAGTTCATCAAGAGTTACGCAACTTGATACAAGATGGCGGACTCGAGTCGGAAGATTCGATAGATGCCGTGGTAAATTTCAGTTTTACTCTAGAATATTTTTTTTTTTTTTGCAATTCTGTGTATACGACGCACCCATCCTATTGAGTATCAAAACCTAGGGAAAAACTGCGTCTTATATTCCTGCGGATACGGTAATATTGAGCAAATGAATACTCATGATGTACATGAATATTCATGGTGTAAAGCATGCTGAGCAAATTTTTATTGATAGAAAATGTCAAGATTCAGATTCTGAAGTGGACTTTCATCCACTTTTTTCCAAAGCAGTAATCAGTGCCTGATGAGACACCGAGTTACTCAGCATCTCACCGAGTTACTCAGCATCTCTCCGAGTTTCTCAGCATCTCACCAAGTTACTCAGCATCTCTCCAAGTTACTCAGCATCTCTCAGAGTTACTCAGCATCTCACCGAGTTACTCAGCATCTCACCGAGTTACTCAGCATCTCACCAAGTTACTCAACATCTCACCGAGTTACTCAGCATCTCACCAAGTTACTCAGCATCTCACCGAGTTACTCAGCATCTCATCTGGATCGAATTACAGTGGAACCGTATCCTGAACTCAGATAAATCAAACTTTGATATAACGAGTTAAAACAAGAGTGATCCCTTCTAAAATTTGCAATACCGAATTGTTCTAAAACTAGAGGTTTTTGTCACAAAAACGGATGTCTCCCATCTAATAAAAACAATATGTAAAGGGAAATCACTAAAAATGCTATGGACCTGACGATTGATATTTCCCTCATTATGCACTTTCCAAACAAAATGATAACAGCTAATAACTCCAAAAATATTGATACCAGAGTTATGGCCCCTGTGCATGACACTTACTTTCATCATGCCCTTTCCATAAATAAAATGTCATTCCAATAGCATCAGTCGAACAGGAATTATTGATCGGTCAAAAATGTAACAAAGGGCAATAACTCCAAAAGTATTGAAGCAAGAGTTATGGCCCTTGTTCATGACACTTTCTCTCATCATGCTCTCTCCATGTATGAAGTTTCAATACGATGGCAAGAGCCATGTAGGAGTTATCGTCCGGACAAGAAAGCTTAAACAAATGTACAAAGGGCAATAATTTATTGAAGCCCCAGTTAAGGATCTTATGCATGACACTTTCTCGTATTATGATCTTTCCATGTATGAAGTTTCACTCCAATGGCATGTGCCATATAGGAGTTATCGTTCTGACAAAAATTGTGATTTTTTTTTACAAAGGGTATTAACTCCCAATATTAGTGAAGCCAGAGTTATGGACCTTGTGCATGACACTTCCTCTTATCATGATCTTTCCATATATGAAGTTTCAATCCAATGGCATGAGCCATATAGGAGTTATCGTCCGGACAAAAAAGTGTGATTTTTTTTACAAGGGGCAATAACTCCTATATTAGTGAAGCCAGAGTTATGGACCTTGTGCATGACACTTCCTCTCGTCATGATCTTTCCATATATGAAGTTTCAATCCAATGGCATGAGCCATGTAGGAGTTATCGTCCGGACAAAAAAGTGTGAATTTTTTTTACAGAGGGCAATAACTCCTATATTAGTGAAGCCAGAGTTATGGACCTTGTGCATGACACTTCCCCTCATTATGCTCTTTCCATATATGAAGTTTCAATCCAATGACATGAGTCATATAGGAGTTATCGTCCGGACAAAAAAGTGTGATTTTTTTTTTACAAGGGGCAATAACTCCTATATTCGTGAAGACAGAGTTATGGACCTTGTGCATGACACTTCCTCTCATTATGCTCTATCCATATATGAAGTTTCAATCAACTGGCATCAGGCATATTGAAGTTATCGTCCGGACAAAAAGTGTGACGGACAGACAGACAGACAGACAGACAGACAACTCTCACGAAAACAATATATCTCCCCCATATAAATATGGGGGGAGACATAATTCACCACTCAGCATATCAATAAAGACATATGACAGATTGTGGCAGGTCGGATGTTATGCTGAAAGCTTCTACAAAAGCTTAAGTTTTGTATTTATTTCCATTAGGTTAAGTTTTGTCATACTGGATAGATTTTCATCTATATATACAAATCTCCATCCATTTCATATCTAAGTATATAACCTCGAGGCCATGTGTTTATAAAGATGAATTAGTCAAATTGGCAATATATTGAAAACTTTAAACAACACATTAGCAAATAGCGTAGACCTGATAAAACTGCTCCTTTGGAGCACTTTGATCTGGGTCTACACTTTTAGCCTAAGTTTGTCTCAATACTTTGGTTTACTAAGATATAGTTCTGCCCGAGTCTAAAAGTAAAATACAAACCACCAGAATAAGCAAGACTTGTGAAACAGTTGAATCCGGATGGGAGATCAAATATTTATGTTCTCATGTGGATCTAAACTATTTGCAAAAGCTATTATCAGTTCACGCACAGTGAGGCTCAGATTAATTACTTACTTCCATTTCCTTGAGCTGCTGTGTCAACTTTTTTATCTTTTCAGAATTTGCTTTGGTTGGAGACGTTGACGACCTTGTTGACGTTGATGAAACACTGTAAAAGTAGAAACAATCTTTAAAATACTAAACCTGCATATATTATCATTATTGAAAAGACAAGAAAGGCTTTAAATCATGAAAATTTATTAGCTCAATTTATATAATGGTATATAAACACAGGATTTTTAGCCATAGCAGGAACTAGTATCAGGTATATATATTTCCATATAAAGCAAAGATCCCCTTGCTCATAATGCCATCTAGAAAAGACACCTGATTAACCCTTTCCCTGTTCAATATTCATGCAAGGACTAGAATTATCACTAAACTTTAAAGGTGATGGAATACCCCCACAGACATAGCAGCCTTGATCTCAAATCCAAATACCCATGTTTTAAGCCAAAATTTAAAAAAAAAAGAAGACATTAGCCAAGCTGACTCCTATATACCACCCAAAAACTTTGTGGGGGTATAATTACAAAAAAAATTAGAACTACCACTAAAGGTGATGAATACCCCCACTAGCACATTTGACACAGAGATGGAGGTTATAGAAATAAATCACTACAATATCTGCTACAGTTTAGAAAAAAAACTCCGGAAAACCAGAGATTTCCTAAAAAATTCTAAGTCAAAATGTTGTAATTCTGTTAAAAATCAATGTAGTGTAACAAAATTCAAACTTGATCTGTAACTCATTATTATAAAGCTACATACCAAATATCACATCAATATCTGCAAGGGTTTAGAAAAAAACTCTGGAAAACCTCGATTTCCGGAAAATTTCTAAGTAAAATCACTGTATTTCCGAGAAAAATCAATGAAGCGTAACGAAATTCAAACCTGATCTGTAACTCATTATAATAAAGCTACATACCAAATATCACTTCAATATCTGTAAAGGTTTAGAAAAAAACTCTGGAAAACCTGAATTTCCGGAAAATTTCTAAGTAAAATCACTGTATTTCCGTGAAAAATCAATGAAGTATAACGAAATTCAAACTTGATCTGTAACTCATTATAATAAGCCACATACCAAATATCACTTCAATATCTGTACAGGTTTAGGAAAAACCTCCGGAAAACCTGAATTTCCGGAAAATTTCTAAGTAAAATCACTGTATTTCCGTGAAAAATCAATGAAGCGTAACGAAATTCAAACTTGATCTGTAACTCATTATAATAAAGCCACATATCAAATATCACTTCAATATCTGTAAAGGTTTAGAAAAAAACTTCGGAAAACCTGAATTTCCGGAAAAATTCTAAGTAAAATCACTGTATTTCCGTGAAAAATCAATGAAGTATAACGAAATTCTAACTTGATCTGTAACTCATTATAATAAAGCCACATACCAAATATCACTTCAATATCTGTAAAGGCTCAGAAAAAAACTCCGGAAAACCTGAATTTCTGGAAAATTTCTGTCAAGAGTAAAATCACTGTATTTCCGTGAAAAAAAAAGAATGAAGAGTAACGAAATTCTAACTTGATCTGTAACTCATTATAATAAAGCCACATACCAAATATCACTTCTATATCTGTAAAGGTTTAGAAAAAAACTCCGGAAAACTGAAAAATAACAAAAGGCAATAACTCCAAAAATACTGAAGACAGAGTTACAAACCTTGTGCACTGCACTTGCGGTCAATGTGATCTATCTATATATGAAGTTAATAGCTTTTATACTTTGGAAGTTATGGACAGACAGACAGATGGACAAGGTGACTCCAGTATACCCCCCCCCCCCCCATACTGGGGGTATAAAAAAAAGTCAGCAGACCGACCAACAGCCACGGTCTATATAAATCCATAAGCAAACAGAGCAGACCCTGATCAGACAGCTTCTACAGGAGACGTATGATCTGAGTATACTCTCTTTGCAAAGGCATGAAAAGGGTTCTATATGAAGGAAATGGTTAAAATTCATTAGTTCTTACATGAATATTATAAGGTAAAGGTATAATGAATGAACTCAACCACAGAACAACAATAGTCCATTAACCCTTTTTCTGTTGAATATTCATGAAAGAAATGACATCATGAATATTTATTCGCTGAGTTTTTATAATGGCATATGTACACAGAATTTTTCAGTATTGGTAGAAAATTTAGAATTATATCTATATAATTCCATAAGCAACAGAGCAGACCTTGATCAGACGGGAGACTTTTGATCTAGGTCAACTCTGTTTGCAAAGGTGAAAAAGTGTTTGTATGAAGGAAAGGATTAAGAAAACCCAGCATCGAATAGCTTAACCCTTTACCTGATAGATGCCTTTGCTCCTGGAGGAGACATCTGATCAGGGTCTGCTCTGTTTGATGTAGATAATATAGATCTGATTTTACAGCTTTCTGTCATGGCCAAAACTCTTTATTCATTGGCCTTTCATATAATTGTTCATAAATATTCATGAACTTGTTAATTCTTGTATAAAATATTCATGAGGTAACGGTGTAGCACCCACCTTGTGGCCACGTCGGTTATGCCAGCACTGACTAACCGGAGGTTTAACTGTTGTATGATCTCCTGTAGCTGCATGATCTTAGCAGTTTGTGGATCCCAGTTCACTACAGGCTTGTTCTTAATTTTCCTTGCTCTGTCAGCATATCTCAGTGTGTTCAAGGTCTCTTCCATATTAGAGTCTGCCGGACTGACACAAGCTATCATCAAGGTGTGACTATTTCCACCTAGCGAATCTGGAAATTAATGCAGAAATCTTAACTACTCCGCTTACAAGGTTGCTATTCTGTATCACAGTAACAAGTTGTGTCCTAAGGAAGATTTTCATTTCACTGAAAACTACATGTATTTTTAAGTTGCCATTGCAAACTAGTATTATGTCCATAGGACCAAAATGCCTGATGTAAGGGCATTAAGTAGGGCTCTTATACAGCTAACAACAAAAAAGGGCCGTCATTCTATCAACTAGACTGTCGCAGGACAGCAAAGCTCGTCTATTGCAGACCTTGTCTACAAAGAATTGATGAAGTCCAAAATATTTTTCTACTTTAACTGATCTACGTCAATGTTAAACCTACTGGCAAACTCTATTCCAAATACCATTTACCTATGGAAAGTATTTCATGTTGTATTAATGCATCTTAACACTTACCCCAAAACTTTAACCTTGAGATTTCAGCCCAAAAAGCTAAGTCCAAAACAGGTGAAATTTGGACTAAAATTCAATTTTATTTTAAATTTTAACTACACTACATCAATGTTCAACACACAGGGAACCTCCATTCCAAATATCAGCTTCCTAGGGTAAATATTTCATGTAGTATTAGTGCATTTCAACACTTACCCCAAAACGTTAACCTTCCTATTTCAACCCCAAAACGTTAACCTTCCTATTTCAGCCCAAAAAGCTATTCCAAAACAGGTGAAATTTGACTAAAATTCAGTTTTGTTTTAAATTTTAACTACCCTACATCAATGTTCAACACATCGGGAACCTCCATTTCAAATATCAGCTTCCTAGGGTAAATATTTCATGTAGTATTAGTGCATTTCAACACTTACCCCAAAACTTTAACCTTCCTATTTCAGCCCAAAAAGCTAAGTCCAAAACAGGTGAAATTTGACTAAAATTCAGTTTTGTTTTAAATTTTAACTACACTACATCAATGTTCAACACATCGGGAACCTCCATTTCAAGTATCAGCTTCCTAGGGTAAATATTTCATGTAGTATTAGTGCATTTCAACACTTACCCCAAAACTTTAACCTTCCTATTTCAGCTCAAAAAGCTAAGTCCAAAACAGGTGAAATTTGACTAAAATTCAGTTTTGTTTTAAATTTTAACTACACTACATCAATGTTCAACACATCGGGAACCTCCATTTCAAGTATCAGCTTCCTAGGGTAAATATTTCATGTAGTATTAGTGCATTTCAACACTTACCCCAAAACTTTAACCTTCCTATTTCAGCCCAAAAAGTTAAGTCCAAAACACGTGAAATTTTGACTAAAATTCAATTTTATTTAAATTTTAACCACACTACATCAATATTCAACACACTGGGAACCTCCATTTCAAGTATCAGCTTCTTAGGGCAAATATTTCATGTAGTATTAGTGCATTTCAACACTTACCCCAAAACTTTAACCAAAAGCCAACGTTGACGCCGACGTGATTCCATAAGCCTCCCTATTCTTTGAATAGGCGAGCAAAAAAGTGATTGTAACTATCACGCCTTTCTTTATTTGCACCAAAGGTTTGAAACAAATCTTATACAAGATGTTGAAGGATTCAACACAAGATTTTCAAGAGGTATATACGGATGCAACTAGGTCGAGATAAGATTACAAACATTTTCAAGAATAACTTCTTTATTTCTCTGCCAAACCCTTTGTTCTGACTATTCTTTAGAAATCATCTCAAAGAGTCAATTCTAAAGAGTGGTCACAACATAGGGTTTGGTGGAGAAATGACAATTTTAGTATTCAAGTACACATCTTTATCTGTAGCTCTGGACGAAACCCTATATGCCCCTTTATACAATGTGGAGGCATAACCTGACAGCCAGACAGACATGAAGGTGACCAAACAGTGTAAATGAAGATCACCGTGCACTGCATTTCGATAACATTAAAATGGCTACCAGTCTGTTTGGACGGCTTTTTACTAAAGAAACCATAACATTTGATAGCCAACCAAAATGAATTAGGATGTCCGCATATGACTTACCTTGTAAAATACGTGTCAGTTTGCTGTCTCGGTACGGGACAAAACTTTTCTTTTGGGATTCATCTCCAAGAGCACTGATTACATTCCCAAGTGCAAGGAGTCCTTTGTTTATGTTTACACCTGAATAAAACAAAACAAAGTAAAGACATGTGCATTTATAACAGTCTGTGTTAAACATAACCAGTCCCACCATCTCACCGCAAGTACAATAATCCAAAGTAAATGCTTATGTACATGTGTACCAACCTGGGTTAACCTTTTCCCTCATATAAACACCTTTTCGAACATTTGCAAACAGAGTAAAACCCAGATCAGATGGCTCCTGTAGGAACTGCCTGATCAGGGTCTGCTCTGTTTGCTTATGGAATTATAAGGTGTTCATGTCAGTGTAAAAATTCAGCTAACAGATATTCATGATGTCATTTCTTACATGAGTAGTGAACAGATCACAACAGCTCACCTTGGCACTTTGTGCCAGGTAAGCTAACAAGAGGGCCAGAATGGCCTTGAAGCGCTCACCAGACAATCAGAGCAGAAGATTTTCAAAGTTTTCACCATGTTTCTATAGAAAACTAGCCTGCCCTGGGGCGTGGCTAATTTTGACCCAAGCGGCACAATATAACTTTTGTAAAGGACCTGAACATGATGCTATGTGCAAAATATGAAAGCTGAGAACCTTCCAGTTTCAGACGAGAAGATTTTCAAAGTTTTCACTATATGTTTCTATTGAAAACTGGCTACCCCTGGGGTGGGGCCAATTTTGACTCCAGGGGCATAATCTATATAACTTTTGTAGAGGACCTGAACATGATGCTATGTTCCAAATATGAAAACTGAGAGCCTTCCAGTTTCAGAGAAGAAGATTTTCAAAGATTTCACTATTTGTTTCTATTGAAAATGGCCCACCCCTGGGGCGGGGCCAATTTTGACCCCAGGGGCATAATTTATATAACTTTTGTAGAGGACCTGAACATGATGGTATGTGCCAAATATGAAAGCTGAGAACCTTCCGGTTTCAGACGAGAAGATTTTCAAAGTTTTCACTATATGTTTCTATTGAAAACTGGCTACCCCTGGGGCGGGGCCAATTTTGACTCCAGGGGCATAATCTATATAACTTTTGTAGAGGACCTGAACATGATGGTATGTGCAAAATATGAAAGTTGAGAGCCTCCCAGTTTCAGAGAAGAAGATTTTCAAAGATTTCACTATTTGTTTCTATTGAAAATGGCCCACCCCTGGGGCGGGGCCAATTTTCACCCCAGGGCCATAACTTATATAACTTTTGTAGAAGACCTGAACATGATGCTATGTGCCAAATATGAAAGCTGAGAGCCTTCCAGTTTCAGAGGAGAAGGTATTCAAAGATTTCACTATTTGTTTCTATTGAAAACTGCCCACCCCTGGGGTGGGGCCAATTTTGACCACTGAGGCAAAATTTATGTAACTATTGTAGAGGACCTGAACATGATGGTATGTGCCAAATATATAAGCTGAGAACCTTCTAGTTTCAGGAGAAGATTTTCAAAGTTTTCACTATATGTTTCTATTGAAAACTGGCCACCCCTGGGGCGGGGCCAATTTTGACCCCAGGTGCATAATTTATATACCTTTTGTAGAGGACCTGAACATGATGCTATGTGCAAAATATGAAAGCTGAGAACCTTCCAGTTTTAGGAGAAGATTTTCAAAGTTTTCACTATATGTTTCTATTGAAAACTGGCCACCCCTGGGGCGGGGCCAATTTTGACCCAAGGGGCATAATTTATATACCTTTTGTAGAGTACCTGAACATGATGCTATGTGCCAAATATGAAAGCTGGGAACCTTCCAGTTTCAGGAGAAGATTATCAAAGTTTTCACTATAAGTTCCTATAGAAAACAATGTACCCCTAGGGCGGGGACAATTTTGACCCCAGGGACATAATTTATATAACTTTTGTAGAGGACCTAAAGATGATGCTATGTGCCAAAGATGAAGGCTGAGAACCCTGTAGATTTTTAAAGGTTCAATTTTTTTACCACTGACGACTCACGCCGACGGACATCAGACGATCACAAAAGCTCACTCTGAGCACTTTGTGCTCTGGTAAGCTAAAAATGAAGGTTGTAAGTAACAAGAGTACCGCATACGGTACATAATACGCCCACTTGCAAACTTTCTCCGATTCAACATGCCTTAAAAGTGTTGACATTTTCTAATCTGTGCTTCAGAACTTGATTTCCATATTAAGGTGATACTATTTTTTAAAAAAAATGAAGTGAATATCTTATTAAATAAAAAAGTTAAATAAAAAATATCCTGATATTTGAAGATTTTTGAAAAGTGCAATGGCCATAACTCTGTAAAGACAAACTGAATGAACCTCAAAATAAACTCAGCTTCAGATTTTGTTGCTTAAAACATTTCTTTTATGTTTCATTTATATCAGTTTAATAGTTTTCCCAGAAAACAAGAGACAAACTAAAAGCTGACCGACAAACAAAGCAACGAACACACAAAGTTCAAGGATCATAACTTTAGAATAAAATGACTTACCAAAAACCCCGCAATATATGTGAAAATTCATATTAAGGTTTAACCATATAAAAAATTTGAAGTAAATATAATTTCAAATGAAAAGGTTATGGCCATCCTCATATATATTTGCATAGATTTGCATTATTTCTTTTAAGTGCAAGGACCATAACTCCGAAACGGCAAATCAAATGAACCTCAGAATTGACTTAGCTTCAGGTCTTGATGCATTAAACATGTGTGTGAAGTTTCATTAATATCTGTCAAACAGTTTTCCCAGAAAACAGCGGACAAACTATATGCATATATTTGCATTATTTTTTAAGTAAAAGGGCCATAACTCTGAAACGAAAAATCAAACGAACCTCAGAATCGACTCAGCTTCAGATCTTGATGCATTAAACATTTGTGTGAAGTTTCATTAATATCTCTCAAATAGTTTTCCCAGAAAACAGTGGACAAACTATTTGCATATATTTGCATTATTTTTTAAGTAAAAGGGCCATAACTCTGAAACGAAAAATCAAATGATCCTCAGAATCAAATCAGCTTCAGATCTTGATGCATTAAACATTTGTGTGAAGTTTCATTAATATCTCTCAAACAGTTTTCCCAGAAAACAGTGGACAAACTATATGCATATATTTGCATTATTTTATAAGTAAAAGGGCCATAACTCTGAAACGAAAAATCAAATGAAGCTCAGAATCGACTCAGCTTCAGATCTTGATGCATTAAACATTTGTGTGAAGTTTCATTAATATCTCTGATATAGTTTTCCCAGAAAACAGCGGACAAACTATTTGCATGTATTTGCACTATTTTTTAAGGACAAGGGCCATAACTCTGAAACGAAAAATCAAATGATCCTCAGAATCAACTCAGCTTCAGATCTTGATGCATTAAACATTTGTGTGAAGTTTCATTAATATCTCTCAAATAGTTTTACCAGAAAACAGCGGACAAACTATTTGCATGTATTTACATTATTTTTTAAGTAAAAGGGCCATAACTCCGAAACGACAAATCAAATGAACCTCAGAATCAACTCAGCTTCAGATCTTGATGCATTAAACATTTGTGTGAAGTTTCATTAATATCTCTCATATAGTTTTCCCAGAAAACAGCGGACAAACTATTTGCATTTTTTAAGGACAAGGGCCATAACTCTGAAACGAAAAATCAAATAAACCTCAGAATCAACTCAGCTTCAAATCTTGATACATTAAACATTTGTGTGAAGTTTCATTAATATCTGTCAAACAGTTTTCCGAGAAAACTGCGGACAAACAAAATGTTGATGGACGAACGAACGAACGAACGGACGGACAGGGCCACGCCAATATACGACCACCTTTATTAGGTGGGCGTATAAAAATTGAAGAAGTATTGGTCAATGTTAAGATTTCGGACGATGACAACGACACAGACGCCGGAGTTACGACAATAGCTCGTGATATCTTTGAAACAGACAAGCTAAAAGTTATGATATTCTTTTTTTCTTTGATTTGACAGAAACGGTAGAATAAGATCTATTATGTCAAAAGCAACAGAGCAGACTGATCAGATGGCTCCCATAGGAGACGTCTGATCTGGGTCTACCATTAGCAAATGAGATAATACAAACATATTGAACAAAAGTTATTACCTTCCTTAAACCTTTCCCCTTCAGCATGTGTTCTTTTCACCCTTTCTGATCCAGCTAAGTCTACCAGGGTCAGCTTGGCAGTCCAGTAATCATTTCTGTAAGACACATCAAGAAACACTTACCAACAATCTACAGTTGAACTCGGATAACTCGAACTTCGCGATAACTCGAACAAAACGTTCAGTCCTTCCAAAACTTACCATACAGAATTGCTCCAATAATGTATCTCTACAGATATCTAGAAACACATGTGACAGTTTAATACAGGTCTAAAGTAATGCTGAAAGCTCCTACAGGAGCTTTCAGCATTACTTTAGACCTGTATTAAGCTGTGGTCTTGAGAAAGTGTTCAGACTACAAATCGGATGTCTTGAACTTCTGTTATCTCGAACTAATTTGTATGGTCCCTTGAAGTTCGAGTTATCGAAGTTCAACTGTACTTACAAATAAGCCATTAAAGCCATTGATGATTTACATAGATTGAGACTTTGTATACACTTAACCCTTTACCTCCAAGACATTTGTAAACAGAGCAGAACAGGCACACTATTATATGCTAATTAAAACAATTGGTGAAAATTAGAAAATAACTTAAAAGAGTGGACTGTATGAATTTCTTCAAATGTTGAATGATCAAAGGCCATAAACTAAGAACGCAAGAAGCAAATACAACTTGTAATCAATAAAAAAAAAAATAAGTTGTTAAGCGGACAAAGATGTGGCTAACGGACAGACGGATGGACAAGTGCCATACCATAATACTACCGTAGTTAACTTTGGGTGTATAAAAAGAAAGGGACATAACTCCAAAATTTTGAAATCAAGAGTTGTGGTTCTTATGTAGGGGCCTTCTCCTTAATGAAATCTACCCACCTATGAAGTTTCATGTTGATGCCTCTTATAATTTTTTATTAATAAGCTACATTAAAGTTTTTTGCACGCCGACGACACCAACGACGACAACTATGACAGCGCCTACAACTACAACAATGCCTACGCCCCACTGTGGTCCCAGTGATCACAATAGCTCGACTTTTTTCTTTGAAAACAGGCAAGCTAATAAAATTATGTATCAGAAAACCAGTAATATATGTGACAAGAGGGCCAAGATGGCCCTTAAAGGTCAAGTAAACAGATTGGGTTTTCGTCAAATTCTGATAGTATACAGCTAGTTAAACACCAAGCTTTAGAAAATTCTTACCGTTTTTATCTAGTTTTGATTTAAATCGAGTTTTTATTGTACCGCGAACCGTGTATATTGAAAATCGATACATGATTATCTCCCTTGCGTGACGTCACTTGTGATGCTCGCCAGTCAGGGATCCCATTGAGAGGGAGGAATGTACACAGAAACTTAACCTTTTCCTTTAAATTAACGCCTCTGCAAACAAAGTAGATCCAGATCAGAGCCTACAGGAACCGTCTAATTAGGGTCTGTTCTGTTTGCTTACAAAATTAGATCAGATCCGACTCCTAAGTTTCTATAAATACCCAAATTATTTCCCCACTTTTCCAGACATTACGTCCACGGATTAGCCTTAGAAAGTGACACTTTATCGAGTAGGGGAAATTATTTATGGGGTGTGATGTTTATTTTAGGTGTGAAATACAATGATACTTAAAATTAAACACATATCTTTTAATTTTGTTAATCTTAAAACCTTCTCTTGCCTTTTACCCATGCCCTGTTGTATAATTACATATAGCTTCACTGTGTACACGTATTTCGCTGTGCAATCACTGCTGTAAATCAACTTGTAAATAGTGCAGACCCTGATGAGACAGCTCCTGCAGGTTTTCACTATTTACAGGTTGGTATATTGACGTGAATAGTAAGCGAATGGTTAAAACTTACTTTACCTGTCAGTGAATTTACACTATTCATAGACTATAATTTAAAAAGAGGATGAGGTTAGGACCAAGACCATTAGCAAATAGTATAGATTCAGATCAGAGGGACCAGTTGGGTCCCGCCCATGAGTTGGGTCCAAACAACTTTTATACAGAGCCAGACAACTTTAGATGAATTTCATATTTAGGCAAAGTGGGTTCAGATGAAATGGGACGTTCTCGTTCAGTAACATAGTACTATGTATAAATGTACGTAGGCCCTACTTTAGAAAAAAAGAAATTCCACCAAAATACAGAAAAGTAGAAAAATATTTATTTATTTATTTTACTTTAATATTTCCAATACCAAAATGATGCATTACTTTCGGAAAATCGAGTAAAGGTTGAACTACCAAAATATGTATTTTGTTGGGAAAATGAGAAAAAGGTGGATCTTGATAATAAATGGTTGTCAGTCTTGAAGAATGACTATTTTTTTTAATATATTCATGTTTCTAAAGCTTGTGAATTATTTTTAAATGACTGGCCCTACCACAAATAAAAATGTCTATAAAAAAATATAGTCAACACATTAAAACTGTTACTACATTTTTCTTTATCATAATTTTACAGTATACTCGTATGTGCAATTTAATTATGGTTTGTATTACATGTATATGGAAACAACAGTAAACATAGCCATTAGAATTTCTCTATGCATGTATGAATGAATGTTAAATGGCCTTAGGCCATATTGTACTAAGCCATATTACACACGAAATGCCCCATGCAGGGTCAGTCTCCAGATGTCATTTATCATAGCACTTGGCACTTTGTCAAATGCTCATCAGGGGACAATGATTATTGCAAGGCCATAAAACCCGCTTCCTGTATATTACGTATTGTTGCATTCCTTTATGTAGCTGTGGTAACTTGTCAAAAGAATCAATCATTGCGGTCATGGTGCCTCAAAGTTAGTTTTGGGCAAAATGTAGGTAATAATCAGTAAAACTATAATTATAAAACGTATCCAATGAACAATTCCGTAAATTACAGTAATCCAGAATGACTTTTTTCCTATAGATTTATGGTCAAAATTGTCCATGTTCAAAAATTGCAAAAGGATCATATTTATGATAAACTATTTCCCTGATGAAAAAATATGTGTCAGTAAATCACTTCACGAATATAAACCCTTCATTCCACGTGCCTGTTTATGCCAATGAAAACATAGTAGACCCAGATCAAACGTATTGAAACAAATTTACAAACAGAGTAGATCAAGATCAGACAGCTTCTGATCAGGTTCTTGTCGATTTGCTTATGAAATGATATACCGGTAGGTCTCATATATCATTAACTCTCCATGAAATCATTATTTCTTACACGAATATTCATGAAGAAGATCTATAGACGTTTTCTTCACTATGTTAACTTTTCAAATAGATCATTGGCTCTGACAGATCAATTAGGATTAGATCAACCAAATTTCGCAAGCAAACAGAGCAGAACCTGATCAGACAGCTCTTACAGGAACTGTCCGATCTGGATCTACTCTATTTGCAAACGCGCGTGAAGCCGTTTATATAAGAAGAGAAGGATTGTGAAATTGATTTAAAGGGAATTAGGTGTCTGCTGCAAACAGTGCTAAATTGTGTTTATTTATCATTTTTATTTATCAAAGATTTCATGACCTCATGAATATTCATTACAGGGATTACAGAGAAGCTAGACAAAAATAGTCGAATCTAAAGACATAAGTCTTCGGACTAAGCAATCAGAGCATATCCTGATCAGACACTTCCTGCGTGATTTGGGTTTACGCTGTTAACAAAACGTTTGTATAGAATAATTTTCCACGAAGAAAAAGCCCATTAACCTACAGTGCTAGACCTAATTAAGTCACATTTATAACAGAATGTAGCATATATCCTTTTTATAATTGTAGACCCAAGTCATCCGCTGCATCTCTAGTATAAATTTCACGGAAAACAGCCGTCGAGACAAAATGTAAATCACATCACATTTTCTTGAATTTCTCGTCTTTTGGTAATTTAAATAATCCTATTTAGTCTCTGTTGGATTAGGAGCTACACCCATAGGCAGGGATACACCCATAGGCAGCACAAATTGCCATTTTAGCACTCAAAACGAAGCAGGAGTATATTACGTGCGATTCTTTTCTATACGATATCTAATTCGACATTTATAGCGAATGTCACAAGTGACGTCATCACAAGGGAGATAAGCGAACGACCAAAATCAGCCAGTGCTTACTTATCGGTGATATATGACAGCTGCTATGTGCGATATGACTGTATTTTTTTGTGTTTTCGAAACTTCGTCGTACAAGGTACCCATTTGTCAAATATTTACGAAAAAGTGTCCTACCTGTTTACTTGACCTTTAATCGCTCACCTGATTACTATAGATTTAAGATTTTTGCTGGGTAGCCCATGGGTAGGGCCAATCTTGACATTACGGACAATATTTGAACAATGTTGATAGTGGACCATGAGCAGTGTTTCTACACAACAAGATTTTCAAAGATTTAGAATATTGACTTATCAAGACAATGATTCTGACCAATGAAGATTGGGCCAAAAATTTGCCCTCTAGAGTATTTTTTTTATAAAATTTGACCTAGTGACCTACTTTTTATTCCCACCCCACCCATGATCACACTCAACCTTGATATCACCAAGACAAACACTCTGAGCGAGTTTGAGGATGATTGGGCTAAAAATGTGGCCTCTGGAGTGTAAACAAGATTTTTCTAAGATATGACCCAGAGACCTACTTTTTGACCACACGTAACCCAATTTCAAACTTGTCCAAGATTTTATTAGGACAATCATTCTGACCAATTTTCATGAAGATTTGGCTATAAATGTGACCTCTAGAGTGTTCACAAGGTTTTCCTACTATTTGACCTAATGACCTAGTTTTTAACCCCACATAACCAACCCACTTTCAAACTCTTTGAGATTTTATCAAGACAATCATTATGACCAAGTTTCATGAAGATTGGACAAAAAATGTGACCACCAGAGTGTTCACAAGGTTTTTCTACTGTCTGACCTAGTGACCTAGTTTTCAACCCCACTTGACCAACTTTCAAACTCGTCCGAGATTTTATCAAGACATTCGTTCTGACCAAGTTTCATGAAGATTGGACAAAAATGTGACCACTAGAGTGTTCACAAGGTTTTTCTACTGTTTGACCTAATGACCTAGTTTTTAACCCCACTTGACCCACTTTCGAACTCATCCCAGATTTTATCAAGACATTTGTTCTGACCAAGTTTCATGAAGATTGGACTAAAATTGTGATCACTAGAGTGTTCACAAGGTTTTGCTACTGTTTGACCTAGTGACCTAGTTTTTTACCCCACGTAACCCACTTTTCAAACTCCTCCAAGATTTTATCAAGACAATCATTCTGACCAAGTTTCATGAAAATTGGGCTAAAAATTTTCCTGTAGAGGGTTCACAAGGTATTCCTATTATTTGACCTAGTGACCTAGTTTTCAACCCAACTAGACCCACTTTCGAACTCGTCCGAGATTTTACCAAGACATTCATTCTGACCAAGTTTCATGAAGATTAGACAACAATTGTAACCACTAGAGTGTTCACAAGCAAATTGTTGACGACACGACGCACGACGGACGACGGACATTCAAGTCTCCCAAAAGCTCACCCTGAGCTTTGCTCAGGTGAGCTAAATAATGAGCTTTGCTCAGGTGAGCTAAAAATCCATATTACGGTTATAACAAATTTGAAGTAACTATCATTTAAAATGAAAAGGTTACAGCCATCATCATATTTGCATGTTTTAAGTGCAAGAGCCATAACTCCTTAATGACAAATCAAATGAACCTCAGAATTGACTCAGCTGCTGATCTTGATGCACTAAAGATGTGTGTGACGTATCATTAATATCCGTCAGTTTTCTGAGAAAACTGCGGAAAACAAAATGTTGACGGACGGATGAACAGATGGACAGGTCCACGCCAATATACATCCACCATTGTTAGGAAGACGTATAAAAACTGGGAGATTTCTGTGAATACTGGACATGCATGTATAAAATTTCTTTAAAATCTATTAACAGTTTTTTAATTTAATGTAATCACATGTAAATATATAAATTCTGAAATGTAATACAACTTGCAGACTCCAAAGGACTATATTATGACTCATTTCTCATTTTCTGGTTCAAACAAACTTACGTGTCTTCTTTATTGCGGTGTTCAATGGATATTGTGAAGATGGCATGTGAGCGTGATGAGGTGTTGTTCATTGCTGTAGCAGCCGTTGTTCTATGCGACCCTCCTTGCTCCAGCAAGCGCATCGTGTCTACAGGTCCAGTCACCAACTGCTCTTTTACCCCAGGGATCTGGTAAAATACAAACAAAAAATGAACAGTTTGTTCTGGGTCTACACTATTTGCTTCTCTATTAGTTTAGCCCTTTCCTCCATAAATACCCCTTTCAAACTACAAAATTCTCAATTTTTCCTTTTTTTCTAGTTAATGCTCCTTTTCAGTAGATTCATTCAAAGTGGTTGGATCTAAAAATAGCCTATGGAGGAATGGGTTAATTCAAAATTTCAAAAAAATTGTGTTGACTGGATTCAGCTTTACAAACTTATGAAGGGGAGAGATTTGGTCTCTAAATAGTGTAAATACAATTACTTTTCTTCCATAATATTACCCAAAGGGTAAATGATTTTTCTGCCGATTTCACAAAACTAAAGATCA
The DNA here is from genome assembly GCA_963576725.1 of Azorinus chamasolen. NCBI lineage: Eukaryota > Metazoa > Mollusca > Bivalvia > Cardiida > Solecurtidae > Azorinus > Azorinus chamasolen. The sequence goes on along the minus strand of OY755243.1, from coordinate 371,527 downwards.
ATGAAATACAAATTTTGTTCCAGCAAATTTTAGATGAAATTGCCAAAGAACTTGAGAAAGATAGTGAATGAAAAATCCTAGAGTAAGGTGACTTTCCAATTAAACTGGAAAATGCCCTGTCACCTTTATCTGTCCATTTTCTTCTCTAATTGTCAATGAAGATTTTTGAGTTGTCAGCAGATCTTGAAGGTCCTCATTGATAATCTACAAAAAAACAGACAAAAAATGTAACAGGAATTCAAGAATACTCACCAAAACTTCAAACATATGCAAATAACACACATAACAGTTGTGGGGAGACTTGATATGTACAGCCAGCATGTCAAGCCCTATTGCAGACAAACTCCATGTCAGATAACACACAGAAAAGGGAGATAATTCAAAATCATGTGGTGCTCTGCAGTTCTAGAGTTCTTTAACTGGACACTCAGTCTATTCATGAATGAGATGCAGGATTACAATTAAATCATTACAAGGCCAATTTCATTATAATGTACAAAATCAGAAGGAATGAAACATGCATGAATGGGCAGCCAGAGAATTAATCACCATTGTGGTGACTACGTCTAGCTGACCACAAATAAGCTCAACAAAATAATGGCATATTTTTCTATCCTCTAAAAACATAGTATTTCTTCATGAATTCAAAACCTCTGAATTGTTCAGATGCAGTGTCTAACAAAAAGTATTGTATTTCCAAGACACAATCATACAAAAGGGCATTTTAATCATAAAGACTTTAAATGCAGTACTTAAGATGTTTATCAAAATCTCTTACTTTTCAGCCAAACTCTATATTGCTGCACACAGGTGATCTAATGAGTTGCAGCAAGATAAGGTTTGGTGGATAAATATTAAAAATATTTTAATTGTTTACTCCATGAATATTCTGGTAAGAAGTAATGTATGAATGAATACAAGTATCCTTTCTGTTTATGATGGCAAATTAACAAGAAAAGTTTTGGCTCTGGTAAAATTTGTAGAACAGAACTACAATAAAACCACTATATAACGGCCACTAATTTATATCAAGTATTTTGTGTTAAAGGCAGGTGGCTGCTTAAAGCAAGGTGAAAGTAAAACAGAACGCTCCTATAAGAGCGTTCTGTTTTACTTTTACCTTGCTTTAAGCTACCACCAGCCCTAAATACCAACTAAAAAAATTAACACAATTAAGTGGCCGTTATAGAGAGGTTTTACTGTACATAATTCCAAATGCACAGACAGCAGACTCCGTTCAGACAGCCTCTACAGAACTACTCTGTTTACAAAGACATATCTCTGTTTGCTTATGGCATGATAAGTCTGATTCTGCATTTGTCAAAAAAAAAAAAATCCCTTTAAAAGTTAAAGATAAAAAAATAATCTCATAAATATTCATGATGTCTGTTTTTCACATGAATATTGAAAAGGTAAAGGGTTTAATATGTACCTTATCTACAGTTAACTAACCTCTAGGTATGACACATGAACTCTAGAGCTGTAACTAACCTCTAGGTATGACACATGTACTCTAGAGCTGTAACTAACCTCTAGGTATGACACATGAACTCTAGAGCTGTAACTAACCTCTAGGTATGACATATGAACTCTAGAGCTGTAACCTCTAGGTTTGACACATGAACTCTAGAGCTGTAACTAACCTCTAGGTATGACACATGAACTCTAAGAGCTGTAACTAACCTCTAGGTATGACACATGAACTCTAAAGCTGTAACTAACCTCTAGGTATGACACGTGAACTCTAGAGCTGTAACTGTCAGACTGTTCCTCTATCTTCTCAAATATATCGGACACTATTCGTGGAATGACACCCATGGCATCAGGGTCCATCCTTAGAGATTCTGCATAACCACCCCCCATTGTGAAAGTCTTCCCACTGCCGGTCTGACCATACGCCAACACTGTCGCATTATACCCTGAAAATATCCCAAAAGGAAATTTTTAACTCTGTGCATGCTAAGCAATGGTCTGTAAAACAAGAGCACCGCAAGCAGGTGCAACGCTCGTCTGTCATCATTGTCAAGATGAACATGCATACCAAAAATTAACGTTGTAAATGAAAAATTGAAGAAGTTATGGTCAATGTTAAGGTTTCAGACGACGACGACGACGACAACGACGACGCTGGGGCTACAACAATAGCTCATGATTTCTTCGAAACAGACGAGCTAAAAATTGTTATCATTTCGAGAGTTCATCCATTCTTCCATTTGTCTTAATATATATAATGTGTCAACTAGTTTGGATCCTGATGTCATGAGATGCCTAGTTACCCAGCATCTCATCAGGATCCATAGTTTGCATGGGTTATTACGAACTCACCTCTAGCATGCATCAACAGGTCACCTTCAGAATACTAAGCAGCAACTAGAATTTTAATCATTTTCTTGATTATAATACTAGTCGTATTCTCTTTCTCTATCAGGCACTACTACAAGCTATACTCATGATTTAAAAACTGGTATTACTATATCATATATCTGGTAGTACTTCAATAAAACCACATTTACTATTTTCCGTTTATCTGTAACCATTTACTCCAGGAATATTCATACAAGAAATAATGACTGTATGAATATTAATTAGCTGCTTTTTTATAATGGCTATCTAGCTTTCATGAGGCTTTCAAAACAGCCCTACTAGATCATCGCTAATAATAATGGCGTCTCTTCTCACCCATCGTGTAAAAGCCTTTATAGGATTCTACGACATATAGATAGTTAGACACAGATACAGAATGGCATAACAAGGGATTTTTTACCATGGCAGAAACTGAAGAATTATATCTATGTAATTCCATAAGAAAACAGAGCAAACCCTGGTCAGACAGCTCTTACAGGAGCTATCTGATCTGTGTCTACTCTACTTGCAAAGGTGTTAAAAGGCATGCCTATGGACTAAAGGGTTAAAAAAAATTACTGTGGAAAATCGTAAATAGAAGTCAATAAAGATATATTGAAGCCAGGACATAATGCTAATTTCACTGGTCATCTATTTGCTTTCAGTCATTAGATTGAAACATTTTTCAAAATGTTTGCACTAGTTAATAAAAATATTACTAATAATTAGTAATACAATCTAAGTATCAAACACTTTGGTAACAGATGAGAACCAATTCAAGCAACTCAGACTTGTATTTCCTGTATTTCTCCACTAAAGCATATCTTGCAGGTACGAGGGGCGTTCATTAAAGATATCCCCTGACCTACTTCCGGTTTACTAGTTAGAAAGTTGAAATTCTACAAGGACATCGCAAATGGTGCATTCCGAACTAATGGAAGTAACTCTAAGTATAATCAGAGCGAAGTATATCAATTTACATGACGTTTTATAAACTAAATAACATTCACTCATTTGGGCATGTTGTTTGAATAATATTATCTGACACCATAATTGTTCACAACATAACGCTGTAATTTACCTGTGTCATGATCACTGGGCATACATTAGCGGCTTCGGATCAAAAGCCCAATACACACCTCGAACTGTCAGTCTGTGAAGTGTGACTTCAATAAAAACACCCTTAATTCCATGCAAACAAACACTTTGGAGACGAAAACCAGGGCTCAAGCAAGAGGGCGATTTGGGAGAAAAAGTCTCCCTAACCCTGCTGACTTCTCCCTGTTTTGAGCTGAGGGAGAAGTTTTATAATATAGAACATATAGGGAGATACAAAATCCAGACCAAACTTCTCCCTCAATATCACAAAACTTCTCCCTAATGGAGAAAACAGTTGACAAATGTTGCAAAAGCAACTTAATTAACCCTTTCTGGCTTTCAGTGTGGATAACAAGTCACTATAAAAATTCCCTTTACAAACACTTAACAGTGCAGACTCAGATGAGATGGCTCTTAGAGGAACACTCTCATCAGGGTCTGCACTGTTTCTCGTTTTACACTTTTCTTTAAAAAATCCCTGAACATTCACTGTAAGCTTGACCTGTTTGAAGTTTGGTATAGTCCATTTGAAAATAAAATTCAGCATTGAAAGAATTAATATCTGCTATGAAAATTGTCCTACCTCTAAAAACATGTTTTATCAATTTCTGCACTGCCTCTTCATAGACAGTTGCTTGACTGTCTGTTGAGGATAAAACATAGTCAAATGTGAAACTACGATCTTTCCCAAGGATCAACTGGGGTTCATTTGGAACAAAAGTTACACAAATTTGACATCCTTCATCAGTCTCCTTCTGAATAAGTGGCCGGACTCTGACAGCCACTTTCACTGGTATTGCTTCAGACATTCTGCAAAAATAATACATATAGCAAATAATCTATAATTACTCCAAGAGGACCCTGTACATATCTAAGTACTATCATAATTACAAATAAGGAGTCTTTTTTTCAAAAGCAATTTTCCTAACTGTACATAACAAGGAATGTTTTTTTTATGTTTACCAATCATCATCATAACAGAGACCCCGATAAAATGCTTAAACCTTAAAGAATTGTCTCTCAGTGTTTGGTGGAGAAATGATGATTTTTGTACAAATGTAGTTGCATACAGCTATACGCACATTTTCCTATTACTCTGTCATAATGTGCTTTCCTGCTCTCTTAACCCTTTCCTTCATATAAACGCATTTTCACAAATTTGCAAACAGAGCAGACCCAGATCAGACGTATCCTATAGGTCGTATAGGAGCAGGACTCAAGCAAGAGGGCGATTTGGGAGAAAAAGTCTCCATAACACTGCTGACTTCTCCCTGTTTTGAGCTGAGGGAGAAGTTTTTATACATAGAACATATAGGGAGATACAAAATCAGGACCAAAACTTATTCCTCAATACCACTAATTGACTAAACTTCTCCCTGATGGAGAGCTTCAGCTTGAGCCCTGAGGAGCTGTCTGATCAGGGTCTGCTGTGTTTGATTTTGGCATGATACAGACCAGATTCTAGTCTTTGTCAAAGCAAAACATTCCCTTGAGAAGTGTACAGTACGTACATTATAAAACTTCAGTTTATAAATATTCATGAGCACTTTGACAACTTTTGCAACATCGGAGCTTTGACAACTTTTGCAACATCGGAGCAGAATAAGATCCTGATTTATTTGATGAAATTTTTTCTTCAATTTCATGTGATTTTTTGCTTCATGTCGGGGGCTACTGCCCCCAAACCCCCACTTTTACGAAGGATTCAAATCAAAATGGTGGCGGGCATTGTTGTTTATGCACATGCGCAGTACACGTACTGGTAAAGTGCAGTCTAGCCTAGACTGCACTTTACTGGTACGCATACACCATAAACAACAATGGTCGCATTCAACTTGTGTGGGGGTTTGTGGGCGCCAGCCCCAATATGCAGCAGATTTAATAACATGAAAATAAATAATCCAGGCTCTTATTCTGCTCCGTGTTCTCTGCATTAACAGCAAATGTTTGTCGAAGTGCTCGTACACATACCGGTAAAGTGCAGTAGTCCCTCAGTTTATAAGTCTCATGTTGATTTCAGCCATGTTTGTTTTGACTAAATTAATTTAGTAAATTAAAAGGATCGTGATCGGTTGGTGACAAGTTCTGATTGACGAATTTAAAACAAAACGTCACAAAACTCTACCCTTGGAGCTAAGCTGCTTCCAACCGAAAGTGTCCAATAAAGGTGACACAAGTCTACACTGTAGACTACAGTGGAAGGGCCAGTATATTTCTTGTTATTAAACTTCTCGCCCAAATTTTGCATTAACGTGGTTCTCCCATTTGGCTTGATAAAAAATTATCTGACATGGCACATCGGAATACTTGACTTTTAACCCCTTTTATTACTGGAGATCAGAGAAAATATGCAGTCGGCTTTTAAAGCACTTCAGCTTGTGTTTCATTATGCATATTGTTTGTAAACTCGACGTTATAAATAAGTTTTACTTGACTTCACTTGAGCCTACCTCAGCTGTTTTGTTTTTTGGACCACTTGAATGTCTTCCGAATGGACCGCGCTTTTACTCTGGTTTCCTATAGCGTAACGTAGAAACGAAAACCAGCACTTTTTGGCTTGATTAAAACTCGGCCAAGGAATACATTGCGGCGTCTATTTACCACATGATTTAGAATAAATAAATATGTAAACAAAAAGATAAACAAAGCAGAGCAACTAATCAGCCCCCCCCCCAAAAAAAAAAACCCAACAAATACAACAACAACAAAAAATAAAAAAAAAATGAATGAATGATGGATGGAGGGATTAATGGGGTACGCATGCTTACATCTTTAAGCAAGTACATTAGTAGGGAAGTATGAAAGAGACTATATATAAACTTACTCATTCAAATAAATCATGCATTTATGTTTTACTTACCAGTTTTCTATGGTGATCTGTATGGTCCGATCTGTAGCTTAAAAATTAGATGATCAATAACTTACAAGTATATTTTAATAGTAATTTATTGTGATATCTTGTTCCCATAATTTTTGTTTGGGTTGTGATAAGTCATACATAACCAATCAAATGATATGTGAGTGGAAATGTGCTTGTCTTTTGATAAAATATACAATACATGTACTTTACCAAATATTTTATCAGTAAGGTTCATTGAAAAATAGTCTAATGCTGCAGGCTTCGGTTGGCAGTTAGCTTTTAAGAATAATGTACATGTAGATTCTTAACCTGTTTCTGCCATGGCCAAAATTTCCTGTGTTCATGTAGCCGGGTAGAGATTATGGTGAAATAAGTTGATAGGCTTTACTGTGTGGCTTGGTAGCTCAGTTGGTAGAGTGTTGGCATGGTAAGCCAAAGGCCCTGGGTTCGAGTCCCAGTCGAGTCACAACTTTTTCACCATGTTGCATTCACATGCCATCATAACAGTTTATCTCATTTATATTCATGATGTACATCTTTATTTCTTACAAAACTCGTATTCAAGTGTTACAGAGTCAAAATATCATGTAGATGCAGATGTAACTGAAATTTTGTACTGAACAGGTCATCAAGACACCATACAGTGTAGACTTTAATTCATATTTTAACCATGACCAAGAAACAATGGTGTGATGAGATTTACTGATAAAACCTAAGGAGAGAGAGACAGACAGATAGATAGATAGATAGATAGATAGAGAGAGAGAGAGAGAGAGAGAGAGAGAGAGAGAGAGAGAGAGAGAGAGCAGAAAATGATGTTTATCATTTTTTGGTTTTAATTCTAAGGTCAGTACATGATTTGGACAATGTTGATAGGCATGTACATTTGCTGTTCTTTTTAATGTCATGGTGCTGTTTGAGTGACTGTGTGTTTTGTATCTGATGTTTCATGCATGACTCATACAAGGCATGTACATTTGCTGTTCTTTTTAATGTCATGGTGCCGTTTGAGCGACTGTGTGTTTTGTATCTGGTGTTTCATGCATGACTCATACAAGGCATGTACATTTGCTGTTCTTTTTAATGTCATGGTGCCGTTTGAGCGACTGTGTGTTTTGTATCTGGTATTTCATGCACGACTCATACAAGGCATGTACATTTGCTGTTCTTTTTAATGTCATGGTGCTGTTTGAGCGACTGTGTGTTTTGTATCTGGTGTTTCATGCATGACTCATACAAGGCATGTACATTTGCTGTTCTTTTTAATGTCATGGTGCTGTTTGAGCGACTGTGTGTTTTGTATCTGGTGTTTCATGCATGACTCATACAAGTACCTTTAGATGGTTAAGTAGGCTGATTATTATGCACATGAATTTCTGATCAAGTTTGGTAGAGATTGGATAAAATGTTTCTCAAGAAACAGAACATTAACCCATTCCCTCATAGGCTATTTTCAGACCAAACCTCCGAATAAATCTACTGAGAAGGGGCATTTACTAGAAACAAGAGGGTCATGATGGCCCTGATATCACTCACCAGACAATCAGAGGAGAAGATTTTCATAGTTTTCATTAAATATTTCTAAAGAAAACTGGCCACCTCTGGGGAGAGGTCAATTTTGACCCCTGGGGCATAATCTATATTTTTGTAGAGGACCTGAACATGATGCTATGTGCCAAATATGAAAGCTGAGAACCTTCTTGAGAACCTCTTGGGCGGGGTCAATTTTGACCCCAGGGGCATAATTCAAATTTCAAATTTTCAATATATGTTTCTATTGAAAACTGGCCAACCATGGGGCGGGACCAATTTTGACCCCAGGGGCATAATTTATATTTGTAGAGAACCTGAACCTGATGTATGTTTTTTTTAGAAAACTGGTCACCCCTTGGGCTTGGCCAATTTTGACCCCAGGGGCATAATTGATAAAAACAAATTGTAGAGGACCTGAACAGGATGCTATGTGGTGCAAATTATGAAAGCTGAGACTTTTACCTCCCAGTTTCAGAAGAGAAGATTTTCAAAGTTTTCACTATATGTTCTATTTAAAACTGGCCACCCCTGGGACTGGGCCAGTCTTGACCCCAGGGGTATAATTTATATAACTTTTGTAGATGACCTGAACATGATGCTATGTGCCAAATATGAAAGCCGAGAACCTTCCAGTTTCAGAGGAGAAGATTTTCAAAGTTTTCACTATATGTTCTATTGAAAACTGGCCACCCCTGGGACTGGACCAATGTTGAGCCCAGGGGTATAATTTATATAACTTTTGTAGATGACCTGAACATGATGTTATGTGCCAAATATGACAGCTGAGAACCTTCCAGTTTCAGAGGAGAAGATTTTCAATTTTTCACTATATGTTCCTATTGAAAACTGGCCATCCCTGGGATGAGGCCAATTTTGACCCCTGGGGCATAATTTATATACCTTTTGTAGAGGACCTGAACATGATGCTATGTGCCAAATATGAAAAGCTGAGAACCTTCCAGTTTCAGGGATGAAGATTTTCAAAGTTTTCACTATATGTTTCTATTGAAAACTGGCCACCCCTGGGACTGGGCCAGTCTTGACCCCAGGGGTATAATTTATATAAGTTTTGTAGATGACCTGAACATGATGCTATGTGCCAAATATGAAAGCTGAGAACCTTCCAGTTTCAGAGGAGAAGATTTTCAAATTTTCACTATATGTTCCTATTGAAAACTGGCCATCCCTGGGATGGGGCCAATTTTGACTCCTGGGGCATAATTTATATAACTTTTGTGGAGGACCTGAACATAATGCTATGTGCCAAAGATGAAAGCTGAGAACCCTGTAGAATCAGAGTAGAAGATTTTTAAAGGTACAAATTGTTGATGACAGACAATTAACACATGACGCACGCCGGACATCAGGCGATCACAAAAGCTCACCCTGAGCACTATGTGCTCTGGTGAGCTAATAAAGGGAAAAAATTAGAATTGTATATTTTCGAACCCATTCTGATAAATAGAGCATTAAATCTTTGCTTTATTGAAGCAAATATTCTATATATCACAATGGTCTCAAAATGTAATTTTTACAGAGACATCAAAAGGTGTCAATATGAGGGAATGGGTTAAGAGTGAATTCATTTCATCAAGTAAGGAGTATAATTTTAGAGTGACTAAGACAATTGTGCTGAACCCTTTACACCATGTAGACACATTTTTACATCTTTGCAGAATAAACCCGGATCAAATGGATCTTGAAGGAGCCATCTGATCTGGGTCTGCTCCATTTGCTTATGGAATAATATATATCTGATTCTATAGCTTTTGCTATGCCCAAACATTTCTGTGTATAAATATGCCATTATAAAAAATCAATCATGTAATTAATATTCATCGTGTCATTATTTCATTAAGTCAAAATGGTCAAGAATTCACATGTATTACCCATAGCTATTGTGATCAAGTTTGATAGATTCAATGAAATTTACTCAAGATAGAGGATTAACATCATCAATAGATGTTGTGCACCCACTACAATACAGTGGAAACTTCTAAAAAGCATCCAGCCAAAAGAAGTCCAATTCTCATTTAGCCTAATACAGGATGAATGCTATGTATAAATCTGTCATAGATTTCTGTATTATTTTCATTCTAGATTACACAACCACCTGCTTTTAAGAACTTCCATGTTTATTCATTAACCCTTTCCTCCATAAATACGCCATTCTACGCCTCTGTAATAGTCACTTCTTGAAACCATTGTAATAAATAGAGCATTTGCTCCTATAGGAGCAAATGCTCTTTTTATCACAGTGGTTTCAAACTACAAAATTCTAAAAGTTTCCTTTTCTCTAATAAATGCTCATTTTGGGTAGATTCACTCAAAGAGGTTGGGTCTAAAAATAGCCCATGGAGGAATGGGTTAAGTGGCAACTGTAGAGAAGTTCTACTGTATTCCTCTGTATCTCTTGCATATGAAAATGGGCCAGCAAAATAAACTTTTTATATAATCAAATTCTGAAGAGAGGTGATCCCCCGAAAGCAAAAATTGCAACACAAAAGGAGAAAATTGCAGACTCGGTTTTATTGAGTCTGTTTATGAGCAGTAATTGAAAGTGCAACACTGCTCACGCCCCCTAGCACCGGCTTAAGTGATATTCAATTTTCAGAACAAAAAGTACTGAAATTCATGATCTCGAAGGATCAGAAAGTATAACACTGAGAATGAAGTACGGGGCGACGTTTTACGGCTGCCACACAAGCACTTAACACCGGCTGTTGTGAAAATTATAAATTCGATCCGTTGTATAATTTATGAGAAATTTTTAGTCTAGTACATAAACAAGAGATGTTTGTAAAACATATATTTGCCCCCTTCCCAACCAATGCCAGCCATTCTATATTTTTTACCTTTGACCTTGATCTTGACCTATGGTGATCTGACCTTGACCTTCTGACCTTAAAATCAACAGGGCTCATTTACTCACTATGACCAACACCCCTACTGAATATGTAGGCCTTTAGTAAAAAGATCAATGAGTTGCTGATCAGAATCATTTGATTTACCAACCAAAGTTTTGACCAAGTGTAGAATCAATGAGAAATCAAAAGTGTTTAAAAGTAGTTCCACGAAGTGTAACAGAAGATGATAAATGGTTTAAGAACAAACTAAAAACTTGTTTTATTAAATATTCATTTATCGATCAAAATTTTCAATTCAAGCTCAAGCAGAACTAAATTGGGTAAATGCTTCAAGAGAGAGTCCACACCCTTAACCCATTCCCTCATATTGACGACTTTTGACGACTCTGTAAAAGTCACTTTATGAAACCATTGTGATAAATAGAGCATTTGCTCCTATAGAGCAAATGCTCTATTTATCACAATGGTTTCAAACTACAAAATTCTAAATTTTCCTTTTCTGCAGTTAATGCTTCTTTTTGGTAGCTTCATTCAGAGGTTGTATCTAAAAATAGCCTATGAGGTAATGGATTAATGTATTTTGCCAAACACGTGTCTGTGATACAATCAGATTATGCACAGAAGGGATGTGTTTTGTGCTACTTATCAGAACACTAGCCTTCCAACATTCCATAACTAGAACTTCAGTAAAACCACTCGACAATGGCAATTATTGCAAGTAGCTTAATGTAGGGATAAAAGTAATGCAGAAAGCTCCTAAAACTGTTGTATAAGCCCATGTTCCTTCATTATGTGACCGTTTAAGAGAGGTTTAACTGTATTCCCTAGTACTCATAATCAATATACATGTTGTATATAACACAAAAGCAGTGAGTTAGCTCCGCATTGTAAGTTATTGTCCTTTGCTACCATACCCTTTTGAATATTAATGTACGGAATAATTACATCATGAATCAAAAGACCGATAAGTAGTAAGTAGTAGTAGTAATATTTATAAGCTGAATTTCTATGATAGCATATCGACGGCTTGGTGCAAAACTATTGTAACTCCTTGTGAAGGAGTTACAATAGTTTTGCACCAAGCCCTCGATATGAACACAAGAGTTTTTGGTATTGGTAAATATTGGTCAGGTCGGTTATAAGCAAAGACAGATTCTGTAGGAACCGTCTGATCAGGGTCTGCTCTGACCCTGATCAGACGGTTCCTACAGAATCTGTCTGGTCTGGGTCTTCTCTGCAATGACATGAAAAAATTTTGTATGAGAGAAAGGGTCAAATTTGAATCCTATTGAGAGACCCAATTGTTCAATGTCCAATATGGATCCAAACTGTGTGTATAGGTCATTATGAATGTGCCGCTAGCGTGCAAAGATGAGGCATGAATCTATGTACAGGGATATATGTTTACAGGTCTACAAAACATGAAAATAAGACAACAAAAACCAATTGTTTTTAACTTGTTTACTTAATATTTTATATCAGAATTTCATCTGCAATATACAAAGTTATTCAATAAATGAATACCGGTATACATGTACATATACTAGAAACATATCTTCGAAATTCATATGACCAACCTCCTATTAAGTGTGATAGTCATATGCTAAAATGTTTCCTTGTTGATGACTCAAAACTACTTTTTTGCTCATTATTTTTTCTGACCATGGCATACGAGTATGATTTACATTTAATGCAGATACTTGACGTATGGTCTACTAGTGACTACTAGTGACCTTGAATGTTGAACCAATGACAAAGTTACAGATAGTGTATACCATATGTAAATGAGGCAAACAGGTGAGACTAGTCATTCCTCAACCAGGCAACATACATGTAAACAGGGTTCATCTGGTACATGAAGAATAAGCTGTGCTGTTGCTAGCATAATTTCTAAACAATACTGCCTCTATAGTAATCACTTAATGAATAAACATGTTGAATATTCATGTAAGAAATAATGACATCATGAATATTTATTATCAGAATTTTCATAATGTAAAATTTTCAAAGTTTAAATCAAATCTTATCTCATGTCATAAGCAAACAGAGCAGACCCTGATCAGATGGTTTCTACAGGAGCAGTCTGATCTGGGTCTGCTCTGTTTTCAAGGACATGAAACTGCATTTACAGTAAAACCTCTCTATAACGACCACTAAATTGTGTTAATTAGTTGGTATTTTAGACAGGTGGTTGCTTAAAGAAAGGTGAAAGTAAAACAGAACGCTCCTATAGGAGCGTTCTGTTTTACTTTCACCTTGCTTTAAGCATCCACCTGCTTTTAACACATATGTGATGTAATTTAGTGGTCGTTATAGAGAGGTTTTACTGTATACAGGAAAGGGTAAATGTACGATGAAGGTAATGCACACAGCTCCTATGGGAAATTTATGCAAAACTTTCATCCTTCATTAAACTACCACCTGCTATTAAGTACCAGAATCAGACCTGTTTGGGTCATTTTAGAGAGGTTTTACTGTATAAACAATGTTTTAGGAAACAATTTGCACTAATCCTAATTATCTTCTAATTCCTAGATCAAACGACTCCTGAAGGAGCAATTTGATCAGGGTCTACCCTTTTTGCTAACAAGTTAGTCTAAATAAAAGTCACAAAAATGGCACTAAATTCAATTATGATAAAAGTCACAAAAATGGTACTAAATTCAATTATGCAGTTTTGCGAACTCATGTACAGAGATTTGTACAGTAAAATAGTCTCAATCAGTGATTAAGCCTTTCTTCTCATACTGAGATGTACAGTGTCAGTTTCAAGTCATATATCACATAGCAACTGAATATATTTTTGTTGTGCTGAATATTTTGCTTGTCCTATGACGATGTTAGAAAATGTCTTATCTCTCTCTCTCCTGTGCTTGCATTGTCCATTATTACCCTTATTTCATGTGTAACCACAGCAATTTTCAGAACATGAAAATACATCACCTGAGATTTTGTGCCAATTTTTTCCTGCCCTTAAATTATTGGCTGAGACAAAATGAAAATTTGAATATTTACATGTAAATTATATAAGCACGGTACTTGCAAAAGGAAATTTTGAAGTTTACCATAATATTTTAGCATGTTTATAACTTTCATCCTTGCTAACAATCAAACAATAGTTTCCCGTACAAATCTGACATATATTGTATATCTTTTACATCTAAGTTTAATTAACCCTTTACTCCATAAATACTCCTTTCTGCGCTTTTGCAAACAGAGTAGACACAGATCAGCTGGCTACTATAGGAGCCCTCTGATAAGGGTCTGTCCTGTTTGCTTAAAATATAATATAGATCTAATTCTACAGCTACGGCCGTGGCCGAAAGGTCCTGTTTTCAAGTGGTATTAAAAAAATCTAATTAATATTCATGGTATCATTATTTCATTACAGGAATATTCATGGAGTAAAGGATTAAATAGCACAAATGTTACCTGATGGCAAGAGATTAACAATTTGAAGAAAATTTTGATTAAGTAAAAAGTCTTACCCCCATAAGAAGTGTTATCATGCATGTCCCTTGATTTGTGTCTTTTCTAATAATTTAACATCATGACAAAACATATTACTACATGGGCACAAAGTCCCCAATAAAGTAACACAAAAAAATTGATAATACTCTTTCACTTAACACTTTACCTGAAAATATTCAAGAAATAATCACACCATGAATATTACGAGAATTTTTTTTATTATGGTGTACGAACACAGGATGTTTTGGCTATGGCAGCAACTAGAATCAGATCTATGACATTCTATAAGCAAATAGAGCAGACCCTGATCATATGTCTCCTATAGGAGCTGTCTAATATTGGTCTACTCTATTTGCTGTCACATCAAAAGGCATCTTAACCCTTTCCCTCATATAAACGTGTTTTCACGCTTTTGCAAACAGAGTAGACCCAGATCAGACGGCTCCTATAGGAGCTGTCTGATCAGGGTCTACTCTGTTTGCTAATGGAATTTGAAAGATATGTTTTACTTTCTAAAATGGCTACAATATTCCACCTTCTATATGACATTATAACTATTTTGTTCATGAGTATTCAGTAGGTATTGAAATTTGGAATAAACACATAACAGGGAAAGGGTTAAAAGGTACTGGTTCAAACCACTTTCACAACTAAATTAACATGATGGGGAAGAAAAAGAGGAGGTAGTTCCTGTACAGTTAAGTGATTGTCAGTCGAAGATCTTAACTACTCTGCGGCCTCCGTGGCCAAGAGTTTATGGTCGTTGACTGACAATAACATGTCCCTCACCACTTCGGTTAGAAACCCAGCCTGGCTATTCTAATTTTTTACTTGAGGCAGCCTTTCAGCAGGTCAGCAACTACACCTGGGTGTTCTACTGCACACGAAAAACTGCAATTTATTCTATACATGAAAAACCACTGGGGTCTTCCTCAACTTGTTACAATGTAATTAGCTAGACGCTGTGATATGACTTAATACTGTTAAAGCAACGTAAAACCCATATACAAATTATCATGTACAGTCCAATTGAACTTGTTTGACGGGGCTACATAGCAAACACAAGACTGACGTTGTCCATACATGAGGCCTACTTTTATGATACTGTTTCAGGAATCATGCCAATGCCAAAACATTAATTGGTTTATCGAATAACCCTTTAATTAAGAGATATGCAGCATCTTTTTAGCATTTTTGCGAACAGAGCAGAACCTGATCAAATTGCTCTAGTAGGAGCCATATGATCCGGGTCTGCTTTGTTTGCTTATGAAATTATATTGATCTAATTCTAATTCAACAATTCCTTGTTCATAATACCAGTATAAAATTCAGCTAATTATTTATAGTCATTGTTTCTCACATGCATATTCATGTTTAAAGGGACAATATGCCAACTACATCACAGAGAATACGTAAGTCAATTTCAATGTCAATACAATGTGTATTTATCCTTTGTTAATACATAAGTAATTATATATATATATATGAACATTGTTTCAACATAAAAACATATGTACCCGGTACTGATTTTCCTTCAACCATATACTCTTTCATTCAACATGCAGGAATTAACCCTTTGAATATGGAAGTTTCAAAGTGGAACAGCCCTTTATTGATTTACAATAGACTGATAGAGTCCATTCAGCATGAAAGAGTATAATTTGAAAGAAGATTTTCCTGCATTCAAAGTGTTAAAGCATCAAGAGAAACTAGCACTTAACCATTGCACACAGAATTGACATCCCAAATAAACGGCTGGTTCGAAAAAGCAGCATATAATCTTGGTCAAGATAGTCTGCATTTCTGAATCCACTGGCAAATATCTTACAAGTCTTATGGGACAGTTGACCTGGGATAAGTCTGTCTGCAATTTCTGAGTGCTTTTTACAATTTTTACTCTTGGCAAGCCAATATTGTTGACCGCTACACTTTTTAACTTTTCCTTTTATTTCTCTTGAAACAAACAGTTTGGATCCTGTGGAGACACTGAGTTACCTGGCTAATTATCTGAATTCATTGTTTGTGAAGGTACTAATAATAAGCATGCTAGTGTGCAAAAAGTTAACCCTTTAATCTGTGAATATTCTTTAAAGAAATAAAGAATTCATGAATATTAATTAGCTTAATATTTATAATGGCATATGAACAAGAAAAGTTTTGGCCATGGTAAAAACTGTAAAATCATATCTATACAATTCCACAAGCAAACAGAGAAGACCCTGATCAGACGGCTCCTACAGAAGCTGTTCGGTCTAGGTCGACTTTGAAGAAAAACTCACAACTGTTTGTAAATCTCTTAGCTTGGTGACCATGATTTGTAGTAATGTATAAAGTATGTAACATTAACTGTACTGTTGCAGCACACATAGAAGGTGGAGATAAGTGAAACAATTTTTTTTTTTATAGAATTAATCAGTTTTTTCAAGGATACGGCGGGAGCGGAATGTAGAACAATGTCCTACATCCTTAGAAACGGCTCTAGCTAACGAAAAATAAGAAAATAATGCCTCTTTAATATCTGGTGAAAATAGTAGCCAACTGAATATAATTAAAATGACAAATACCTAAAACATCTACTGGCATACAAACTAAATAACCAAATAATACAAAATATTGCACAAAATAAAACAATGCTAGTACATTATATACTGTCAAACATAGTGATAAATGTATGCTATATATATACCATGATGTTTACTTAATCCTTTACTCCATAATTAACTCATGTAATAAATAATGACACCATGAATATTGATATTGATGCATTTTTATAATGGCACATGAACACAGCAATTTTTGGCCATGGAAGAAACTGTAGAATTAAATCAGCAAACAGAGTAGACTCTGATCAGACGGCTCCCACAGGAGCCGTCTGATCATAGCCTACTCTGTTTGCAAAGGCATAGAAAGGTGTATTTATGGAGTAAAGGATTAAATCGTAGATGGAAGGACAAACCTTGACATAGAAAGTGTTGCAGGATACAGAAAATAACACTTTAACCCTTTACCTCAAAGAAGACCTTTACAAATAAAGAAGACCAAGATCTGACCTCTCCAGTAGGAACCATCTGATTCTACAGCTTCTGCCATGGCCATAAAATCCCCGTGTTCAAAGGTCAGTATAAAAATTCAGATAATTAATATTATTCATGATGTCATCTTTTTTTTACATGAATATTCATGAGGTAAAGGTGAAATTTTATACAGGATGTGACACAACTAGTGAAAAACTAGTCAAGTAATTATTCATATAGTAGCAAATGGCAAGACAAGTAGTTAACATGGCAATATGCAAAACTTTATCAATTACAGTTAAACCTCTCTAAAATGACCACCTAAAAGAGACAAAGTGCTAGGTCCTAAAGTCAGATGGAAGCTTAATGCAGGACGAACATAATACAGAAAGCTCCTGTAGCTGCATAACTTTTTTCGTCCTGCATTATAAGCAACAACCTGGTTTTGAAGACACCAATATCTATTGATTAAATGGTCACTTTACAGGGGTTATATTATAAGAGTTTTCAGAAAAAGAGAGCCATAACAACCCAAGCTCATCCGAGTCATAGGCTATTCACTAATTGTGCACCTCAACATGGTTTAATAGGCTAAAATCACTGTAACCGAATTCCTAATAAAAGAATACATGTATTACATATATTCTTTTATTTTTCAAGAATTCCTTTTAATAATCCATACAGAGAAACAGGACGACTATATGGATAATGTTTGCATTTCAGTGAAAAGTCTAAATGTTCACTTTTGCCAAGAGACATAACTCACTATACATGATAGGGTCATGACCCTTCATCAGATGGTGACCTTTTTTGATGACTAAAATGTAAGTTTAAAGAGGCTAGCTCCAAAAGATTTGTTGATGATATGGCTATGATAAAAGGTTTAATCATGGCTGATTACTTGAAAAATCATTTTATGATGGTCATTTCGGGGAAATCATAAGCACTCCTTGATGGCCTTGTACCTAATTTTCAGTAATTTACAATTGCTCTATATTATTAGAAGTTCCTATGATAAGAAAATGCATACAAAAGCTCATCTTGAGTACCTAGTACACAAGTAAGATAAAACAGAATCCCCAAACAACAGTAAACCTTGCTAATCCAAATTTTTTAGTACAGAAGAAATTAGAGCTTTTTAAGCAGGTGGCAGCCTAACCCTAACATCAGGTGGAAGTCATGCAGAAACCTCCAAGACTTTCATCCTGCATTAACCCTTTCCTCCATAAATATGCCTTTCTACGCCTCTGTAAGTCACTACTTGAAACCATTAAGATAAATAGAGCATTTGCTCCTATAGGAGCAATGCTCTATTTATCACAATGGTTTCAAACTACAAAATTCTCAAATTTTCCTTTTCTCTAGTTAATGCTCCTTTTCGGTAGATACATTGAAAGAGGTTGGATCTAAAAATAGTATATGGAGGAAAGGGTTAAGCTGCGACTGTCTTAAAAAAACATTACTAATACTTCTTTTGAGTGTTTGGATTAGCGAGGCTTTACTGTATTATGTAACTGAAGAAACTTCATGATCCAAAGGTACCATTAGAGCAGTTTGTGCACAGGTGAACTAAAGAGAAGAACCTCGTAAGATACAATGTGTTCAAATAACTGTATACTACTGAAGAAAAGTTAGCATTTTACTCCATGAAAATTCATGTAAGATATAAAGCATGAATATTAATTGACTGAATACTCATAATGGTATATGAACAAAAGTTCTGACCATGGTCAAAACTATGGAGTCAGATCTATAGAATTCCATATGGAAACAGAGCAAACCCTGACCAGACAGCTCCTATGGGAACTGTCATATCTACATCTACTCTGTTTGCAAGGGTGTAGAAAGGCATCTCAATGGAGTAAAGGTTATAGAGAATGGTGTCATATTATGGTAATCAGATTATTATCAATTATTGAAGAATTTTATATTAACAAAGAAATCTTATATTTCAATGTTAATTTTCTAGCAGATTGTTCACAGGTTAAGTCACAGAAAAGGAGCCTGAAATACCGTATGGTATTATAATATACAATATATCGCTGATAATCTGAGCTTGCAAGGGGATAAATGAAATACTTAGATCATCATGACGCTCATTAAAATCATTACACAAATGTAATTAGTTTCCATTCCCAAGTACTGAATATACTCAATAGTAGACACCAATGTCTGACAACATACACTGTATAGGATTCACTTCATGACAAATAGACAGATGGACCCACTGACTGACCCCCATACCTCAACCACACACATTCTTTTTAAAAGGGGGAATATTAGAATGAACTTGCAATACGGTATTCAGACTATGAGTAATACATAAAACCTTTTTTCTTCCTGTATGAAAATAGAAATAATTGGAGCACGTTTGCTACAGGTATGCCACAAAACTCATTAGGTTGACAAGTTACTCTGAGAAAACAAATGACCTAATACAAAACTAACCCTAGGTAAGACACTAAGGTATGAGAAGGTGACCAACATGCTATATTCATAAAGGTCTTTAGGACCCAATATTTATATAAAACATTTCTGTCTAGATCTGAAGTCAAACCAGTCAGTAAATTTTCAACCTGTGACTCTCAGAATTTTAAGTAATATTTATGATTAATAGTAAGTACATGTAATATTCATTCAGTTTTATTCTTATTTAACCCTTTCCCTCATACAAATGCCTTTTCATGACTTTGCAACTTAGTAGACCCCAATCAGATGGCTCCTATTGGAGCCGTCTGATCAGGGTCTGCTCAATTTATGAAACTATAATAGATCTGACTATACAGTTTCTTTAGATACCAAAATATTATTCTGTGTTTAAAAACAAATCAGCTAATGAATATTCCTGAATTCATCATTTCTTACATGAATATTGAACAGGGAAAGGTTTAAGGAGCTCCATGAATACTGACCATTGACACACACTTTAAGCCTTGTCTGCACACTAGGAGCTAGACTCTAAGCTAGGTTTGTATATCATAGCACAAAAAATAATATTATAATATAACACACAAAACATGCATGTTAAGTACAATTGATAGAGGCTGACTAAATGTAGCCTCGGCTATATACACCCAAAACTCGGCAAAGAAATATTCAACTGCACTTGATGTAAAAACTTAACTTGTAGCTGCTTCAAGGTCTGCTTTAACCCTTTACCTGATAAGAGATGCTTTTTGATGCCTTTCCAAATGGAGTAGATCCAGATCAGACAAATCCTTCAGGAACCGTCTGAATAGGGTCTGCTCTGCTCGCTAATGAAATCATATAGATTCTGCTATGGCTAAAAATTCCTTTGTTCATATACCATTTTCAAAATTCAGTTGATAAATATTCATGATGTCATTATATCTAGCATGAATATTCATGAGGTAAAGGGTTGAATACATTATCTCAAAACTCAATGAGATGCGAGTCTGTGAAGTTCTGTGACCTGATAGTACCTTCAGCCATTCCAAGCAAACATGTACATCTCAGGACAGCAGAGACTGCTAACTGTTCAAGTACTTAGCCTTTATCTTGCAAAAGAGAATCAAAGCAATTGTAAGCATTTATCTATTAACCCTTTCCTCCATAAATATGCCTTTCTACTCCTCTGTAATAGTCACCTCTTGAAACCATTGTGATAAATAGAGCATTTGCTCCTATGGAGCAAATGCTCTATTTATTACAATGGTTTCAATACTACACAATTTTAACATTTTCCTTTTCTCTAGTAAATGCTCAAATTCCTCTTTATTCAATGAGGATGGGTCTAAAAATAGCATATGAGGGATTGGGTTAAAGACTAGCTGAATGTCGTTGTAAAAAGCTTTACGCTTTGTTCTTTTAACATGGCTCAAGTGTTTGGAGGTCAGTGATTGGCTGGCTGACTTTCATGACACTGAGATAGGCACTTTTGGTTCCTCTGGAATTCCATTGACTAGAGTGGCATCTCGAAGTTGATCCAGGAGAAAATTGGAAATGTTGTCTTTGTCATTCTACAAATAACAACAAAAAATTAAAACTGAAAGAATCATACAGTAGACCAGGGCTCTAGAAATCCGGAAAATCGCCGGTCTGGACCGATTTTTGCATTTTGAGACCGGTTTGTATTTCAGAATCTGAAAAAAAATCGGTCCGAAAATCTTAAGCAGACAACGTTCGTAATCAAAATCATCTGCTGAAAGTAACTGTTTTCATTTGACCCCAGCATGAACGTGTCAAGAGATTAAAGGCTAGAGGCCCCGGGCAGTCAGTCCAGTTCCACTTGGTCTCTTCTCAGCTAGCCAATCAACCATGGTAGTAATATTGATAAGACATTAATCTCTTATGACACAAATAGAAGCATTACCTACCTTGTACCTGTTAACAAACACGTTACAGTCCATAGATTTAGGCTACTGTAATTATATTAACGCTGAAAGGTCACTGAGAAATAACATCTTTGCATCGGGTAATCAGTTTTTTAAGAGCAAATACTCTTTTGATATCCATCAGCAACACAATTAACTTTGAACAATCATAACAAAAAGTCAACAACATGTCCGCTTGTTTCACGGTAAAGATTGAACTATTTTTGAGACTCCACATTAAAGAGCTACTTCTAAGGTAGATCCACAAGGGTCTGAAGTGTGCCTGGACCCAAAAATGGCACACATGTGTAAAAAATCCATTCTGGGTCGAAGTCATAGATTACATATAAATACATAAGAATGTATATATATGTAATCAATGACTTCGACCCAGAATGGATTTTTTTACACAGGTTCGTCATTTTGGGGTCCAGGCAAACTTCAGACCCCTGTGGGTAGATCTACATTTATCTGCCAAAAATATGCTGCAGTGAACAGAAAAACAATGTTGGCTTGTTGCTTTCGTTTATCTGATGAGAAATAAGTATGCATCATAAGCTAAATGATAATAACTAATCATGTAAGATTTTAAATACAAACTTGTTTTCTTGCTTCTCTATCAAAGTCTTCAAAACTGCCATTCATGCAAACTTGAAATGTCATTAGTTTTCGCGAATGTCAAATGGTGTTCACAAATTTCGATATTTCATGCTATCATATTATTATATATACAAACTATAAGTTGGCAATAGCCCCTCATAAACATATTACCGGGTGGCTTATGTCCGCATATCACAAGAAGACAAGGGGCAAATGTCCGCTCATCAAGAAATAGGTGGCAAATGTCCGGCGAAAGGGGGGGGGCTAATGTCCGTTTACCGGCTGGACCGGTTGGGATTTGAAAATTTCTAGAGCCCTGCAGTAGACCTATCTTAACCCTTTCCTCCATCAATATTCATGTAAGAAATAATGACGTCACAATAAGTAATCATAATAGCACATGGACACGAGAATTTTCAGCCATGGCAGAAACTGTAGAATGAAATCTTTGTTGTATCAAAAGCAAACAGAGCAGACCCTTATCAGATGTCTCCTATAGGAGCCATCTTATCTGGGTCTACTCTGTTTGCAATAGTGTAGAAAGGCATATTTATGGAGTAAAGGGTTAAGCCACCATTCATTTATTGAACATAGGAGTGTTAAAAAGCAGATGGTTAATGCAGGGCAAAAGTAATGCAGAAAACTATAGGAGCTTTCTGCATTACTTTTGACCTGCATTAAGCTACCACCTGTCCTATAGGCCCATAACTAGACCTCTTTTAGATGGTCACTGAAGACAGGTTCTACTGCATTGTGTTAAACAAATTATCCAATATAAATATTAACAAATCAATTTGGTACCATTTTGATAACTTTAAATTAGACATAGCAGCAAATAGTACAGACTGATCAAGTGGCTCCTCCAGGCGTTGTTTGATCAGGGTCTGCAGTATTTGCCTATGTTTGTTTGTTCCAAATACTTGACACTTGGCATGTTTGGTACTATATTCATCAAATCATTACTTACTGTCCATTTCAATTTACTTTGTCACTGAATTTGAATCGAGAGTTTTATTAATTTCTTACCGGATTGAGATTAAATTTAAACCACTTGTGTCATCGTTTTTCAGGAACTCTGTGCCCTAATTTCCTTTGAATCCATCTTTAAATAAAGATTTTATGCATGAAAACCATATTTTCCCATTGTAAACATATTCATTTCAAATTGCAAATGGCTGACGATTGACGTCGAGTGGAACGTTCGAATTTAACTGAGGGTAAAAATAGCTCTTAAAAGTTGACGTCATACACGAAATTACGTCATTTATTTCATATCAGTTGCAATTCACCCCTGTTGAAAAATGATATGCTCCACTATCCATACATACGGCGGCCATTTGCAAAGAAACAGCTGATCGAATTAGCATGTAGAAAATGCATTTTTGGCATTTTCTTCCTTGTTATTGCATGATATTGAGGGATATTTAGCATGGGAGTTCCTGAAAAACGATGCGATCAAATGAAGTAGATTTAAGGTCAGTGTGACTCGAAATGAAAAATATATCGATTAAAGTTCAGTGACAAAGTAAATTGTAATGGTCAGTAATTCACGTTGAAGAAAATATTCAAAAAAGGGAATTATATAATACATAAATACTTGAATAGCTCTGATCTAATATTTCGACCACTAAGACCTTTTTCAAAGATTATCATGTAGAAATACACGTCACATTTTTGTTATATGCATTCAGCAATAAAATCGAAGAGAATAATCTTTGAAAAAGGCCCTTAGTGGTCGAAATATTAGATCAGAGCTATTCAAGTATTTATGCATTACTTAATTGTTAACTTAAATACATCTCATATTATTGAATTGGGGTTCAGGTTCAACGATGATCAATTTTTTTACGAAATGTCTTTTTGACACCTTTGGAAACAAAGTAGACCCTGGTCAGACGGCTCCTGCAAGATCCATCTGATCAGCGTCTGCTCTATATGCTTATAGAGTATCTTAGATCTGGCTCTATACAATCTGGCATTGCTATGTATTCACTTGTTTAATATAACAATATAAAAGAATTAATTACAGTGTAAGTCAAACTACAAAGTGTGAACATTTTGTATCTGATCAGGGTCTATACTCTGTTTGTAATATAATACGGATCAGGGTCCATGCTTATAAAACTTTTGGTTGAGTCTGAGTTCGTTCTCAAGTTTCTGATTGGTCAGATTTGAGCCAAAGCTTGAGAACTCAAATCTGACCAATCAAAAGCTTGAGAACAAACTCAGACTCAACAAAAAAGGTTTATAAGCATGGACCCTGATCCTACAGTGTTTGCCTACAACAAAATTTCTTTTGAAAATTTTACATTATAAAAATTTAATTAATCATAATGATGAGGTGGTCAAGTCATGCATAAAAGGTTAGCAGTCATATCTCTCCTGCAAATATTGATAAGATTGATGAATGTATATAGGGCCCTAGAGCATTATGAAATTTTGCAAAAACCTTAGATCCAGATCACTGAGGAAAGAATCTCTGATCAGGGTCTGCCCTGAAACTGCCTTTTCTAACAAGGTACAAACTGTTGAACCTGGTCAGGCATCACACTCCAATGAGGTGATTTGTCTGAATCGGCATTGTCCTACAATCCATTTCCAATGACAGATGCCTATGGAACAGATGACAAGTGCTCACCTCATTTATAAAGCCATAATGCACCAGTTCTTCTGCTAGTACAGAAGCATTGTCACGGTTGCCAAAGTCACATTCCAGCTGACGGTTCATCTTGTCGTCCATACGTAATAGCAGAGTCAAATGGTAGGTGACATTGTCAGGAAGTTTACGTATCTGGCAAGACATATTGGTGATGCGACGGGCTTCTACGTCAATTGGTTCTGGTGTCTCAGACTTCTCCTGCTCTGCCATCTCAGGAGTTATGGCCCTTGGTCGCACAGGAGGTTGGGGCAGATCAAATGCCGTCAATGGATAGATGCCATTCCTAATAGAAAATGTACACAGATAATCAATGCTATGGTGAACAAGTCTTTCATTTTAATGAACCTTAGTCAAGTTAGTGTCAACACTTTCATGACAATTAACCAATCTGGGGCATAAAAATGTAGCAGATGACAATTTTTGCAAATGAAAGTTATTTTAAAGTGTTGAAAGGGTTGAAGTTACAGAAAACGGTAAAAATTGCAACAGCTTAGCTATGACTTCACAGAGATTAGGCAAGTTTTAACCCTTAACTCAATGAATATTCATGCAAAAATTAATGACTTACAAGTATTAATCAGCTTAATTTTTAAAATGGCATAAAAGCACAAGAATTTTGGCTACAACAGAAGCTGTAGAATCAGGGTCCATGCTTATAAAACGTTTAGTTGAGTCTGAGTTCGTTCTCAAGTTTTTGATTGGTCAGATTTGAGCCTCTGGCTCAAATCTGACCAATCAAAAGCTTGAGAACTCAAATCTGACCAATCAAATGCTTGAGAACGAAACTCAGACTCAACTAAAAGCTTTATAAGCATGGACCCAGATCCCTAGAACTGCACAGGCAAACAGAGCAGACCCTGATCAGATGACTCCTACAAGAATACAAGCTAACCGATGAAAATCTGCATTTACCAATAATATGACAGACACATTTCATACACATTTTGCAAAAGAGGAAACCCAGATCAGACAGCTCCTAATCAGGGTCTACTCTGTTTGCTTATAAAATAATTATAAAATTATTTGTCTAATTAATATTCACAATTTTTCTTACATAACTATTCATTGGGTAAAGGGTTAAATCATGATCTCATTATTATCTGATTTTTCAAGGTTTGCTGTCAAAGTCAACTAATTTCTGAAAAGCTTTATAACATCAGTATTGACATCAGACCCGAGGTTATAAAGCTTTTTGCTTGAGTCTAACATCATTCTCAAGTATCTGATTGGTCAGATTCTGAGCTTGCTCAGAATCTGACCAATCAGATACTTGAGAATGATCTCAGACTCAGACTCTGGAGTTTTTATAACCGTGTACCCTGACATCAGACAAGTCTAGTCAATTAATGTCAGACTATTTTCTTAATCAATTAATGTCAGGCAATATTAACCCATTACCTCATAGGCTATTTTTCGACACAAGTTCTTTAAATAAATCTACTGAAAAGGATATTATATAGTTTTGAAACCAGTTATAAATGGTTTGGTTTTGGTTTTTATCGGGCTTCTACATCATTTTATCACAATGGTTTCAAGTCCATAATGGGGCATTATTTTGTAAAAAAAAAAGCCTTATAGAGTTATGGCCCTTGGTCAGATTGTAGCCCTTGTGATGTGAACAAGTGTGTGAAGTTTAATAAGATTTGGACAATTAGTAAAGAAGTAATAACCAAAATAAATTTTCCAAATGACAACTACAACAACATGGATGCCAGAGTAACGACATTAGTTCATATTTTTTTCTTAGAAAAACAGACAAGCTAAAATTTAGATTTTGAGAAATCAATGTCAAATTTCAGCCGATCAGATTCACACATTGTGCATGAATGACATGTAATTAGAACTATTCACTCCTTCATTGACATGCTTAGATTGAAGGATTATGCCCTAAAACTTTACACAACATACATGCCTAATTCAAGGATGTAATACTAAACAAGAGCACCGCAAGACCGGGCAATATACGCCCGAAGGCTGTTCTATAAAATTATGTTGAAAAATAAAGGAGGAGTTAGTTGCACAAGAAATTGCTACCCGAAACTATCAAAGGGCAATAACTCCAGAATGAAAAATGATATGAGAGTTATCTCACTGATATGCACAACTACACATCAATATCTATCATTCCTGAAAGTTTGAAGAAATTATGTTGAAAAATAAAGGAGGAGTTAGTTGCACAAGAAATTGCTACCCGAAACTATCAAAGGGCAATAACTCCAGAATGAAAAATGATATGAGAGTTATCTCACTGATATGCACAACTACACATCAGTATCTATCATTCCTGAAAGTTTGAAGAAATTATGTTGAAAAATAAAGGAGGAGTTAGTTGCACAAGAAATTGCTACCCGAAACTATCAAAGGGCAATAACTCCAGAATGAAAAATGATATGAGAGTTATCTCACTGATATGCACAACTACACATTAGTATCTATCATTCCTGAAAGTTTGAAGATATTATGTTGAAAAATAAAGGAGGAGTTAGTTGCACAAGAAATTGCTACCCGAAACTATCAAAGGGCAATAACTCCAGAATGAAAAATGATATGAGAGTTATCTCACTGATATGCACAACTACACATCAATATCTATCATTCCTGAAAGTTTGAAGAAATTATGTTGAAAAATAAAGGAGGAGTTAGTTGCACAAGAAATTGCTACCCGAAACTATCAAAGGGCAATAACTCCAGAATGAAAAATGATATGAGAGTTATCTCACTGATATGCACAACTACACATCAGTATCTATCATTCCTGAAAGTTTGAAGAAATTATGTTGAAAAATAAAGGAGGAGTTAGTTGCACAAGAAATTGCTACCCGAAACTATCAAAGGGCAATAACTCCAGAATGAAAAATGATATGAGAGTTATCTCACTGATATGCACAACTACACATCAGTATCTATCATTCCTGAAAGTTTGAAGAAATTATGTTGAAAAATAAAGGAGGAGTTAGTTGCACAAGAAATTGCTACCCGAAACTATCAAAGGGCAATAACTCCAGAATGAAAAATGATATGAGAGTTATCTCACTGATATGCACAACTACACATCAATATCTATCATTCCTGAAAGTTTGAAGAAATTATGTTGAAAAATAAAGGAGGAGTTAGTTGCACAAGAAATTGCTACCCGAAACTATCAAAGGGCAATAACTCCAGAATGAAAAATGATATGAGAGTTATCTCACTGATATGCACAACTACACATCAGTATCTATCATTCCTGAAAGTTTGAAGAAATTATGTTGAAAAATAAAGGAGGAGTAAGTTGCACAAGAAATTGCTACCCGAAACTATCAAAGGGCAATAACTCCAGAATGAAAAATGATATGAGAGTTATCTCACTGATATGCACAACTACACATCAGTATCTATCATTCCTGAAAGTTTGAAGAAATTATGTTGAAAAATAAAGGAGGAGTTAGTTGCACAAGAAATTGCTACCCGAAACAATCAAAGGGCAATAACTCCAGAATGAAAAATGATATGAGAGTTATCTCACTGATATGCACAACTACACATCAATATCTATCATTCCTGAAAGTTTGAAGAAATTATGTTGAAAAATAAAGGAGGAGGTAGTTGCACAAGAAATTGCTACCCGAAACTATCAAAGGGCAATAACTCCAGAATGAAAAATGATATGAGAGTTATCTCACTGATATGCACAACTACACATCAGTATCTATCATTCCTGAAAGTCTGAAGAAATTATGTTGAAAAATAAAGGAGGAGTTAGTTGCACAAGAAATTGCTACCCGAAACTATCAAAGGGCAATAACTCCAGAATGAAAAATGATATGAGAGTTATCTCACAGATATGCACAACTACACATCAATATCTATCATTCCTGAAAGTTTGAAGAAATTATGTTGAAAAATAAAGGAGGAGTTAGTTGCACAAGAAATTGCTACCCGAAACTATCAAAGGGCAATAACTCCAGAATGAAAAATGATATGAGAGTTATCTCACTGATATGCACAACTACACATCAGTATCTATCATTCCTGAAAGTTTGAAGAAATTATGTTGAAAAATAAAGGAGGAGTTAGTTGCACAAGAAATTGCTACCCGAAACTATCAAAGGGCAATAACTCCAGAATGAAAAATGATATGAGAGTTATCTCACTGATATGCACAACTACACATCAGTATCTATCATTCCTGAAAGTTTGAAGAAATTATGTTGAAAAATAAAGGAGGAGTTAGTTGCACAAGAAATTGCTAACGGACGGACGGACAGACGGACAGACAGACAGACGGACATACTAACAAATGGGTAGTTGTGTGACTTTTTCCTTTGATCTTTTCTTGTGGGACTAGTCCCACAAGAAAAACTATTTTTGGCTCTAACTTTGGAATAGAATGATCTGGAAGCTAACCCTAACCCTAACCCTATGTCCCACAACTGGCCAGGTTAATGTCACAAGAAATGGCCAGGTTAATGTCACAAGAGATGGCCAGGTTAATGATTTTACTTGTGTGACTAGTTAGAAAAAGTCACACAACTACCCTTTGGTGAGTGCGGACGGACGGACAGACGGACGGACGGACGGACGGACGACATGCGCCATACCATAATACGTCCCTTCGGGCGTATAAAAAGGCTAGAGTGTAATTTTATATAAAGATATAAAACTAGAACTGTTTCCATAAGACACAGATATAATTCACATAATTCTAGAGCAAAAGTAAAAGTTATATCTTATATAGTGAAAAAATAGATATATCTTATACATGTATAGTGAAAAAAATAAATAGAAATCTAAATTGTCAAAGCAAACATACTCTTCTTTACTTGTATTTTCAAATCAATGTTGTTCATATATGAAAGTTTTAAGTAACCCCCCCCCCCCCCCCCCCCCCCCTTGGGTGTATACGTTGTTGGACAAACAAGAATTATGGAACGTATGTATCTACATTGTGCATACAAATGTACAGATAGATTGATGGACAAGAGCAAGGCTTTATATCTCTCCCACCTTTGAGGGGGAGCATAATAAAAATCATTATTACACAATGTACTAATTAAACAGAACAACTGAATCACCCTAAAATGAAATATTACTAATTAAACAGAACAACTGAATTACCCTAAAATGAAATATTTAATTTTCGATAAAGGTAACAATTTCAGATTGTACTATTTGACTGAGAATCCGAATAAAACAATCATCAATGTCATCGTACTAAATAAGCATTCTATAACAGGATCAAAGAAATATAACAGGTCTTTTAAAAGTCTCAGTGAGATATTATACATGTATAGAAACATCAGCTTGAACATACCTGACATCTTCCAAAAACTTTTCTAATTCTAGGTATGGAACTTGGGCGAATCTGAAATGATCAAACAACATTCATGTGACATATAACAATAACAAAAGGGCCATCATGGCCCTAAATCGCTCACCTTGCCATTCATAGAAAACTAGACCTGCCCCAAATGGTCATGTTTTTTTTAAAATATGTATGTATATACATGTATTATGAAAATAATTTTAAGGATTCGGTAGATGGATAACCAAGAAATATTTCGTTACAATTACGAAGAAATCAGACCAATAGTTTCTGAGATGATTTTTGACACTATCATTGTAATATATAGTAAGACCTCTCTATAACGGCCATTAAATTACATCAAGCATTTTGTGTTAAAGGCAGGTGGCTGCTTAAAGCAAGGTGAAAGTAAAACAGAACGCTCCTATAGGATCGTTTTGTTTACTTTCACCTTGCTTTAAGCAGCCACCTGCCCTAAATACCAACCAATTAACACAATTTAGTGGCCGTTATAGAGAGGTTTTACTGTAGCCGCATTTGGAAATCTATTCTATGGAATTATTTTTAAGGAATGGGGTAAATGATCAACCAAGGTACATATTTGTTTCTGAGGAAATGTTTGTAAAGACACACTATATAGGCATACATGTATATGGAAAACTAGCAATGTGGCTGCAAGATTTTGTCGTATGGAATGAATTTTAAGGAATATGTTGAGATGAACACTGTAAAATATTAATTAATTTAACCCAGTAGTTTCTGAAAATAAGGGTTTTTTTTCGAGTTTTACTATTTCTTGAAAACCAGCTCCACCCATAGCAGAAATATTTTTTACTATTTGGAAACAATTTTAAAGATTTAGTAGATGGTCAACCAAAGAACATTTCTGCAAAATTATTTTGAAATCAAACAAGTAGTTTCCGCTATACATGTATTGTCATATATGTAAAACTAGCCCCACCCATTGCCAACATGTTATTTTCACAGTATGAAACACATTTCAAGAATTAGTACTGTAGTTTATGATAGGATTTTTTTTTCATCTGGTTGCCATGGCAACCAGATAGATGCATGAATGACCTATATATGAATGAATGCGGTAGAGGACTGCTCAAGGACCATTATTGTGATGGTTGATTGAATTGGGCACTGTCAAGATGTACAGCCCTCTACATCCATATTTCTCCATCTTAAGCTGACAAGCTGCTGCTCTACATTCTGCACTAAAAATAGCACCAATATACTCAACACAGCATCAATATATCCACAAATATACCATCAAAATATCCAAACATAGCATCAACTATACCAGAGCATACCACTACTTATTTGCCTCTTTCTTAGCTTAAACATTCTTAAACATAGCATCAACATATCCAACATAGCATCACTATATCCAAAAATAGTATCAACATATCAATATACTCAAATATACCACTACTTATTTCGCCTCTTTACTTTCAGTTGATCCTTAGTAGGTTTGTACTGTAGGAGCTGTCTGATCTGTTTGCTTACATATCACAAAAGAAATATTCTCTACTGTTTTCCATTGCGATAATCGTTCTTATGTTATATTTGTTACGTAGTTAATTGTTACATATGAATTACATTAATGGTCATACTGGACAGAGTATTGCATCATCATGAATATGTTTCAGGGAATATGTGTAATCAGGGATTTCATGAAATCCCTATAAATCAGGGATTTTGTGTAATTCCTGAACCAACCAGGGACTACATATATTCCCTAAATTGTGATTTTAGAGAGCGGACAAGGCTAAAAAAGGCAACATTTGGGATAAATCAAGGGCCATAACTCTATAAAGTTCCTGAAACAATCTTGCTGGATATTGAAATCCCTATAAATCAGGGATTTTGTGTAATTCCTGACCCAACCAGGGATTACATGCATTCCCTAAATTGTACTAGTGATTACATGTAATCACGGATTTTTAGAGAGCGGACAAGGCTAAAAAGGCAAAATTTGGGATAAATCAAGGGCCATAACTCTAAAGTTGCTGAAACAATCTTGCTGGATATTGAACTTGGCCTAGATATTATAGCCATAAACATTTTTATAAGGTTTGGTGAAAATTGGATGAGAAATTAAAATTAGAGAGCGGACAAGATTTTGTGACAGACGGACAGACGGACAGACAGACAGAAAGGAGTAAATCAATGTCTCCCACACCACTACATGGTGGGAGACATAAATATACCTTTATCTTTGAAGCAGACGATATTTGTAGATGAAAATTACTAAGAGTACAGAAGGTTAAAAAGTTAACTCATATATTGGAAGATTATTACAGTATTGGAATTGATATGGTGATTGATACGGTAGAACTTCATTCATTCCAACAATCTTACCAGAAACACTATTAATGATAAAACTTTCAAATGGTTAGAAAGATTATAAAAGATTATAAAAACTCTTTCCCTGTTCAATATTCATGTAAGAAATAATGACATCATGAATATCTATTAGCTGATCTTTTATATTGCGTAAGTTCGTTGCTTTGACAAATACTGTAGAATCAGATTTATATCATATCATAAGCAAACAGAGCAGACCCTGATCAGACGGCTCCTTTAGGAGCCATCTGATCTGGGTCTACTCTGTTTGCAAATACGTGAAAAGATGTTTATACGAAGGAAAGGGTTAAATAAGTAGTGGGCCAGGGAAAAAGTCAAGATCAGTCTTTGAAAGGTCTGACATCACGCTAGGTCAATTTCTTTTGCTTGTCTCTGGTACATTAATTTTCACTGTCTTAATTCTTGATCTGACCATATGAATAAAACCTAAAATATCTTTAACCCTAGTAAAGTCTCTTCTTTCATAAAAAAGGTTAGCCTGCCCACTAGACAGTGAAACATTTTATGACATCAAGATACTAGTGCTTGGAGGACAAACTGAGGAATGAACAACATGCTAAATGGTTAACCCTTTACTCCATAAATACACCTATTAACGCCTTTGCAAACAGAATAGACCAAGATCAGATGGCTCCTGTAGGAGCCATCTGATCAGGGTCTACTCTGTTTGCTTATGGAATTATAGTGATTTTACACATTGCACAGTTGGTAAACATGTCCCTGTACATGATGCCTTGATGACAAACCATCTAGTTAACCCTTTCCTCCATAGGCTGTTTTTAGACCCAACCTCTTTGAACGAATCTACCCAAAAGGAGCATTTACAAGAGAAAAGTAAAATTTTAGAATTTTGTAGTTTGAAATCATTGTGATAAATAGAGCATTTGCTCCTATAGGAGCAAATGCTCTATTTATCACAATGGTTTCATTAAGTGACTTTTACAGAGGCGTAGAAAGGCATATTTATGGAGGAAAGGGTTAATATTCATACCACAAATATTTCTTATACAAAAATTCATGAAGTAAATGGGTAAATGTCATTCAATTGGAGAGAAAAAATGGCAGCAATCAATTACATCTACCTTAAAAAACTACAACTGAATTCAGGAAACTGTGTATCTACATGTAGTAATTGTTGTATTCGTTATACTTAACCCTTTACTTCCTTAATATTCATGTAAGATATAGTGACATCATGAATATTAATACAGGAGCCGTCTGATCTGGGTCTACTTTATTTGTCAAGTTATTGAGCGGACAAAGATGTGGCTAATGGACGGACGAACGGATGGATGGACAAACCTACTCTGCTTTGCTGACAGGTGTAACAGTGCAGAACCCGTTCAGACACCTGTTCACATGCCACTATACAAAATTAATAATGGCATTATTTCTTACATGAATACCCATGGTGTTAATGGTTAAATTGAATTTTGTATAGCAAGACTCATTTACTCTGTAAACATAAAACGTTTACAGACAAAAATAGGTAAACTTTATTCAGACTTCTAGATCCATGGGTTGAAACATACAAAAGGCAAGACTGACATAAAAAGCTTATGCTGCACTCCCAATCCTTAACAAACAATGACTCTATAATAAGGCAGCACAAACCAAACATACATGTAACTGTATACTGGCCAACCCTTATTTTCTATATGAATCATGTACAGTAGAATCTGTATACAACACACACACTGAAAGAAGTCTAATTTTAGGTTTTTAACCCATTCCTCCATATGCTATTTTAGACCCAACCTCTTTGAATGAATCTACCCAAAAGGAGCATTAACTAGAGAAAAGTAAAATTTTATAATTTTGTAGTTTGAAACCATTGTGATAAATAGAGCATTTGCTCCTATAGGAGCAAAATTTATGCTCTATTTATCAGAATGGTTTCAAGAAGTGATTATTACTGAGATATAGACAGGTGGTAGCTTAACCCTTTCCCTCATATAAAAACTTTTCACACCTTTGCAAACAGAGTTGACCCAGACCAGACAGCTCCTGCAGGAGCAGTCTGTTCAGGGACTGTTCTGTTTGCTTGTGAAATAATAATAGATTTGACTCAACAGTTTCTAACAACACAAACATCTCTGCTGTACAGAGTCTATTATAAAAATTCAGCAAATAAATATTCATCATGTACTAATTAATGTGCTTGAAAGGGCTAATGTGAGACTAAAGCATGTCCTGCATTAACCAATTCACTCATATTGACGACTTTTGAAGACTCTGTAAAAGTCACTTTGTGAAACCATTGTGATAAATAGAGCATTTGCTCCTATTGGAGCAAATGCTCTATTTATCACAATGGTTTCAAACTACAAAATTCTGAAATTTTCCTTTTCTCTAGTTAATGCTCCTTTTCGGTAGATTTATTCAAAGAGGTTGGATCCAAAAATAGCCTATGAGGTAATGGGTTACGCAATCACCTGCTCTTACAGACTCCCACATTTATTCATTATGTGGTAGCTATAAGCAGGTACAACTGTACAAAGTCAGCATTATTAGTCTACGGTACATTATGGTATAAAATACTGAATTTCATCTCCACTATGTGCCTTTAAAAAAAATTACATCAAGACACCAAGAAATGGAATTGAAATGGAATTACATATGTGAATACTAAAAGAATATTTCACAATCATAGCTCATTGTAATGTACATGCCATCATTCACCTCTACATAGCCTTTCCCTGATGAATATTTGTGTAAGAAATAAAAACAACATGAATATTCATTAGCTGGATTTTTATAATGGTAACAGAACACAGGATGTTTTGGCTTTGGCAGAAATTGTAGAATCAGGTTCCATGCTTATAAAGCATTTTAGTTGAGTCTGAGTTTGTTCTCAAGACTCAACTAAAAAGTTTTATAAGCATGGAACCAGATCTTTGTAATTCCATAAGGAAGCAGAACTGACCCTGATCAGATGACTTCTACAGGAGCCACTTGATCTGGATCTGGCTCCACTCTGTTTGCACAGACATTAATTGGCATTTCTATCAGGTAAAGGGGTAACGGTTAAAGCCAGAACTGAATGCTCTTGTCCTGTTTTAATACTCACATGAAGCTGTAAAGACACAAGGCACAGAAACAAGATATGAAAATAGTTAAAAGGCATAGAAACAAGATATGAAAATAGTTTTAAGGCATAGAAACAAGATATGAAAATAGTTTCAAGGCACAGAAACAAGGAATGAAAATGATAAGTATTGAAGGAGTGGGTGTAAGCAGAAAATTAACATACAATGCAAAGTAAACTCAGATTATGTTGTAACACATTACAAATACATGTATTTGCTTTTATCACACACTTCAAAATTGAAATTATGATACTGTGCACATGTCTGCATCCTTGTGGATTTTTATTGGATTATCAATGAACTAAACACTAACAGTCATGAACAAAATTGAATTTGTATATGCTAAAAATTATATTAAAGCTTCAAAGCCACGCAAAAACGACAATCAACCATTTTAAACAAGAGTGCCAGTGGGCACAATATACACCCGACAAGGCTTTGTTCAACGTAAACTGAGGTTAACATATTTGCTACATAAACTGAGGTTAACATATTTGCTAAACGCATATGCTAAATGCAAATTCTTAGTCCAATTGTGCGACCTCGACCTTTGATATACATACCAGGACACACACATACTGTAGCGTATCCAGATAAACAGTGGTATAATTTCAGAAGGATCCACCAAGCAGAATTTTGAGTTAGAGATGTTACAGACAGACGGACAGACAGCACCATTCCATAATACGTCCCATTTTTTTTCAAACAGATGAAGCTTGTGATAGTAGACGAGTGTTCCAAGTTTCAAGGACTTATCTCAAAGGGTTATGTAAATGAGTGGACTTTAACAAAAACCTTAACCAAAAATTCTAAATTAACAAGAGCCAATCCACCATAATTCTGTCAAAATGCTTGACAGAGTTATTTACTCTTGCGTAAAGATGAAGCTTGTGATGGTGAACAAGTGTTCCAAGTTTCAAAGCTTAATCTCACAGGGTGTCCAGATAAACATTGTGGTGAAATTTGAGAAGGATCCACCAAGCAGAACTTGAGTTAAACGCAAATACTAAATGCACATTCTAAGTCCAATTGTGCAACCTTGACCTTGGATATACCTACTGTGACTGGACATGCTAATGTAGCATGTCCAGATAAACATTGTGGTTAAATCTGAGAAGGATCAAGCAGAACTTGAGTTGTTGCAGACAGACAACGCCATTCCATAATATGCCTCGTTTTTTCATCAGGCGTATAAAAACATATCAAACTGTATTTGCAAGTAAATGAGACAGCTCCTGCAATATGTGTCATTTCAGATTAACCATTTACTCCATAAATACACATTTCTACACTTTGCAAACACAGCTTCTATAGAAGCCATCTGATCAGCATCTGGTCTGTTTATGATATAATATAGATATGATTCTAGTTTTCGGCATGGCCAATAATTCCTGTGTTCATGTGCTATTATAACATATTAATCTAATTAATATTCATGATGTCATTATTTCTTACATGAATATTCATGGAGGGAAGTTAAGTAAATCTGACCTTTAAAAATCAATGAGTTACTCTTCGAACAACAGCAGAATATCAAGTGTGAAGACTTACACTTTTCCTCATAGTAATACCTTGTGGCACCTATGTAAACAGATTAGACCTAGACCAGACATTTCCTATAAGGTAATGCAGTGTTCTCAATAAGAACCAGCCGGCAGCCAAAATGACCGCTTAAACTAGATTTTGGCCAGTTCAAATTAGCGAAGAAATAAAAAACAAGATGTGTTTTTGAAACACTATGCCCCTGATTATCGCCAATATAAATTTGACTCGTAATTTGAACTTTGACCTTGATATATTACCTTGACCTTAATATAAGTCACCCCTAATAATGCTCGCCTACATAAGTTGCACATGCATGCCACATCTGAAGTATGTTTGTGCAATGGCTACAAAATTATCGCCAACGCTGAAGTTGAAAAGCCTGTTACTTCTGGCCTGTTCAACCAATTCTTAATATTTACATTCGCCCTGCAACGTCCTTATATAACCTTATTCTAAAAAGAAAGTTGCATAACCTCATGAACACCGGAAGCACGTCATTCATTTCTTAAATATAAGAAATACAATGGAATATAAATATAAGAAATAAATGACGTGCTCCCGGTGTTCATGGGTTATGCAACGCATAGCTTTACGAGCAAAGATTCACGTGAAGCCCTTCGGGCTTCACTAACTTTGCTCGTAAAGCTATGCGTTGCATAACCTCATGAACACCGGAAGCACGTCATTCATTTCTTAATTGAGAACACTGTAATGGGTGAAACAGATAAAGAAATTTATCAGTGATGATAACAGAGCTACAGATAAAGGTGCATATTCAAATTAAATCATAATTTTCCACCAAACCCTATTTTGTGACCACTCTTAAGAATCATCTCAGAGACAATATTCTAAAGATTGGTCACAACATAGGGTTTGGTAAAAATATAAATGAGCTATTCTTGAAAATGTTTAAATTTATGTATCTTTTCTGGGCCTCTGCAATACAGACCAACTGCTCACCTCCACTGTGTAGGCTGTTCATCTCCATGGAAGGAAATTTCAGCCATGACTTTCTTTGGCTCTACTTTCAGTATGTGGGTATCTTCTGTCATACTCTCCACAAGTTGGGCTGAAAGCCATGAAGGAGTTCAATAACAGTTTATGTATTACATCAGGGCAGTACTGATCTATCTAAATCTCTATGCTTTACATAAAACCCTTATCTTATTGGTACTCATAAGAATTCCAAAATGATTTGGCACAAAAGTACAGAAAATATTAACGCTTTACTCCATAAATATGCCTGTCTACGCCTTTGCAAACAGAGAAGACCCAGAGCAGATGGCTTCTAGAGGTTCATGTGCTATTATAACAATCTAACTAATATTCATACGGTCATTATTTCTTACATGAATATTCATGGAATAAAAGGTTAAACCTCATTTTCCTAATTATTTCTCTTACCTACAGGCATGTTAACAACCAAAAGATCCATCAAATCAACTAGAATTGTGTCCATAGTGAATACAGGAAGAAAATTACAAATCCTGTAACTCTGGTAAAAATGATCAGAGCATTAATTCTCTTCTTTACGACCATCTTCACATCAAGGTTGTTCAACTGTGAAAGTTTGAAGCAAAGCCTCCCACTGGTGTATGAGAAGTTGGAAACGTAAGAATTTGTGAGATATACCGACTTCATACAGATGGACGTACTTAAAGACAAGAGCCAGGCTATATGCCTCCAACCTTGTGGAAGATGAAGCCCATGCAGGCAATGACAAAACATAACATAGAGCAATAGTCTATTAACAAATTTGCAGGTTTCCCTGTTGAGTTGTAAATCTATTTTACATAGCATTTTGCTCATAATGAAAAACCTCAAGCATTTAAATACTAACTAGAATCATGTCAATTGGACATGGATGCCCAAACTGCTACCTTTTATCATGAACTTGCTGTATAGAATGCCGTAATTTTGCTTTATAAGTCAAGGAACATAATTCCACTATTACTAGTCAAATAAGAAAACTTAAACCCAGGTGCACAACTTCTCATCCCAACAAACATTTACATGAAATTTGATAACTTTGCTTATATCTGTATAGGAGCAGTGTGCCTAACAAAATTTCCTTGACATACAGACAAAAGCAAATGTTGCTCCCTCTCCACAAGTGGGGGCATAACAATATCTGTGAGGTGTCCTGAAGTTTATGTTTGATAATCAACAAGAGCTGTCACAGGACAGCGCGCTCGACTATTCTCAGAATTTTTAGTGTAAAAATGCTTGATAGTGGACTAAAATAGTGCCCCATGATACTAGAAGCAAATAATCAGTCTCTGTAAAATATCTTTAATAGTATTCTGGATGTAGGATTTCTTGAAGTCTTTAATGAAAGAGAAAAAAGTGAGAGAAAAAGGGCAATAATTTCTGTAAAAATACTTGATAGAGAAATGTACTCTTGTCTACAAATGAAGCTTGAGGTGGTGAACAACTGTTACAAGTTTCAAAAGCTTTATCTCAAAGGGTTATGTAAAAAGTGGACTTTAACAAAAACCTTAACCAAAAGTTCTAAGTTAAAAAGGGCCATAATTCTGTTAAAATGATTGATAGAGTTATGTACTCTTGCCTACAGATGAAGATTTTGATGGTGAACAAGTGTTCCAAGTTCTTAAGCTTTATTTCAAAAGGTTATGTAAATAAGTGGACTTTAACAAAAACCTTAACCAAAAGTTCTAAGTCAAAAAGGGCCATAATTCTGTCAAAATGCTTGATAGAGGTATGTACTCTTGCCTACAGATAAAGATTGTGGTGGTGAACAAGTGTTATAAGTTTCAAAACTTTATTCCAAATGTAGGAGGCAAAAAGTGGACTTTAACAAAAACCTTAACCAAACATTCTACGTTAAAAAGGGCCATAATTCTGTCAAAATGTTTGACAGAGTTATGTAACTTTGCCTACAGATGAATATTATAGTGAACAAGTGTTCCAATTTTCAAAGCTTTATTCCAAAGGTAAGAGGTAAAAAGTGGACTTTAACAAAAACCTTAACCAAAATTTCTACGTTAAAAAGGGCCATAATTCTGTAAAAATGCTTGACAGAGTTATGTACTCTTGCCTACAGATATAGTCTGTGATGATGAACAAGTGTTCAAAGTTATAAAGCTTTATCTCAAAGGGTTATGTAAATAAAAGGACTTTAACAAAATTCTTAACCAAAATTTTTAAGTTAAAAAGGGCCATAAATCTGTCAAAATGCTTGACAGAGTAATATACTCTTGCCTACATTTGAAGATTGTGGTGGTGAACAAGTGTTCCAAGTTTCAAAGCTTTATCTCAAAGGTAAGAGGCAAAACGTGGACTTTAACAAAAACCTTAACCAAAAATTTGAAGTTAAAAAGGGCCATAATTCTGTCAAAATGCTTGACAGAGTTATGTACTCTTGCATACAGATGAAGATTCTGATGGTGAACAACTGTTCCAAGTTTTATAGCTTTATTTCAAAGGGTTATGTAAATAAGTGGACTTTAACAAAAACCTTAACCACAATTTCTAAGCTAAAAAGGGCCATAATTTTGTCAAAATGCTTGACAGAGTTATGTGCTCTTACCTACAGATGACGTTTGTGATGGAGAACAAGTGTTCCAAGTTTTTAAGCTTTATCTCAAAGGGTTATGTAAAAAAGTAGACTTTAACAAAAACCTTAACCAAAAGTTCTAAGTCAAAAAGGGCCATAATTGTGTCAAAATGCTTGATAGAGTTATGTACTCTTGCCTACAGATGAAGATTGAGGTGGTGAACAAGTGTTATAAGTTTCAAAGCTTTATCCAAATGTAGGAGGCAAAAAGTGGACTTTAACAAAAACCTTAACCAAAATTTCTAAGTTAAAAAGGGCCACAATTCTGTCAAAATGCTTGACAGAGTTATGTACTCTTACCTACAGATGCAGTTTGTGGTAGTGAACAAGTGTTCCAAGTTTCAAAACATTATTCCAAAGGTTAGAGGCAAAAAGTGGACTTTAACAAAAACCTTAACCAAAGTGTGACGCGGACGCCGAATCGGACGCCGACGCCGACGACGGGGCGAGTAGGATAGCTCCACTATTCTTAGAATAGTCGAGCTAATAAACTGAAGAAAAAAACATTCATGAGTAATAACTTAATCAGCAAGTAAATTTCACTTACACCTTTTAACTCAGTCTGTCTAGACTTACCATTATTTACAATGACATGAGCAGCCAGAAGACAGAGAGAGTGTACTTCAAATAGAACAGAATGGAACAACAGGTCCCTGGCAGTTGGCCTCTTCTCTGGATTTTTCTCCAGACACTTCTCAATAAAATCCTGGAAGTAAAAACAGCTTCCAGAACCTCGCACATTTTCAGTAAGTCCTTTGAAATATTTATTTGTAATATTTATAGTATGTTTAAGTCTTACTGTTGATGTATGCTGTCATTCATATAGAAAATCTGACTGACTCTTATTTACTATTTACAGTCATTACCATCTACTCACACACATACTTCATACACATTTACTCACCCTTTGTAATGGATTGTCTATAGATTGCAAGGTCTTTTCTATTGCTTCTGGGGTGATGACATTTCCACTTTCACTATTACCCTGTATACCTAGAGCTGCCATCTGAGAAAGAAACAATTTAAAAGTAAACAACAGTGTAAATTAATGTCCCTATATTACATGCTTCCCAACTTTTTTTGACTCTCAAGAAGGTTTTTCATGATTTCTAAGAGGGAGATTTGGGGTTTCAAGAGGGAGATTTTCGCGTCGCGGCATATTTCAGTGATTTTGTTATACTACATTTATTTATAGTTTTGTAAATGAAGGAAACAGCGAAGCTTCTTTTTTTAATATTGTTTAAATTTGTTACATAAATTTGTTTCTCCAAACCAGGCACCAAAGAATAATTATTATAATATATTTTTTTTAAATATAACAAAACAAAAGAATTACTGACTTAATCCATTGAACCCCAGTGAGGCATATACAGAGTACCTGTGAATAAAAAGTATACTTATGCAAACTGTGTTGAACCACACCAAATGACTCATACATAAGCCCCTTTGATATGGGTCTGCACTGTTTGTAATTATGCAATTCATTATCAAACACACAAAAAATGACTAGGCTAATTAGGAACTTGCATTGGTTTTTTTTAACATTCAGGGGGTTATGAGTTAGTAGTTAAACTTTAGTCAGTTCAAGTTAGTTACTGCAAACATTGAGCAGTCAAAGAAATGTTAAAATCCGAACAGGTCAAGGGTCCGTGTTTTAGCCCATATCAACAATCTTTGCGAAAACCAATGACATTTTGAAAATTATATTGTCATTATTTTTCTAGGGTATGAAATGTTAGAAAATATTCCATGGTGTTTTTAATTACATCTTTAGTGTCCTTATCATTAATTATATTCATGAAAAAGCAACTTTGTGCACAAATTAACTCCATGAATATCAGTCAAGTGGGCTTTGATTTCGAAGTGTTTCTGCCCATTGAAACAACGAGGCCAAGCACAGCAGTCATTAACATGGAAGCAGAGAAGCATTTCTATGTCTTATATCTTAATTATGAGAATAGAATTTCTGTTATAATTGAATAAAGTCTTTGTCCAAGTTACCAAACGATATTGGAATGTGCATCACTAGGATAGCCAATTACGACATCATGACCGATTACGACATCATGTTCAATTTCTGGTATAAACAAATGGATGATTAAAGCGCTGTTTGTTATCAAACGTTTACGGTTGAGTTGCTATCTGTGAAACCCCTTACAGTAG
Organism: Azorinus chamasolen; assembly: GCA_963576725.1. Taxonomy (NCBI): domain Eukaryota; kingdom Metazoa; phylum Mollusca; class Bivalvia; order Cardiida; family Solecurtidae; genus Azorinus; species Azorinus chamasolen. The sequence goes on along the minus strand of OY755243.1, from coordinate 328,714 downwards.
GGAGACCATCTGGACCACCTGGGGCTAATCCTTTGACACGTTTATGAGGGTAATTCTGAAGGGCAAACAAAAGATTTTCTGACCTGCTAAAGATTTCAATACACCCAATTTTGATTTTTTTTTTCAAATCGGGTTTTTAGTCAAATAATCGGGGTCGTCGGGGTTTGCCTTCTGAATCGGGAGACTCCCGACGAAATCGTGAGAGTTGGGAAGCATGATATTAACTCTGTGGTGTGTAAATACTGGTAACCAATCTACAGCATGTGATGTCAATGTATTTTATTCTGTTACTTCAACATGTTTCGGCTTAAAAAGCCTTCATTAAGAAGTGAAATAACAACGGAAGTGACGTCGCTGCGTTGGGACGCAACGGTGTCACATACATTTGTGGATAACCGTATCCATCGACAGCGCACAAAAAACTTGTCCCAGCGTAGACAACTGTGCACACATGTATATCGGTATGCACAGCTGTGCACAGGTATCCACACACAAGCTGAAACTAATGCAAAACGCAGATACACACATAAATAACACATATAAATCAATACATGAGTACATATTTGGATCTTTGAAATACTAAATTCCCTATAGGATAATTATATATATTATATTAACTCTGTGCATATTAGCCTCAGATTCTCCTGCCATTTAAGACCTATGCAAACAGTTTGGATCCAGGTCAGGCATGGCAAAAAGTGGGGGCTGATCTGAGATCCAAACTGTCTGTCAGTCAGACTCAACTTTTGCAATCAAAAAATCAGAAAGAAAATCCAATAGTTTGAAAATGTAGCAGACGACAATTAGCAGCAGATGACATTTGAGCAGACAACAAAATTACTTAGCATGCAAAGAGTTCTCCTTTTACCTGATGATACCTTTGCAAACAGAGTAGACCTAGATCAGATAGCTCCCGTAGGAGCTGTCTGATCTGGGTCTGCTCTGTTTGCTATGACATGATATAGATCTAATTATTCTGCAGTTTTTGTCTAAGCAAAAACCCTTAAAAAGTTTACATTATAAAAAATCAGCTGACAAAGAGTTTGATATAATTATTTCTCACATGAATATTGAACAGGTAATGGGTTTACAGAAAATCATGTGAAACTAGAGGTTTGTTTTTGTCACAAAAACAGATGTCTCCCCCTCCCATCCTCTTTCCAATACACAAGTGTAATGTCTGTAACTCCAAACTTATCAGGGTCTAATGTTTAAGTCATCAGGGGCAATAACTCCAACATTGTAAGGGGGAGACAATTCAAAAGCCCCAGGTACACAAAAACACATGCTAGTCAACATTCTTGTGAAGTTTGGTGACTCTAGTACTAGTGGCTTCAGAGATACATGTGACACAAAGTAAAGTTTCTCTTATTTAAGTCATAAGGGGCAGTAACTCCAAAGTTATCAGGGGGAGACAATTAAAAAACCCAGATGCACAACAACTCATGCTGGTGAACATTCCTGTGAAGTTTGGTGACTCTAGCCCTACTGGTTTCAGAGATATGTGCAGCACAAAGTTTCTCTAATTTTAAGTTAACATATCAGGGGCAGTAACTCAAGAATTATCAAGGGGAGACAATTAAAAAACCCCAGGTGCACAACAACTCATGCTGGGGAACATTCCTGTGAAGTTTGGTGACTCTAGCCCTAGTGGTTTTAAAGATATGCATGACACAAGGTTTCTCTAATTTTAAGTAATCATATCAGGGGCAATAACTCCAAAGTTATCAAGGGAAGACAATTCAAAAATCCCAGTTGTACAACAACTCATGCTGGTTGACATTCCTGTGAAGTTTGGTGACTCTAGCCCTAGTGGTTTCAGACATATGCACGACACTAAGTAAAGTTTGTCTAATTTTAAGTCATCAGGGGCGGTAACTCCAAAGTTAACAGGGGGAGACAATTCAAAAAACCCAAGAGCAAAACAACTCATGCTTGTGAACAATCCTGTGAAGTTTGGTGACTCTAGCCCTACTAGTTTCAGAGATACGCGCGACACAAAGTTTGTATAAATATAAGTATTCATATCAGGGGCAATAACTCAAGAATTATCAGGGGGAGACAATTCAAAAACCATAGGTGCACAACAACTCATGCTGGTGAACATTCCTGTGAAGTTTGGTGACTCTAGTACTAGCGGTTTTAGAGATACGCGCGACACAAAGTTTTTCTAATTTTAAGTCATCAGGGGCAATAACTCCAAAATTATCAGGGGGAGATAATTCAAAAAACCCAGGTGCACAACAACTCATGCTGGTGAACATTCCTGTGAAGTTTGGTGACTCTAGCCCAACTGGTTTCAGAGATACGCGCGACACAAGTTTGTGACGGACAGACAGACAGACGGAAAGACAGACAGACGGACAGACGGACGGACGGACAGACAACTCTGGGAAAAACAATATATCTCCCCATAAATGGGGGAGACATAATAATACAATAGTGTAGGTACTGTAGCTAATTTTAGTACAAAGTTCAATGAGAATCCCAGAACATTATATGAACATGTATATCCATCCAGTTAACTATAAGGGCTACTGTGGCACAAATAATGTACAAATTTAAAATCTGCGGTGTTAGTGAATAATTTTGACTGCTAAAAATCTAAATATGCCTTTGGACTAATATATTTATAACAATTCTTTGAAAACATCTTAAAATACAGAAAACTATATACTTGCCTCAAGAGCACACATGCCAAAGGAATAGATATCCACGGCTGGTGTCACCTGGCCAGCTGCAAATGAAGAAAACTCTCTACAGTCAAATCTTATAACAAAGTACAACAATGAACAGACAAATTTCCCACATCAACTGAGAAGAAAGCTTGTGTATTTAACCCATTCCCTCATATATTGATGCTATTTGACGCCTCTGTAAAAGTCGCTTTTTGATACCATTGTGATACCATGATCACAATGGTTTCAAAACTACACAATTCTATAACTTTTCACTTTTCTTGTAAATGCTCCTTTTTGGTAGATTTATTCAAAGAAGATGGGTCTAAAATTGCCTATGAGGAAATGGGTTAATTATAATAAAAAAGTTTGACAAGTTCAATAAACATTTAACAATCTGCAAGGCTATGGCAAGATTTCCTCATTTTGAACAAACCATAGAAACTGTATTTGAGGGAGAATTTGTTTTTGAAAAAAAATGCACTCCTTTTTCTCATACAGAATATTTCTTAATACATTTTGTCTTTCATTTACAGATTGCAAAACTCTTTAAAATTAAGACTGCATCCTACAGAAGCTCAGTATCTATGGGCAGAATTAAGCAAATCAAGATGCTCATTGGTGGCATCGCAAACCCTAGGCTAGACAAAATATGAGCTATACTATGCAAAAACAAACATTTATGCTTTGTAAACAGTGACGAACCTGATCAACCATCATGTGTTAAACAGAATGTCTGATTAGATTCTGCACTGTTTCCAACCCATCAGAGCCTGATCTGTTATTCTGACTTGTGTGACAGTATGGAGCCTTAGAAGTTGCTGTGTTTTAACCATTCCTCTATAGGCCATTTTTAGACCCAACCTCTTTGAATAAATCTACCGAAAAGGAGCAATTATTAGAAAAAAGGAACATTTCAGAATTGTGTAGTTTAGAAACCATTGTGATAAATAGAACATTTGCTCCTATGGAGCAAATGCTCTATTTGTCACAATGGTTTCAAATAGAGACTTTGACAGAGGCGTAGAAAGGTGTATTTATGGAGGAAAGGGTTAAACGCCTTGTCTGATCTGTGTTTTCACTGTCCGCAAAGCATAAAGGTTAGTTTTCATATAGTTGGGTTCATATATTCATTCACACAGAAAATTCAGGACAAAAGTGGGTGATGCTAGTGTTGTAGTTCTTGCATGTGACACACATATCTCCTCCTGATAAGGATGTATACCAAATTTCTATGCAAAATAAAATCTATGGACTTGGTAAAGCCAGATGAATGCATGCACACACATGTGCATACACAGGAACGCGACAATCATCGGAACAACTATGTCAAACTGCCATGAAAGTTTAACTTACATCCATACTCTGGGGCTACACAGTGCATATTCTTCAGATCTTCTCGGTATGTTTTTACATGATGCATAGCATCAGGTGCAACTGAAAAATCAAGTATCAGATGATTAGGACAATGAAGTTCTCAGACAAGGTTGAGAAATAATTATCTTAAATTGCATCTTTAACGAGATTACATTCGTGTGACATCATTTACAGACAGTTCAGAACATATCAATCTATTAACACCTAAAAAGATAAACATTCATGCAAGAATTAACAAAATTGTGAATATCTTTAACCCTTTCCCTGTTCTGTTTTTTTATTCTAAATTTCAATACCTCATGAATATTCATTAACAAAATATGGAAGGTGCAACATTGTAGACATTCTATCAAATTCTATCAGCAAACACAGCAGACCCTGATCAGATGGGTCCTCTAGGAGCCGTCTGATCTGGGTCTACTCTGTTTGCAAATGCGTGAAAAGGCATTTATATGAGGGAAAGGGATAAGCACTGTGGATATGTTGGCAATAGCAGAAGCTGTAGAGTAAGACCTATACAACTGCTAAATGCATTTTTAATGGTAACATGATAAAGGAGAGACTACAATGATTCTTTCAATTTAACCCTTTCTCTACATGTATGAATATTCATTAACTAAAACTTTCAAATAAAGTTAAAAATTTAAAAGGGAATTTTAGTTCAGACACAAACTGTTGTATCAGATCTATATAGTTTTAAAAGCAAACAGAGAAGACAGAGGGTTAACGCAGCTAACAGTGTATGCAGATAAACAACTACTAACAGCGTTTAACAGCAAGGACAGTCAATAATGAAACTTACCAGATCCAATTTTAATGAGTCCATTATGCTGTATGAAAATAGTATCACAGGTCAGGTTTCCATGTATCACAGGTGGTTTGCAGGAGTGAAGATAGCTGGAGATGAAATTAGGAAGCTTATGTAATACAGTTAAACATCTCTTAATTGAACTCTTAACCCTTTACTCCATGAACATTAATGTAAGAAATAATGACATCATTAATATTAATTACCTGAATTCTTATTGGGACAAATGAACACTAAAGGCTTTGGCCATGGCAGAAACTGTAGAATCAGAACTAAATTACTTCAAGTTCATAAGCAAACACAGCAGACCCTGATCAGATAGCAAGGGCATCAAAAGGAATATCTATGGAGTAAAGGGTTAAAGAAATACCATTTCAGTTTTTAAGACAGAAGGCAGGTCAATGCAGGGTTAAAGTCAAGGAGGGAGATTTCTATATGACTATTATCCTGCATTAACCAATTCCCACATAGGCTATTTTTAGACCCAACCGCATTGTATAAATCTACTGAAAAGGAGCAGTTACTAGCAAATAGGAAAATGTTTTGAAACTGTTGTGATAGAGCATTTGCTCCATAGGAGAAAATGCTCTGTTTATCACAATGGTTTCAAAAAGTGACCTTTATTATATAGAGGCGTCAAAATGCAGGAATGGGTTAAGCAGTCATCTGCCTAAAAATATCTCAATTCTTCTGTACTACAAGTTAGGTTTACAGAGATATTTACTGTGTGTTGTTTGACCTATGACATGGTACAGATGACTTTATGATAGCCTTTGAAAACTGTTTGGATCTAGATGAGATGCAGAGTAACACGGTGTCTCATCAGGATCAAAACTGTTTGACCTGTGGATTGTATATTTGTAGGAAAATACAATATGGCTTACAACCCTTCATCTGATGGATATTCATGCACTACTCCACCCATTATGAAAATAACCATTTCAAGTCTACTCTGTTTACAAAGCAGGTCTAGTTCTGAGAGATTCTGAGAGATTTAAACAATCTTATAAATATGCATGATATCATCGAAAACTAAACCATCTAGCACCTATGATTGCATTTACATTCTAGCCATGTAAATACTTTTCTATAAAGGCTCTTTGATAATGGGCAAACAGTGATTGAATATCACACTATATGAGGCCTACTAACCTCAATGCCGATAAAATCTGTGTTGTCCATCTCTTCCAAGCCTGAATTATAACAGCATGATAATAATTTGAATATTCTTTAAAAACGAAAACGTTTGAAATGAAAGGATATCTGACAGCTATACCTGACAATGGATTCATACAACAGAAGTCTGTGATAAAATGCTTTCCAAGAACTCATTAATGATTTATACATTACAATATATTGGAAAGTGAATAAACAAGAGGGCCAGAATGGCCCTGATATCGCTCACCAGACAATCAGATATGTTTCTATTGAAAACTGACCACCCCTGGGGCAGTGCCAATTTTGACCCCAGTGACACAATTTATATAACTTTTGTAGAGGACCTAAACATGATGCTATGTGCCAAATATGAAATCTGAGATTTTCAAAGTTTGCACTGTATGTTTCTATTGAAAACTGATCACCCCTGGGGCGGGGCCTATTTTGACCCCAGGGGCATAATTTATATAACTTTTGTAGAGGACCGGGAAATGGTGCTATGTGCCAAATATGAAAGCTGAGAACCCTATAGATTCAGAGGAGAAGATTTTCAAAGTTTTCAATATATGTTTCTATAGACAAGAAGGCCATTGAAAGTGTTAATTTTTCAGACAAACAGATTACTGATGACAGAAACCCTATCACCACTGAGCATGACTTGACTGAAATTAGCACACAGTTTGGATTCTGATCTGACACATATGTAACGTCAAATGTGGTTTGTACAAGAGAGTTAATTGTAATATTGATATGTATTAAAAACAGTGTGAACAAACAAACAGGCAGACAATAAATCTGAAGCAGACACCATTAGAGTACATGTACTGAAAGAATGGGTAGAGATTACTATAAGAACACTTGAACTTGTATTAAGCTGAACTTCACAACAGCTACACTGATAGGCTTTATATTGATAGCTGGCAGCTTAATGTAGGGCATAGATATGAAAAAAAAGCTTTAAGAGCTTTCTGCATTTTGAGAATTATCCACATAGTTTTCTCAATCTAAAATGAGTGTGTATTATTTGTCTAAACACAATTTTTACTCTATTGATCAGGCTAAGGGTGATTACCAATACACTCAGACTGGCTAGTCTCAGGTCACTAGCTTCATGGGGAACCTTTAGACTGTAGTTTCTGATGTCAAGAAGTCTATACACACAGGGCAGGGCCAATTTTAACCTCAGAACTATGATATTTACCAAACTCATTAAGGTATGCTAAGTACAGTAAAACTTATTTATAACGAACTCTGATAAAGCGAATTCCCGCTTATAGCGAACTAAATTTCGTTCCCCAGTCGATATCTTCATTAATTCTATACAGACTATGATGTTTAGTGCGAAGTTGGTTAGAGCGAATTTTCGCTTATGGCGAACTGATTTTCCAGTACCATTATTCACAAAACACTTTAAAATTCCTTCATTAAAGCGAAGTTTCACCTTGCTACTATCTTCAAGCACCTGTGTATTTCGCACGATTAACACCATGTCGCATATATGTAGGTGTTAAAAACACACACTAGTGTTGGGGCGAACTGTGAAGCGATCCGTAAAGCATGTATTCTTCACGGTGGTAGGGTATAATTAAACACCGCTAGCCATATATATGCACTTAAAAGTACGGGTTATAGCTAAACATTGTTAAGATATGATGTTCGTTTTTTTATTTTCAAAATAAATACTCGAAGTCTTTTGGTTTTGTTATTCCCTCCCCGTTCGCATATTATTTCAGCATTTTCCGCTGAAAATAGAATCTAAAGCTGACTCCGATGACGACACAGATCTATAAGGAATATTTGCCCCTGCCCACATACGCGGAGTCTTTGTCCGCTATACCCAATTTGCATCGGACATTGCAGCAACGACCAAATGCTCCCGATTTTTTTAAACACTGACTTTTATGAAACAGTTATTTGGCAAGTTTCAAGCATCAACGTGTGTTCAAAAGCAAATGACCGATTTCTTCCACAAAGAGTAAGCTGTACGATGAATGATGTGCATTTTGGGAGTTTGATCGCTACGCATATATGTCTGAATTACGATTTAATAAATATTGAACAGTCGTGTGTCAAAGTCATAATTTATAGCTAACTTCGTACTATCAATATAGCGAATAATGTTTATAGCGAAGTAAATCCTTCAGTCCCTTGGAATTAGCTATAACCGAGTTTTACTGTAAATCTATATACCAAATATCTAAGCTCTGGGACATGTAGTTTTTGACAAGAAGGTTTTTAAAGTTTTCCTATGCATAACTAGTGACCCCAAGGGCTGTTTATGCAGTCAGCTACAAAAAACTGGCCATCCCTGGGGTAGGACCAATTTTGACCCTAGGGGCATAATTTATATAACTTTTGTAGAAGACCTGAAGTTGGAGTTATGTGCCAAATATGAAAGCTGAGAACCTTCTAGTTTCAGAGGAGAAGAATTTCAAAGTTTTCACTATATGTTTCTATTGAAAACTTCACATCCCCAGGGCGGGGCCAATTTGGACTCCAGGGGCATAATTTATATAACTTTTGTAGAGGACTTATAGGTGATGCTATGTGCCAAAGATGAAAGCTGAGAACCCTGTAGATTCAGAGGAGAAGATTTTTAAAGGTTCAAATTGTTGACGCGGGACAACGCACAAAGCACGCCGATGGACGACGGACATCAGGCGATCACAAAAGCTCACCCTGAGCACTTTGTGCTCTGGTGAGCTAAAAATAAGGTAATTCAACATCTAAAAATATTACGCTTCTGGTTTAATGTTTTTGTTTTGAATCAAAACATTTAAAAACATAATCAAAAACTTTGTGTAAGGTTGTGTACCTAATCTCATATTTGTTATCACCTATATAAATTCCTCCTTGCTCCATTTGGAGGTTTTAATGATGTCATACAAACAATTAGAAAAGCAGGGTGAATGCATGATGAATATCTGCAAAATGCAGGTACACATATCATTTAAAACAAATTGATTATGAGTATTTTACTTACCTTCAGTTGGAATGTTTTTGTATTTTTCTTTGTCTTCTTAAGAAACTGTTTTAATGATCCAGAAGACATATACTCTGTTATGAATATCACCTGAAAGAGGAAGTGAACTCAAATAGAACCTGTTATTGACATCATGAGCATCAGTTGATTTTTTTAATCATTTCCTTTATATAAATGTGTTTTCATGTATTTCCACAGAGTAGACACATATCAGACAGCTCCTAAAGGAGCCGTCTGATCAGGGTCTGCTTTGTTTGCTAATGGAATTTGACAGATTTTCCACCTTTCATAATAATTGTAACTATTTTGTCCATGAATCTTGAGCAGGTATCGAAATTTGGAATAAACATAGAACAGGGAAAGGGTTAAAATGGGACTAGAAATAAGGGATGTTTATCATGTCAGAAACTGTATGATCAGATCTGTATTATTTCATTAGCAAACAAAGAAGAACCTGATCAGATGGTTCCAACAAGAACTGTCTGATCTAGGCCTACTGTGTTTGCAAAGGCTTGGACAAGTGTATTGATGAGGTAAATGGTTAATACCTACCCTGGGTTTATCATCTGTCCAGTATTTATGGAACTTCACAATGTTTGCATGGTCCAACTGTATGAGGTTGTCAAATACTTGGCGTATCTTCTCCTAGAAGGCAAAACACTTTTAAATCAATAATGAAAGTAAGAAAATGTGGCAGTTTTTAACTGGAGGTAAAAGAAGTTGCTCCTTCTAGAACAAGCAAGTATTGTCAAGCAATCCATCTTCCTCTACTGAAGCAGCAATTTGTTACTAAAACTGAGGTCACAGTCACGGTCACACAGACACCAAAGTAGTATGAGACACTCCCCATTCCCAAGATCCACCAACACAATAAATTTAGAAATCCTAACCAAAGGAGTTGAGGATATATCAACTGAACAAATTTCCAGACAATTTTTACTAAAACTGAAGTCAATGTCAAGGAGACACTAAAGTAGTAAGCGACACTCCGCCTTCCCAAGATGCACCCACACAAGAAATATGGAAAGCACAACCCAAGTGATTGAGGAGATATTGTCTTAACAAAAATCCGGATGGAAGAACAGACTGACAGAAAGACTGACGGAAGGGCGGACAGATGGAGTGCAAAACTATAGCCCCCCCACCCCCCCTTGAATCAGATCAATATAATTCCATAAGTTCCTACAGGACCCATCTGATCTGGGTATATTTTGGTTGCAAAGCCTTAAGGCATTAAAAGGCATACATGTATCTATGGAGGAAATATAATACTATCTATGATTAGTGTCTAATTAATCATTTAATATAAACTGGTACATGTACCGCTAACCCTCTCAATAGTAAGTAACTTTCTTTAGCAATATTTATGCCACAATTCAAAAGTACATTTTTCTCCACAAAAGTGTCAGCTTGTCATACAGATTGGATCCTGGTGAGACTTCAAATTACTAAATATCTCACCTGGATCCAAACTGTCGGTAAATATTATCACAATCTGGTCCAAAGTGCTGCATGGGTTAGATCAGTCTTAACAAAACACCCTAATCAAGATCAGATACTGTGAAACTCAAAAACGGATTTGGATCTAAACTGTTTGCAAAATGAAAACACCAATACAGTGCTTCTATAAATTGTTACTTGCCCTTTATGTAATGAAAGACACTTTAACAATTAATTTCTTCTAGAAAAAGTAAAAAGATCTACTTGTCCAAACATTACTCGCCATGACAAGAGGAATTTTATAGCCCTGCAAAAAGTACTAGGTTTTCATGGCACTTCCCATACAATTGAATTGATCAAATCTCTTCCATCAGCATCACTTATTACTCCCTACCTGTTGATCTTTCTTGTTCCTGTTCTCTGAGAAGTAGACTTCATTCCACACCACTTCCACTCCCTCCTCTGTGTCCATGGCCAGGAAGGCACTGTCAATACCAGGTACATCTCGCTGGTCCACCTGGCACAGTAAATATCACATCATATTACTGATACAAGAAAGAACAATTGGGAACACTCAAAATACTTTTTAACCCTTTGCCTGTTCTATGGTAATTACAAATTTTAATACCTAGTGAATATTCATGGACAAAATAATTATAATAAAATATGGAAGTTGGAAAAGTGTAGCCATTTTAGAAACTAAAGACACAGATCTTTCAAATTCTAATAGCAAACAGAGCAGACCCTGATCAGATGGCTCCTCTTGGAGCCGTCTGATCTGGGTCTACAGTAAACCCTCTCTATAACGGCCACTAAATTACATCAAGTATTTCGTGTTAAAGGCAGGTGGCTGCTTAAAGCAAGGTGAAAGTAAAACAGAACGCTCCTATAGGAGCTTATTGGTATTTAGGGCAGGTGGCTGCCTAAAGCAAGGTGAAAGTAAAACAGAACGCTCCTATAGGAGCGTTCTGTTTTACTTTCACCTTGCTTTAGGCAGCCACCTGCCCTAAATACCAATTAAATAACTCAATTCAGTGGCCGTTATAGAGAGGTTTTTACTGTACATTGTACTCTGTTTGCAAATGCGTGAAAACACGTTTATATGATGGAAAGGGTTAATAGAACCTTGCTGCTGAATGGCTCCTTTAACTCTTTAAACACTTGCAGAGAACATTTCTAACCTTTGCAAACAGTTTGGATCCATTAACTTCATCAGGATCATCAGGATTCAAACTATTTGACACTCCAGCTGTATTTTTGTTTAATAATTTAACTTCAACAATTACAGTACTCATTTAATCCTTTCCCTGTTCATTGTAAGAAATATTCATATTGTGTATGTTTATTAGCTGCATTTTTACAACTATAACATATGAGGTACAGTACACAGGATATTTTGGTATTGGTAAAAAATTGAAAAGTCAGCTCTTTTATCATTTCCTAGGCAAACAAAGCCAACCCTGATCAGATGGCAGGAGCTGTCTAATCTGGGTCTTCTCCTGTTTGCTGACAATATAAATCTAATTCTACAGTTTCTGTCATGGCCAAACTTCTCCCATTATATGTCAATGGACAGGTCTTAGTTCTTCTTCTTCCAGTTTCCTGGCCACCCTCGACTTGTCGAGTATTTTGCCAGGTTGTGGTCTGCACTTATAAACCCCTCTCCCATCCCTAATCTCATTTTGGAAAAGTAAGTCAGATTTGCTCAGTCAGAAGAGCATATCTCTAGTGATGGGGCATTTGCTGTGCTAGGTGGTAGAGCGTTCCAATCTTTTGTAGTTTGTACAAAAAAAAGAATATTTCCTAGAATCTGTAGTGGATGTATGCAATGTGTAGCTGTGTGATTGGGCATATCTGGTATGTCATGTGGGTTTATTAAGGTTTCACAGACATCACTTTTAAAAACCAACATTGCTACCAAAATGGCGACTGTCTTACTTAGTGTATATGTAGGTCACCACAGAACTGACTTTGGGTTTTGATTTTAAGCAATTCTGAAATATGGATCCTGTGGATGAAACGATATTAAGCACAAACTTTACTTTAAATAAGATATATAGCAAAATCTATCGGTCTCCCTAAACAGCATCAAGAAGTGACGAGAAGCGTCCAGAAGAAAAAAATGCATTTTATTGTCAAAATAAATGAAAAATAATAAATCATTGTACTTATCTGTCTTATTTTGATTGAATAAGTGTAAAAATATTCATTTCCATGCATTTAGTGACCCACTAGTCCAAAATTTTGACAGCGTCGAGAAAATCGGTTGCCTGTCTCTGTCAGCCATTAAGCGTCGAGAACAAACATATACATTTATTACCAAAAATAAATGAACAAGCAATAATTTAATGTGCTTATAATCTTAATTTGATTGAATAAATGTAAGCTAATTCATTTCTTTACATTTATTGCCCTGCTCTATAGGTATAAAATTACTATCAAGCATATGCGTGTAAATGTCGAGACGGGATCTGATTCTGGCATATTTATGACTAAGGAAAACCACTGTCAATGACTTTATAATACTGTTTTCAAAGTTAATTATCTTTGTAAAATAACTTCAGAAAAAAACAAACCTGCATGCGTATCACATGTATTCCAATTCTAACACTTGATTTATTATCCGATTTGCACATATTAATAATATATGACACAATCACATAACCACCGAATTTAGTCCAGTTTGTCATTTAAACTTATTAAACTATTTGAAAATTGAGTATTTTGTACTGGTATGACAACAGCTAGTAAACTAATAAATGATTTTTTTTTCTGCAAAGGCAAAACTTGCTCAAAATAATATAGTTTTTACTCAAGGAATGTGTATTAGCTTGTAAGCTTGTTGTTTGCACTTTGAGTAATTAATTGTTTGCCGCAATTATGGTAAGCGCACACGCCCGGCTTACATGGCAGGGATTTTCTAGAGTTTAATTTCTCAAACATGAGCAAACACACGCTGTTTGTTCACAGCTTTTCTTAATTAGCTTGGATTTTCCAAACTTGTTACGAGGCTCAAATCACACATCATGCTTCTCGACGCTAAATTCAGGCCACTACTGTTTTCTAGTCGCTATTTTTTAAGAGGCTCAAATCACACATAGGGCTTTGTGACTCGAAATTCTGGCCGCTACAGTATTCTAATTCAAGATACAAATTCTCCCTCACCAACATGAGACATGTTGCTCTCATGGATTGCAAGCCCCAACCCTGGATTGGATTGAATCGGGTACAATTATCACCACAATAATCATCAATACAGAGTGCCGTCACCCGCAACTTGTACTGAAGACGTGACTTAGATATACAGTAGATATGAAATCACTAACCGGGATGAATCGCATGATTGTCTATCTGGTCCATTAAAGATATGCAACATATCGTTTACTAAACTGGCTTCGCGTTGTTTCTCGTCGCTTCTCGACGCTGTTTATACCCAAAAATGGGTACGTTTTGACCTAAAAATGTGGGTACGTTTTGGTATTGGGTACGTTTTGACCGGCTCCCATTTAGGGAGACCCAAATCTATTCATTCGTTAGATAGACAAAACCTTTAAAATATTTATATACAAAGATGGTGGCATTGATGGCAGATACATATAATAATATCTATGTAGTACAAAATATGAGAGAATAGTGCAGCTCAAATCTTCATCCCATTCTAGAAGATAGAACTATTTCACGAGTTACGATCAAATAAAAACAAGTGAAGATACAAAACATGAAACGATCTTTGCTTACAAACCGACATCATGGCACCTTCAATTTTTGCAATGAAAAAACAATGAGCATTAGGTTGGGGATATAACATGGGTAAGAAAATGGGAGGGGTTGTAACCTCTTCTCTTCTTTTCTGCCAACGACCACATGGACTCTCCTCCAACACCTCGCTTTCTTCGTCCGTGTCATCGTCAGCGCTGTCATTTTTGACAGGATTACTTTCTTGTTCTGTTTCAGCCATTAATGGCTAAATTACTTTGCACGTTACAGATATCCCTGTGGTTCCAGATCTTTGAAATGTCAAGGCAAATCGTTCTCTTCTCCCTTGTTGACAGATTTCGAAGTAGACTGGTGCACAACAGCATCCATTTTCAGTCATTGTGGGGCTTATCCGAAAAATGACAGCTAATAAGATACCAGTCTGAAAAGAAGTCCCGGTTAGACGAACGCTTTTTACAAATGTAGTCTGATATTGCATTGGTCGATAAATAATTATACAATTATATATAACTTTCTTACGAATGTTGCCAGATTGAAAAAAGAAAATTGATTGAAACTTGGCAGTTTTTAAGACTTATTTTTTAGAATTTAACTTCTTAGATAAAATTAAACACTATATTGTCAGTTGTCAGGATGGCCGAGTGGTCTAAGGCGCCAGACTCAAGGTGCATAACCTTCATACAGAGTGTTCTGGTCCACGTATGTGGGCGTGGGTTCGAATCCCACTTCTGACACACCTTTTTTTTTTTTTTTTTTAATTATTATTTTTCTCTTCGTTTTCAATTTGTCAATATATTTTGCGTACAATTCTAGTCTACAGATCATTTCATGTAAAAATAAGTTGACTTTCTTTATATCAGTTTGACAAAAACATTGATAATGAAACATGACGACTAAAAGTTAAAAAATCGCCCTGAAATTTCTTTTCATATATGATTCTCAAGAGCATGCATCAGAAATTTATTTTCATATATGATTCTCAAGAGCATGCATAAAAGTTCTCAGCCATTCAAAGTAACTCGGGTTAGGAAAACACGCTGCTGGATCTTTAAAAATATACAATATGCATGCAAGAAATCGGAAACTGTATAAAAAAAAAACTTTGTAACATGCGAACATTCAATAAACAAGTTTGAAAGTAACTGAGATAATCGTGACTTATTTGCAAACGATGAAAAGTAGTCATGAAAAGTAGAAATGTACTATGCTTGCAATACTGCTGAACTTGCTGGCGATGATGGCGGTGGCAGTCAATGCATTCCTACCAGATATTTACAGATGTGAAAATACGGTTTGTAATCTGGCATGTGTTGAAGGGTCGCCAAAGATGACAGAAAATGAAACCTTCTTCGACCTGCTTCCACCGGGTCACGACATCTACCCTTCTCCCTGCTACTTTCAACGAGAGCTTGTTTAGTTCATCGAGCCCCCATCCCACCCCACCCGAGGTACGATAGGCTCTAGCAAAGTAACCTGCTTCCACCGGGTCACGACATCTACCCTTCTCCCTGCTACTTTCAACGAGAGCTTGTTTAGTTCATCGACCCCACCCACACCACCCCCACCCCACCCCCGAGGTACGATAGACTCTAGCAAAGTAACCTGCTTGGCAGTTGTGGATCAGACCCTTGTCACGGATTTCACGTGGATACTTAAGTTGTTTCTACAGGCCAACATCCATCTTCCTGTTGCCGTTGCAAGTATCCTTCTCTCTTTAGAGTATACCCTCTGGCAAATTGGGTGGATGATGGTCCCATTCTAGCCGTCATCTGGACGCGCCTTGCGTGGCCCAGTGGTTCTGCTATCGATGCATATTCATTGATGCTGTTTTTCTGTTTTCATTTCTTTCAACACGTCTGACCAACAGTTTGGACCCTGATGAGACACAGTGTTACATGAATTGTGTTACATGGATTGTGTTACATTGCTTTGTCTCAAAACTCCCCAAGCTTTATTTTTTCGGCCCAAATGTTACAAAACGTCAATTTAGGGACATTTTAACTTATTTTAGACATATTTCATGAGCCTAACGCCTTTGGTTTTAGAAAGGTGGCTGCTTAATGCAGGGTGAAATTCACACAGAAAGCTCCTAGAGGAGCTTTCTGCGTGACTGTCACCTTGCATCAAGCTGCCATCGCAGACCCTGGTGAGAGGCCCCATTAGGAACCCTGTCGTCTGGGCCTACTCTGTTTGCAAAGGACATTAGTGACTAATTTCCCGTACTCTGAAGGGGTTAAGTAGCTTGCTGAAAATTAAATGCTGCACTTGCTTTGTACATGTATAGTAAAATCCCCTCTAAACAGGACGCCAAATTTAGTACATACATGTATATCGGTCTTGGAGACAGGTGGCAGCTTAATGCAGGATGAAAGCCTTAAGGGGAGAGCTTTCTGCATTACTTTCACCCTGCATTAAGTAGCCACCTGCCTAAAAAGATTTTTTTCTCTTCTAGAGGTCCGGTTTAGAAGGGTTTTACTGTACTCATATTTCTTTTCAATTCTGAATTATGTAGAACATTACATTAGTTTCAATAATACGTGAACTCTTGTGATGCCAAATGATGCTCGTCTGTAAACAATATCAGGCGCTTTTCTTTCAGGAGGGATTTTCCTTCATTTTCATATCATAAACGTAAGTGATGTGTCCAACAGTTACGGTTCTGATGAGATGCAGGGTTACTCGGCATCTAAGTAGCTTAGCTGGATCCAAACTGTTTGCAAAGGTTATCACAGATTCTCCCACGCAACAAACCTTGTGAGTCGATTTCCCAGCGACACCTAATGCTCATGTTACAAATTACTTATGTTCATATGAAATTAAGAGGTTAGTCATTATCCCTATTCCGTTATCCGCGACCTCACTCATTTGCAAACAGCTTGGATCCAGATGAGACGCCGAGTAACTCGGTGTCTCATCAGGATCCAAACTGTTTGACACTCGGTCAAAATTTTCCCAAAAGCTTAATCGAATCGGACATTTGTTAACCCTTTATCTGACAGCGGGACCAAGATCACACGGCTCCTACAGGAGCTTGCATGAGCCGTCTGATCAGGATCTAGTCTGGTTGCTTAGGAAATAATATAGATCTTGTTCTACATTTCCTGCCATAGCCAAAATTCCCTGTGATCAAATCGACGTAATTAACCCTTTCGCTGCCAATGCCGGATCTGTGATTACCTATGCAAACAGTTTGGATCCAGATGAGACGCCGAATAAGTCGGCGTCTCATCAGGATCCAGACTGTTTGTCACTGTTACTATGTTTTTGAAATAAAAATGAAGAAAATCAAAATAATGAAAATTTGTAGCAGACGACAAAGTTAGCAGACGACAGAGTTTGGCAGCGAAAGGGTATACTGTTTATGATGTCATTATTTCTTACATGAATTTATCAGATAAACGGTTAAATCTTTTTATTTCCCTGTTCTATTTCAAATTTCAATACCTACTGAATATTCATGGACAAAATAGTTACAACGAAATATGGAAGGCATTCTAGCCATTTTAGAAAGTAAAGAAACAAATCTTTCAAATTCCATTAGCAAACAGCAGACCCTGATCAGATGGTTCCTATAGGAGTCGTCTGATCTGGGTCTAATGTTTGCAAATGCGTGAAAACACGTTTATATGAAGGACAGGGTTAAGAGAGGCTTGGGCCATATGGCTGATTATTGGTAAATAGACATAATGAATATTTATTAGCTGAATATTTATATTGGCATTTATACACAGGATGTTTTAGCGATGGTAGAAATTGTCAGATCTCTATACTAACACGACAAAAAAAGGACTACAAACTACATGTATAGACAAAATTAGTATGAAAATGCGCAAAAATGTATTGGCTACATGATGGTGTATTTTCACTTGTGATTTAATAATTTGCAGATAATAATTTTGTGTGCGAATGACGATTGCATGAAAAGTAAAAGATGGCAAAACGACAATAACAAACAATTACAAGTCTGCTATTTTTACTTTTCACGACAATGTGCAAGCACACAAGACTTTCAGCACGTGACTGTACTGCCACACCCTCCATATTCGCCAGATTTAGCCGCGTGTGATTTTGTTTCATAATTTTTATTCTCAAAGTTGAAGAAAATGCATGCTGGAAGAAAAAATTGCAAGAGGAATTCAGATGGCTCAGTACCAGTGCCTAACGAGTATACCTCAAAAGGACTACATGTACATGCGGGTCTTTCATATGTGGATAAACAGGATGAAACTTTGCATTCTGGCCAACGGAGAGTACCAGTACTTTGAGATGATGTATTTATAATTAGTATGTTTCCTGTCGTTATATAATATTTATAACGTGAGTGACAATACACATCGAACAGCCATGGTATGGACTTTAACTCTCGCTGCCAAGTATTTTGTCGTTTGCTGCAATTTTCGTTCATGTTCTTCCCTTTTCTCTGTAAAACAATCATAAACTCAAGCAGTTTGGATTCTCATGAGGAAATCGATCATGACTGTTATCCAACTTGTCCGAAACGTCCTCATCCTGATCAAGTCAAAACATCTCATTTTGTCCGGAAGACCAAACATAACACAAGACCAATTTGTATAGAGATAGATTTACTGAAACATTCAAAACAGCACACTGAAAAGTAAGATGTACAACTGTTTTAATAACTTACTTATATGAACAACTCTATTATAACTCGTGGAAAAGTGGGATGTTGAAATGAGCCTCAATATAGGTCAAGTAAATACACCAAGACCGACCCAGCATTTCATACAAACATGTATGTACAACAGTTCGAGCTAGTTTCAGTGATAGATTCTACTTCATTTTCTTGAATACAATAATTCAGATTTCAATTATACACAAAAATTCATGACACAATAAAACAATCCTCCGTCCTCTGTATAGAGTCAATACCATACCATGGAGACAGTGAGATCAGCTGTTGTAAATGACTCTCCACGCATGATGCCTTACCCTTTACTCCATAAATACATCTTGAAAACCCTTTATAGAGTAGATCCAAATCAGACAACTCTTGAAGGAGTCGTCTGATCAGGGTCGGCCTAGTTAGCTTTTTTTTGTTCATACGCCAGTATAAATTATGTATATACATGTATATTAATATTTAGCTAATTCATCACAATTTCTTACATTAATATTAATGGAGTAAAGGTTAAAAAGGTGAAAACCAAAGAGCAAGATACTTTGATAGATCATTAAGTGACAAAATACCACTGGCAGACTCCGTGAACGTTGGCAAAGGCAGACATTTGTTACACTAGATACCCAGTAAGCTTTGACCTACTTTACAAACCGTTCCTTCCCATTTCAACATTGAAGGAAACAGACTCATAGTATGAAATACTAAATGACAAACTGCACTGACCCTGACAAACATGTACATTGCAATAAATTGTTTATAGGAAATTAAATTAATGAATATGGAAATGTTTAACCCTTTCCCTGTTGAATATTTATTCAAGATATTTATTCATGGTCAGAATCAATAAAATGAAAAATAAATCACTGTTGAGGAAACTGTAAAATCGGAATCTAGAAATTCCTATAAGCAAACAGAGCTGTCCCCGATTAGATAGTTCCTAAAGGAGCCATCTGATCTGTGTCTACTTGTTTGAAATGAGTGAAAAGGTGGTTATATGAAGGAAAGGGTTAAAGCCAGCCTACCTAAACATCTTCACCCCACCAGCCATGTTCCAGCTAACCTTACAGTTTATACCAATAATAAACATTGTATACATAGTCAATGAGAACTTTCCTACTGAGGTTTCAGTCAAAACAGTTTTCAGTGTTTTATTATTTCATAAGGCTTGAAATACCCCAGTGTCCATGCTTATAAAACTTTTTAGTTGAGTCCGAGTTTGTTCTCAAGTTTTTGATAATCAAAAACTTGAGAACAAACTCAGACTCAACTGAAAAGTTTTATAAGCATGGATACTGCTCTCTGCAGATTACCTATATAATAACTTGGAGTTATTTGCATTTTATGTTTTATAAATATCATCGTGGTACTTAGCAGTTACATTATGAAGGTCAACTGTATACAAATGTACTTGAATAAATCCAATTTAACTGCAAGCTTGAAGAAAAACAAGAAAAGGAATGTTAATGCTGCCCCTCTTTCATTTACAGGCTAAACTAAAGACTAACTACACTATAATAAACAAGATGTTTGTTAAACATGTATGCTCCTCTCCCAATGGCAGCCAGCCTATCATTTTGACCTTTGACCTTGACCAACTGACTTCAAAATCAGTATGCGTCATCTACTCATCACCATCAACCTCCCTACCAAATATGTAGATAATTATTGATCGACCCATTAGGTCTACCGACGAACTGAATAACATGTACGAAGCTAAATAAATATAGTCGCATGAGCACATTTGATTGTAATGACAAAGGTAAAAGTTTTTGCATTTAGAAAATTTTGTCTTAAACATGACGTATGAATTAACCCTTCGCTTGCTATTCACGTCAATATACCTACCTGTAAATAGTGAAGACCCAGATGAGACAGCTCCTGCAGGAGCTGTCTCATCAGGGTCTGCACTATTTACAAATTGATTGTGCAACCAGTGCATTCCACAGCAGTGATTTCACAGCGAAATACTTGTACACAATAAAGATATATGTAATTATACAACAGGGCATGGGTAAAGAAGGAGAAATGAATTTTAAAATTCAGCAAGAGAAGGGTTAAAAGAGACGAGTTTGTGAAACACTATGTCCACAAACAGACCTTGTTACCTACTATTTTAACCTTTGATCTTCATGACATGGTACTACTGTAAGGTTGCAGTTTCATGAGATGAATATACATCAATAGTATGCAGTCTCCATCTCTGATAATTCAAACGTTAAGGCCATGGTTAAAGTTTCTGAACAACAAACGAACAGCCCAAAAACAATGCATGTTCTAAATCTTGGGGAAATAAAAATGTACAAAAGATGCTGATGAATCGAGTTTAATTGAATTTTATCCATGCAAATGTCTGTTGTTCCTATTAATTCATTTGATGTCTGTGAAGACTTACAGTAGAAACTAATATTAGTAATAAGCAGGGATGTCAATAACAGTATAACACCTGTATTTATTAATAATGTCAAACAAATGTTTGTGATCTGTGAATGTAAAAAACAACTAAATTTGAATAAATTATAACTCATAAATTTGAGTGTGACAAAAGTATGAATAATCAAAGCCTAAATAAAGCCCCAAATAACTGCCCCAAAATTTTAAGTATGCATTGACATCCCTAAATTATCCACTATACGAAATCATTGTCTTTTCTTCAATTACACAGGAGAAATAATGCTACACCAAAATACACTACAAAATTAACAGTAACCCTTTACCTCATGAATATTCATGCCAGAAAGAGTGAAATAAAAAAAATGTTAATGAAATGGGTTTTTTTATAATGGCAAAAGAACACACAGGACTTTTCGGCCCTAGTAGCACACAGGAATCTGGTCTATATTATTCCATAAGCAGAGAGCAGTATCCATGCTTATAAAACTTTTTAGTTGAGTCTGAGTTCGTTCTCAAGTTTTTCATTGGTCAGATTTGAGCCTTTGGCTCAATTCTGACCAATCAAAAGCTTGATAAGCATGGACCCAGACCCTGCTCAGATGGCTCCTATGGGTCTACTGTGTTGACAAAGAAGTGTCTATGAGGTAAAGGGTTAAAACATGATACAGTGAGTGTAGTTCTACACAGATCTCTTGAATACCTATTATTCTAACAATTTGGACACCCCATCTCCCATTCAATGAGTTTGTATAGCTGTAATAAGTCAATTTAACAATATTTTGATAACTTTAAATTAGACTGACATGGTAGCAAATAGTGTAGATCTTGATCCAACTGCTCCTCTAAGGGTAGTTTATGATCTGGTTCTGCACTATTTGCTGAACTCTGTCCGTCCAAAGACAAAGGGTAATTAGGGTAGTCGCAGTAAAATGAGATTATTGATAATACAGTAAAAATGATTATCAGGATCTCTTGAAACCACATACAATACAAGAAATGACATTTATAAGTAACTGAGAGGCTACACAAAGTACTAAATATAAAATACTGTATCTTGACACTCTACCAGCAATGAACATAAGAACTGCTATTCTTTTATTTCTCAACTTGGTGATTCTTAAAAAATAGACTTCCAATTTATCTTTCTCAAAAAATGTTGTCTTCAGCACTTCTTAATCCTTTGAATGTGAATAATCAAAGTGGACTGGTCCTTTAGTGTGAAACAATATAGTCCATTCAGTATGAAAATATGTCAAGACATTTCTGAATGACAAACAGTGCAGACCCTTATCAGCGGCCTCCTCCACTAGAGGAGCCTTCTGACCTCTGTCTAAACTGTTTCCCACATCTAACTGGTTAAGTAGATTCTTTCCATTTCGTTACAAGCAGGATGTCAAAAAGTTTGGATCCTGCTGAGATGTAGGATTACTGTGCCTCTCATCTAGATCTGAACTTTTAGCAATTGTCATCATAATTATAACAGTAGCATGCCCGGAAATCATTTCATCAAATATGTAGAGCAGGCATGTGAGAATGGATTGTTTACAGAAACACCTCATGAAGATTCTACGGTCATTCTGACTACATGTACACTCCTTTCACATCCTTTGAGTGGTGTGTGGCTAACCTTTGACCAGAATAAATGAGCCCAGATGCACAAGAACCAATCTGAGTGAATCATTGTACATTGTAGTGTACACCAAGATCAGTTGCCATATGTGACATCTGGTCAGGCATTTGATATAAACCACTTGTAACAGTTGTGGACAAAACATTTTATCCAATGGTGACAGACAAATAGTGTTGACCCAAATCAAATGAGTCACTGATCTTTGCATCGTCTAAATGATGGATTTCTTAATGAGGGGCTCACATGTGCATGATTTAAAGGTAAATGGATAAACTCTTGCATTTCCTTTACTGTGCTCAAAAATATTTAAGAAATAATGACATCATAAATATAAATTCACTTAACTTTCATAATGACATTAACACACTGGGCCATGGTAGAAACGGTGAAATCATATATATATTATTTTATAAGCAAACAGAGCAGACCCAGATCAGATGGCTCCTAAAGGAGCCTTCTGGTCTGGGTCTTCTCTGTCTGCAAAAACCTTAAACAAGGTGTATTTATGGTGTAACGGGTTAAAACTTAAGTGGGTACATATTTACTCACATAGAATATTCAAATGGCTATTCAAAGAAGTTAGATAACATGACCATTATGCTAGTATTCACACAGTATTCTCAATTTTCCATATACAAATTACACTCACTCTATCTATATAAATAAATAATGTCACTGTTCGTCTCAGTATTCAGCTGCCTGTTTCATATACAATGGTAGAAGTGAATAAAAATGAAAATATACACACACAAATGACTTCGTATGTCTTAGATCACATTACATCCTTCAACAAAACTCCTTCCAGTGGCATTTGCAAGAAGTATCTCAATTCCCAAATGCTCTTAATTTATAGTTAAAAAACCTCACATTTTCAAACCACTATCCTGCCTGCTTGGGTAAAATAAATCAATCCTTTTTAATACATCATTTCCAAGGAATTTTAACTACATACACATTTAAAATCTGAATTAAAATTCGCCAGGCCCAGCATATCATGTGTCACACATCCAATGGGTTGGCTAAAAGTGCAGCATAGGAGATCTTCTGTTTGGGACGAATGTTGTGACCTTTGACATTTTTCTCACTGTCATCTTTCTTGTAAAACGTGTCATACTTCCTTTCTGTGGCACAAGACTGGAATAAAAGACAGATACAATGTCACATATATCCTACAATAAAATAATGTATGTTACATATATCATAATCATACAATAAAACACTGTCTGAAGGAACATATGTCTTAACTCTTTCCTCCTCAGAGACACCTTTTAATGTCTTTGCAAACAAAATAGATCCTGATCAGGCAGATTCAGTAGGAGTTTGCTCTGTTTGCTTAATATGAAATAGTATACATGTAGATCCGATTCTACTGCTTCTGCCATGACTCAAAATTCCATTATTCATGTTGTAATAAAAATTCTGTTAATTAATATTTATGATGTCATTATTTCTTACATGAATATTCTTGAAGTAAAGGGTAAAGCAACCATTAAAATCAATTATGAGCCTTTAATGAAAATTGTAGTTCTATCCTTCTTCCATTACTTTTGTCTTGCATTAAACTTTTCCCTGTTCAGTATTCATGTAATAATGACATCATGAATATTATTTTGCTGAATTTTTATAATTTAAAATTTTCAAGCATAAGCTTTTCTTTGACAAAAACTGTAGAATCATATTTATATCATGTTATAAGCAAACAGTGCAGACCCTGACCTATAGGAACCATCTCATCTTGGTCTACTCTGTTGGTAAGTACATGAAAAGGTGTTTATATAAAGGAGGGTTAAGGCACCACCTGCTTACAGCAATCCCATGTTTATTTTGTAAGTTGTTGCTTACAGCTAGTTTACTGTACTTATACACAACATATCTATTATAACAAGGTCAAAGATATTTGTAAAACATGTATACCCTGCAGATCCCCTGGCCTTTGACCTCTAAAACAATAGGTGTCATTTAGTGGTTATGACTAATCACCACAGCAATTATGAAGATCCTAAGTCAAGCCCTTGAGCAGTTATTGATCGGAAACCATTCTACCAATTAAGGTCATGGTGACCTTGACCTTCAACCTAGTGAGTTGAGAAACAATAGGGGTCATCTAGTGGTCATGTCGTGATCAACCACCACAGCAAGTTTGAAGATCCTACGCAAAGCTGTTTATCAGTAATTGATCGGAAACCATTTGATCTACCGACAGACCGACCTGTAGGACCTGTCTGCTCAGGGTCTGCTCTGTTTGCTTATGGAATAATATAGATCCGATTTTACAGTTTCTGCTATGGTCAATATTTCCTGTGCTCACATGGCATTACAGTGAACCCTCGTTACAACGGAGATTTTTGTTTCCAGACATTTTGCCGGTATAACGAGGCTGCCGTTATAACGAGTTTAAATATGAAAGGAACCATATGGCCAGTTTTAAACTACATGTAGTACCAACAGGTGAACGCTTAATGCAGAACACAAGAAGTGCAAAAATGAGATTTTTAAGGTAAAATCTGTTTTAGTTAGTACTAAAACTCCCTTTGTGAGCTTTTTGCACTTCCTGTGTTCTGCATTAAGCGATCACCTGTCTTACTGGCATCACACCTATTTATTCAGTGGTTGTTTCAAAGACTTAATGGTAATTGTGTTTCAATGCATACTGCCAGTATAACAAGTGTGCCATTGTAACAAATGCCTGTATGAGGGTTCACTGTATAAAAATTCATCAAATTACTATTCATGGCAACACTGATAGTATATGAAGGAGTTGACATTGTATGCCTACAATGAGTGCATGAACAGTTCAATTCAAACAAATTTGTGAGGACCTGTGCATAGCATTTTGATGTAATGAGATGTGTAACTTGCATTTAATCATGATCCACATTCCCTGGTCCTTGAGATTTATTTTTCAACAGACTACTGGGAAATATATTCTACAATGATCTGTTTACTCACCATCCTGGATTTGACATGCTTCGGCAGTTCTTCTCCCTGAATCCACAACTCCTCCCGTGGGGCATTCTTCTCTGACCCGTCTTCGAATTCCACCTGTAATAAAGGCAATTACAAACTTCAGTTGGTGGCACACTTAAATACAGACCTTGAAATACCACTGTTTACATTAGAACAGCACCATATCAAGAATGCCTTTTTACATTCCGAAGAATTTATGTGCATAAAATGTGCATAATTTGCAGCTTAACCTTTTCTACATGGGAAACCAGAGTTCCGGCATTTGCAAACATTGTAGAACCAGATCAGAGGGCTCCTACAGGAGCCCTATGATCAGGGTCTGCACTGATTTTCATCCCCAAATCCTCTAGTAAATTCAATCCTTTCAGACTGATTGGTCTCTATACTTAAACAATGATTGACCATCCATTTTGAAAACTCAGCATTCAAAGGGTTAATACAGTTATCTAAAAATCTTAAATTCAAAATGGCAAAATGAAACTTACCCTGTACATAACCTGTGAGTTAACTCCCCTGAATGTAGCACCCCAAAGAGACCCATCTGTCCACTTCACCTTGACAGCTTGTCCCAGTGCTGGTGGGCCTGCCATAGGGTCATGATTCTGGAAATTTAAAAGTTAAAACAACTTTATAATGCTGGAATATATCTCTATTAAAATGACAAAATGATGAAAGTTGCATTGCCACAGTAGAGTTATAAAGAGTGTTGTTAACTCAGAATCAAGTGTACTGTCATTTGTACACAGTGTAGACCCAGATCAGAGGGCTTCTAGAGGAGTCTGCACATTAGTTGTTGAAACTCATCTTGCAAATTTTATTATTATACCTCAATTTCATTTACAATGTTAATTTCCCAAAGGCCATCGTGACATAGAAATACTGTCAGGCCCAGCGGGAAAAAAGTTATTGCTTTTAAAATACTGTCTCCTGCATGGAACATCTAGATCAGTGAGCGCTTATTAAATTGTGTGTGTGACTTATAACTTTTGCTAAAAACTGTTTATTGATGTCACTGAATAAATATTTTTGCTGACGAAATTGGGTGTGCTGTTTGGTATAATAAAATAAATATCACATCTTATGGAGAGCGAAAGCACGTATTGTCAACCCTCGGTATGGTAATGTCCACCTTGGCTAACGCCTCGGTGGACATAATCAACCTCGGGTTGACAGTACATACTGTCTCTCTCCATAGGATGTGATATTTATATACTGTTTCATACTGTAAATATTCTACTGTTAAACAATGATGGACTATCCCACTCTGAAAATTCAGTGTTGAAAGAATTTAACCCTATCTGGTGCACTAGTTCTGAGTGGCACACACCAACTACACATTTTGAAATTGTAAAGTTCTCAATCACTCACATGAATGTCCTCTGGAAACAGGTCATTGCTAAAGGAGCCATCATCAAAGTCAACTTCATAGAAAGTCTGGTCTTTACAATCAGTGACCTCAGCTATATAATAGCGGGTGTTTTTATGTTTCGCAATCACACTGTCTCCAATACCTAGTTTACTCAGCTGTCTGCTAGGGGTTCGCTACAATGAACATTTACATGTAGTTTATATACTAGACAGAAATAAATGAAAACTCATGTTACTCTAATTACCCTGTGTATTTGGACAGACAAACTTAGACAAATAGTGCAGAGTGAAACCCAGATCATACCATTCCTACAGGAGCAGTTTGATCAGGATCTACACCATTGGTGTCAGTCTATTTAAAGTTATCAAAATGGTTCAAAATTGACTCATTCAGCTTTATGAATCAGTGGAAAGGGGAGATTGGGTGGCTGAATATTTAGGGTAATGAAAGTAAGTTAACCCTTTAATCCATAAATACGCCTTTCTATGCCTTTGCAAACAGAGCAGACCCAGATCAGAAGGCTCCTATTGGACCCGTCTGATAAGGGTCTGCTCTGTCTGCTTATAATAAAATATACATGTAGATATGATTCTACTGTTTCTGCCATGGCTAAAAATGCCAGTTTCGATGTGCCATTATGTAAAATAAATCTAATCAATATTCATTATGTCATTATTTCTTACAAAAAATTCATGGAGGAAAAGGTTAAAATAAGATGTAGCCTTGCAAACAAGAAATCTTAATATCCCTACATTCCATGCCAATGATCGGACAGATTCTGGGAAAGGTCAACAGGTACATTTCAGTAAAATTATCTTTGCAATGAAACAGACAATTTTTGTTGAGGATCGATTGCTATTACAGGGTTTACCGGAAAACTTTTCCCATACAATAAAAGCCACATCTTTGAACAAGGATAGATTTCAGAAATTTATATGTAATGTTTCTGCAATACTTGTTCTGTTTTGAAAATGTTCAGAACACTGATAATTAAAATACATGGCTATCATATATTCATATGATCATAGTATCTCCTCTTGGTATGTTGTTAGGTGAATACCCACAATTAGCCTTAACCTATTACCTCAAAGGCTATTTTTAGATCCAGCCTCTTTGAATAAATCTACCGAAAAGGAACATTTTTAAACAAAAAGGAAAATTTCAAAATTGTGTACTTTGAAACCATTGTTATAAATAGAGCATTTGCTTCTATGGAGCAAATGCTCTATTTATCACAATGGTTTCAAAAGGTGACTTTTTACAGAGGCGTCAAAAGGTGTCATGAGGGAATGGGTTTAAAGCTTATCTGCTGCCAATTCTTTTCAAATGTGTTCTTCACTAAATATGAATTCTACTTTCAGTACAGTTCAAAGTTTATTAGTAATAAGTAAACAATACAAACGCATGTGTGTGAAGATCTATACAGTAAGAATTACACAAAACACTGCATAGAAAAAATGTTAAATAGAACAGTATGCATATGTTAGGGCAAGCCCATTTCATTTTCTATGACATTTTTAAGGCTTATGTGATAAAAATCTTACATTCATTATCATTACAAATTGTTTTCATCGCTAAAGTTTGTGTCATAGTATTATAGCAAACTCTTTCATAAAAACAATTTCTAACGAACACTCATGTAAGATCCTCTATGTACTAACTGTATGATTTTGTGTTTCTAGGCAAATACTTGTAAATACTTTAACCCTTTCCCTCATGTAAACGTGTTTTCACGCATTTGCAAACAGAGTAGACCCAGATCAGATGGCTCCTATTGGAGCCGTCTTATCAGGGTCTGCTCTATTTGCTAATGAAATTTGAAAGAACTATTTCTTGACTTTCTAAAATGGCTGCAATGTTCCACCCTCTATATTTTATTATAACTGTTTTGTTCATGAATATTCAGTAGGTATTGAAATTTGGAATAAACACAGAACAGGGAAAGGGTTAAGATTGCTTTGTCATATTGGAGTCAAGTGATGCCAGATTATTACATACCTTTGACTTGGCAAGATGGACATGTTTGTGGCATGTCACATAGACAGGGTGTGGCCAGTCACTGGTCTCGAACAGTACTCCGGCAGCATGGGCACATGTCACATGGAAAGACAGAGTGCACCTGCCATTGGAGCATTGCACACAGGCTCTCATTGGGCCTTTCATATCAACCACAGCAGGACCACAGTAATGGCACCTCTACAATCACAAAAACTACACTTAAGACTGAGATATACTTTAACCCTTTGTCATCATTGCTATAATTGCGTGTGAACAACTGACGTTTTGGCAATGGAAGACACTGTTGAGTCAGATCTATTATAATTTCATAAACACAATACACCCTGATCGGACAGCTCCTATAGGACTCATCTGATCTGGGTTTACTCTGCCAATGCATGATCAAGGCATTTCTAAGAAGGAAGGGGTTAATGTATCCATTCATTGATCTGTCAGTTTTTCATTTTTAAGACTGCAACATTTTTAACTGTTTGACCCTTTACTCCATAAATATGCCTTTCTATGCCTTTGCAAACGGAGAAGACCCAGATCAGACGGCTTGAGTCAAGAAGGAGCTGTCTGATCAGAGTCTGCTCTATATGCGTTTCTACAGTTTCTGACATGGCAAAAAAATCCAGAGTCCATGTGCTATTATAAGCAGTAATCTAATTAATATTCATGGTGTTATTATTTCTTATATGAAAATTCATGGAGTAAAGAATTAAATTTCATACACCTATAAGTCCTGTGGCTGTAAAAGGGTATCAAGTTTTCATATTCATAAGTAAACTGTATGGCCATTTATATATGGCCATTTATATCTACAGAATTTAATGTGTATAAGCTTTATTATATATTAGCCTCTCCACAGACCTATACAAACAGTACAGATCCAAACCAACTGCCACATTAGAGAAATAATTAAAATCCTCCCAGATAACAAAAACACTTTAAGCCATGATCAGAAGTCAGATCTGTGTTGCAGTGGACCTTGCTAGTTATGCATTACTTTTTTTTTTTAATGCCAGGATCCAACTACCTATTTTAGAATTTGAGTAAAGCACATTCTTCAAGCAAGCCACATTTCCTTTCTTTGAGCAACCCATGTTTCTTTGACCAACACACATTTTTTTCAAGCAACCCACATGCCTTTCCTTTTTTTGAGCAACACAACATTACTTTTATTTGAGCAACTCACATACCTTTAACAACTCTCATTTCTTTTAGCAATACAACCAATATTTCTTCAAGCATTTTTCTCATTTCAGTAATGCACTTTTCTATAGAGTATATTTCAATCAAACTTAGTGTTAGTGTTTTTTCTCCACTTCAGTCCTGCTAACAAAACCAACCATTAGGTTTTTCAAACAATATTGATCAGCTGTTGACTGGGCTGGTTCTACACTGTTTGTAACACAAGTCAGCAAAACAGATACGGCTCTGATGGAATGGCATGACTCTATAGTATCTTGACTTAACCCTTTACCCAATAGCCTGTTTCTAGTTTTGAAGACATATGACCACTTAAAGCAGGTTGAAAGTAAAGCAGAATGCGCCTTAAGGCGCATTCTGCTTTACTTTCAGCCTGCTTTAAGCTACCACCTACTAGGATATAGAAAATATTTATTATGCAATATGTTCATGACTGTATGAATTTGAACTATTTTCTTCAGCGGAGGAATAAATCAAACACGCTAAAAGCCGCTTCTATCAGGTAAAGGGTTAAACACGAAGAAAACAAGATCTAATTGTAAAAGAATCTGTTAGATCATGTTCCCCACACGAAACAGACAATAGGTATTGATGAGCAAAACTGCTCCATGTTAACCAACCACAGGCCATTACAGGTTACAATAGCAACCAACACTTTTGAAGGCACTTGCCATTAAGTTCAGAGTACTCATATACTCCTACTTAACTCCACACATCTCCATTACAAGGGTAACCAACTCTTTCGAAATAACTACATATGAGTTTGGGGTACCCAAATACCCCCATCATACCAGTTTTCAGCAAAATCTAACAATATCTAAATTTCGACCAAACAGAGCCTACCATTCGGTTACCATGGCAACATTTAGGAAAACAAAAGTTGAATGCACATAATCAGCAATATTCATGTGAAGTTTCTGGAATTAGACTGAAACTGTAAATTTGCTTCATAATTGGACATTGTAATATGATTCCTATATATGTATATTCCTCTTCAACCTTCATTTTATGGAGTATAGCAACTAGCGTATGTCTGTGTGCCTATAAGTTGCCTATATTAAGTGATAGAAGATAAAACAAGAGCACCGCAAGTGGGTGCGAACGCTCGTCTGTCGGCATTGTCAAGATGAACATGCATACCAAAAATGAAGGTTGTAAATGAAAAATTGAAGAAGTTATGGTCAATGTTAAGATTTCGGACGACGACGACAACGACGACGCGGACGCCGGAATTACGACAATAGCTTGTGATTTTCTTCGAAACAGACGAGCTAATGAGAAATAAAATTACAAGTAAATTCCATCTACTATGAATAGCACAGAAAAATTAAGTTACCAGCACAGGAAAATTAAGTGGAACCTGTCTTAATGACCATCAAAAACAAGGTTTAATTATGGGTCTGTAAGACTTTAGGAGCTTTCTGCATTACTTTTGCCCTGCATTAAGCAACCACCTGCTTTTTAAGATTAATTTGTCCATTTAATATAAGGTCGCTTAAGACAGTTTCTACTGTATTTTCATTATTTATCATTTGTTATGTCCTACCAGTTTCTGCCTGGCTGGGGAGATTTTGAAAGTGTTGATTGGCTCTCTCCGCTGAATGTTTTCAAACTTCACCTCCATAATAACCAAAGCACACACAACATGAGCCCAGTTACCATCACATGTGGGCTTAAGGGCTCCACTCCGTAATGCACACAAGGAACATTCCTGCAGAAATCATTAACACACTGTAAATAAAACAGATCACCAGAGAAGCCACTACACTGGAAGGGAACAACAATTTAAAACTTGAAGTAATACAGGTTTTTGAAATAAATTATCATTAACATCCCATTGGTTTATTCATGGCATTAAACAGTATCTCATGCTGCAGAAATATAACCAGACCTACAGTTGCTCACTCACACAAACCCTCATAAAGTTGTTCACTTTATGACTTAGATAGGGAATTATCCTGTTTAAGAAAATATATTCTATAAAACAATAATCCAATATATATAAGATATGTTTGGAATATTTTAATGTAATTTATTATCTGTACCTCATAGAGGTGCCTTTTGATGCATTTGCAAACAGAGTAGACCCAGATGAAATGGCTTTTGTAAGGGCCATATGAACCGGATCTGCTTTGTTTCCTTATGGAATGATGTAGATCTGATTGAAGTTTCTTCCATGGCCAGGAATTCCTGTATTCATACGCTGTTATAAACATTCAGCCAATAATATCCATGATGTCATCATTTCTTACATGAATATTCATCATGTAAAGGGTTCTGTATGGCTATCAGGTGAATACTTACTGCAGAAAGGTTTTGCTTAACACATCGAGAGCATCTCCACACTACTCCATGATCCTCATACTTTACACCGTAACAGCCTGCAATAATGTCAATGCAATATCATCCAATTATCAAAGTATGCAACAATAAATAAATATAAAACATACTGTGTAATTGTTTCAAAAATTATTCATGTAATTTAAATATAATAATCTTGCCAACTAGACAAGAAATAACTCTGAAACATAAAGATTGATAAAACTTCTAACAAAGTTAACAATGTTTACAATTACTTAACACTGTTGGATATTCATGTAAGAAATAAAGGTATCATGAATATATTTTAGCTGAATTTTTATAATGACATAGGTATGTACATATAGTTTGTGGCATTTTTAGAAACAGTAGAATCAGCTCTATTATAATTGCATATGCAAAATGATCTTTGAGCATTTGTCAAGTCTGCTTTCAAATGAACAAAACAAACTCAAGTTTGAAGCCAGTGTGTTATTAAATGGTAATATTTAAGGGCCAAAAAGAGAACATATTTATAGGCAAAAAGAGAAAGTGGTTTTGTACAAATGAATACATACTACTTAACACTTTACTTCATAGATACATCTTTTAATATCTTTAAAGAGCAGACCCAGTTCAGATAGTTCTTGTAGCAGCTGTCCAATTAGGGTCTACTCTGTTTGCTTATGGAATGCTAGTTAAGAATTCTCATATTTCACAAAATATATTATTTTTACATTAATATCCATGCGGTAAAGGGTTAAGATGCCAACTCACTTGCATGAACACAGACTTCACAGTCTTCACACACAAGCAGAGGACTAAGCCCATCATCATCCAGCAGAGTATTGGAGCCAAATGGGTTGGGGTTATCAGTGCTTGAGGCGAAACACATTTCTGGAATCATGGGTAGCGAGCGCTGAGGTATTGAGCTTCTGTGATGGGGCTTCTTTGGAGATTTGATATCTGCTATAGCTGGTTCATCTTGAGTAACCTGTTCATACAATACAACACTTAATTACCCTACATATGCAGACACCCCATCTCCCCTCTCCATTGGTTTATAAAACTGAATAATCAATTCTTCATCATTTTGATAACTTTAAATTAGACTGATATAGTAGCAAATGATGCAGACCCTGATCAAATGGCTCATTGAGGAGGCATTTGCTCTGGGTCTGCACTATTTCCCAAAGTTTATCCAAATACCCAGGATAGTGTTGGTTATTACAAATACAAAACATGCTCATGTAAGAAATAATGCCATATCTATTAGCTGATACTTTATATAGCATATGTACGTAGGAGTTATTGCATTGGCACTGGTAGAAAATGTACATATCAAATGTACGTAGGAGTTATTGCATTGGCACTGGTAGAAAATGTACATATCAATTTAACCCTTTCGTTCTCAGCATTATTTTGGAAATTTGCATACATGTACTATTATTTATGAAAGGGTACTGATGCATGTAATCACTAATACTGTGTTTGTTATTTGTCTAAGACCCATAAAACTATATACCATTGGAAAGGGTATGATTTTTTCTTTTGTATTAGCATATGCAAATTACAAAAAAATCTGCATATAATTAATATTCATAATATGCAAATGAGCTCCAGCGACCGAAAAAATGACATTTTGTTGTTTTTCCTCTTATACAACTGTTTCAAACATTTTTTTTGTGCAAATTTCAGTCTGAATAAGCTTTACTATGTTGTTTAGGTATATTTTATGACAAGTTATTTGTAGTTTGGGGGGCTTTGTTTTGAAAATGAAAACAGATATATAGATCCTAATGGAACTGTTTATTCATGGTTGCCACCAAGGACGGGGTTGTTTACAACTGTCCAGTGATCTAAATCATCCCATTGATAGTCAGGATTTTGGGTCTGAGTGGGGCTGAAATGCATTTGCTTGGTTCTGGATCTGATTTGATCATTTCTGCCGAGTAATCGTCTTCTACGGCGATCTCATACTGTTCTACTACAACCAAGACCACGCCCACTCGCAACCCCTACCCCTGAGACAGAAGAGAGGGGGTGGAAAATACAGTGTGATCTGTTTCAGAGCTGTTCGAATCACTAAAGGACGGTTCCGAAACAGACCTGTCTTTTTCTAAGTCACCTTTTACGCCGAAAAAATCAGTATAATCGCTATCAGAACCATTGGGCATTGATGAAATGGTTCGCCGAGCTTTCTCGGCAGAAAATCGCACCCTTTGGGTCATTATTCGCCTTCAAAAAAACCCTCAAAAATGTGATTTTTTGTTTCGTTTTTGATACGTTTGTTTACAGAGACATTCACTTCCGCTTACACGGTGTCGTAGTACCGATTTGCTCGTTAAAATTGTCCGCTATGGTAATAGATCCAACGAATATATAGAAGC
Organism: Azorinus chamasolen; assembly: GCA_963576725.1. Taxonomy (NCBI): domain Eukaryota; kingdom Metazoa; phylum Mollusca; class Bivalvia; order Cardiida; family Solecurtidae; genus Azorinus; species Azorinus chamasolen. Next base: position 293,659 of record OY755243.1, on the reverse strand, counting down.
GCGCTTGAAAGCGCGCTTGAGAACGCGCTTGAGAACGAAAGGGTTAAGCAGCAGGCCCATTTTGGTAGAAACTGAAAGGCTGATCATACAACCACTCCTCAGTTCTCAACTGCCCCTAAATTGTTCTTTAGCACACCCCTGTATAATAATATAAACTGACTGACCCTTTTTGACAGACTTGTTGACTATGTGTGACAATACAGTCGTGAACAGTTTAAGAGCCTTCAACCACAATGGAACTAACTGGGTTAAGCTGGTTACTTATTTAATGACTCTCTTTATTTACACTGGCTTAGTCTCAACAAGCAAACGTGTTTGTGAAACACTATGCCCACGACCTTTGAATAATAATAATAATAATTTGAGAACGTAACAACTTCAAAGGGTTCAAAAATTGGGGTGTATTCAGTTGACAGTAGCCATTGTGAAATAGTTTTACCTTGAACGGCACAAACAGACTACAGATACTACAGTGAGGACTGTGTTGTGACACTGATCTGTTAAAGTCCTTCTCTGCATCAAAGTCTAATGGCTTGTTTTGCCACACATTAGTCAGGTTTTCCGCCCAGGGTGCAGTGATTTCTGACTGGACATCAGGCTCTGGTATTTCTGAAATATGGAGCACAAGCACTGGTTAAATACACCTATCATAAAAATTCATTAGAATCAATGATGTGTGTATTACACTAAAACCCAAATAGTCACTCTGACCTATAATTCTGACCTTCGAACTTTGACCATGCCTTGACATGGCGCCACTCCTGTAGGTGCATCAGGAAAGTATACATGATATGTATGAAGTCTCTATCTCTAACAATTCAAACTTTATGGCCGAGGGTAAATTTTCAGACAGACCAACAAACAAAGAGATCGACCAAAAACTGTTTGCTTCACAAAATTTTATGATCTACTAAAAATCAAATTTGCAAAGCAAATCTTACAAGAACACCCCTCAAAATACATATTAAACAGATTCTAAACAAATACTTGAACTAGTTCAGGCTTTTCCTGTGGACTATTCATGAAAGAAATAATAATTTCATGAATATTTATGCTGAATATCCATGAAAGAAATAATGACATCCTGAATATTTATTAGCTGATTTTTTATAAGGGCATTGCGTACACAGGATTTTATGGTATTAGTAAAAACTAGAGTCTATTATAATGTCATAAGCAAACAGAGGAGACATGGGTCTACTCTGTTTGAAAGGCATAAAAAGGCATTTATATGAAGTAAAATGTTAACAAAGTAATGGAGATTAAAAAGTATCAAGAAAATGCCAGGTCATCCCACATCTCTTATGGATCAAACAGTGTGTGAAGAGTTCCAAATGTTAACCTTTACTGTGAAAGTTGATTGAAACTTGCATGTTTATTTTGTTATTCATCTCTGCACAAAATCCATTAGATACAAGTTCAGGAGTTGTTCAGACATTTACATCTGCCTTAATGTAAATGCTGATACGAATATAGGCTGTCATCTTACTAACAGCCTTTTAACGCTTGTTCTATGTTTATTCAATATTTCAACACCTAGTGAATATTCATGGACAAAATAGTTACAATAAAATATGGAAGGTGGAACACTGAAGCCATTTTAGATACTAAAGAATCTGAGCAGAACCGAACATATTTCAGGGTTTTCCCCCAAGAATTTAAGGCATGTCGCATGCCTTTATGTCAAAATATCTCTTGCCACATGCCTTAATTTTCAAAGAACTTTTATAAATATTACATTTGAGCTACTTTAAATGCCCAAATTAATCATTCCTATGGCTCGTCTGTTTACAAATACATGAAAAGGCGTTTACATGTAAGGGATAACCCTTTACTTGTCTTGATATAAACGACCTTTCAGAGTAGACCCAGATCGGCGGAGTCTCTAGAAGCACTCTGATCAGGGTCTGCTCTGTTTATTGTGGAATTATAGGGCTCAGATTCTACAGTTTCTGAAAATGTTCATGTAGCATTATATAAGTTCAGCTAATAAATATTCATGATGTCAGTATATCTGACATGAAAATACATCAAGTAAAGGATTATTTATCAACATTACCATAATCAATGAGAATGAGTTTATTTACCTAGTTTCAAGTTCTCCTCTTTGATTCTGTTTTTCAGAGGGCTCGGTCTTCCCCTCTGTTTGCCCCTTGCCTTGCTAGCATCCCCTCCTGGCCCAATCTTCCTGTCCTCCCCTGATATTTGTCGTTCTCTTTTCTTTCCATCCCTCCCATTGTCTCTCTGTTTTGCCTTAGAAACTGACTTTCGAGGAGAATTGGCATCTTTCAGATGCTGAAAATAAAGGAAAGATTTAACCCTTTACAGTTTACTTCATTGAGACAGCTTTTGATGATTTTGAAAACACAACAAATCTTGTAGGAGCTGTCTGATATTAAAGGGTATGTTGTGTTTGCTTACAGAATTATATAAACCTGGTTCAACAGTTTCTGACATAGGCAAAATGTCCACTATAAAAATTTGTATGCCACTATAAAAATTCATCTTAACCCCTTTGCTGCCGTGGGGTAGTACACCCTATGTGCCGGGATCTACCTCACGCGTACTCGGCAGACCTACCAGGCTACATAAAATTTCTCATTACTCCACTAATAATCAATCAATCTACACGATTTCAGTACTTCCTGAAAGTTTCATTGATTTATTATCACTTCTTCCATGCAAAACCACAGTGTAGACGTTCCACAACGGCTAACCATTAGATTCAATAGGAATTTAGTAGGTATCTGTGTTAAATCTGTGTTAACTTTTTTATAAAACACGTATTTTCTACCCATTACACATATTACATATAAGGGAAACCATTCAAAATGACTGTCACTTCAAATGTAAGAGATGAGTTGCTTCCCTTAGACCATAACATAAATTTACTGCAATTTAACATGGATCGTAATAACCCCGAGTCTAGCTCGGGTTATAGCACATACGAAACACTTCTCGCCCGAGTGAGGCTCGGGGTAAGGCAGCGAAGGGGTTAATATTCTTTGAAATGGCAGAAACTATATAATTAGCAGATCTATATCATTAGATCTGTATTTTTCCATTAGCAAACAGAGCAGACCCTGATCAGACAGCTCCAACAGGAGCTTTTTGATCTATGTTTACTCTGTTTTTAAAGATGATGTTAGAAGGCATATTCATAAATTAAATAAACAACCAAAAAAACCACAACTATTTTCTTTCCATATTAACTTCTATCACACAATATAATAAAGCGAAAACAGAATAGATCCTGATGAGACATCAAACTCTTTGAAATTCTGATCACAGCTTCAGAAGAGGAGGCATAAATTCAAGAATGCAAATGTCCAAGATAAAAATAAAGCCAAAATAAAACTAGAAATGTCGGCCATAGATTAACAAATATGCCCCCACCCACAGATTACTGTCTCCACCCATAATAACAACGGCAATACCACCAGAACTTGCCGTTGAAACCTAGCAAAAATTCCAGGTGCACTAGATGATCTAGATCCAAATGCATTATAAACCCTTCACTCCATAAATAGGCCTTTTAATACTTTTATAAACCGAATAGATCCAGATCAGACAGTGCCCTCGAGAGCAGTCTGACCATAGGTATTCTGTTTACTTTTGAAAATACATGTATATATGTATATGTATGTATTCTAGAGTTTCTTCCATGAGTGTCCAGAATCTTCAGTTTTCATATGCCATTATAAAAATGACTAATTAATATTCATGTCACTATTTTTACATGAAATTTAATGCAGTAATTCACCATATGATCTACAAATGGATGGACAGATGGTTGGACTGAAACCAGTCTCCAGTATAAATGCTCAATACTAGTACTCACCTTTTTTGTTGTAGAATGTTCTGCCTCATCACTGGAATCTGCCAGGCTGCTTTTGTTCTTGTTTTCTTTGGCTCCATCTGGATTTGACCTCCTCCTCTTAAATGCACTACTTTTCCCTGATCCAGTGAATGAATTGTAACTGGTTGTCTGAATGACAGTCTGGGACATGTCCAAGCTCCCACTGTTCATTGGATAAACTGGTAACACCTCTGTCTCTGTTTTGATTGAATTTCCCAGACTGAGCGGATTGCTTCCAACAGAATAATTCGACAGAGTGTCTGGTTCACTTTTCAAACTAATTGTATCCCCGTCAGTTTCCATTTTCAAAATGGGAGCTTCCATTTCCAACATAGGAGCTTCCATTTCAAGAGTTGGGGGTTTGTTATCGTCACTGTCTTCACCTTCAAACAAATGGGTCGGCATAGTACAATTGTATGAGGGGTCATTGCACAAATTATTCACAGAGGGTGAAATAGAAGAAGTGAATGTCTGTGATATGGGAACAATAGGCTGAGGGATCAGCTGTAATTGTTTGTTAGGGCTCTGCAGCCTGGGGGGTTGGGAACTGGAGGTCAGCCCTATCACAGTATTTTCTGACTTACCATCACTGGTATCATGTCCCGTATCTGGTGATATTCTACTTTTTACCAGACAATTCAAAGATGAAATACATGTTTGGGGACCTTTCCCATTTTCTTCATGTGTACTAAGACAATTTGCCTTATTTATAACTTGCACAACATTTTTACCCATCAAAACACAGTTTTCTGTTTCACTGTCGACACTCTGAGAATCCAACTTGACAAAGTCTGCATCACTTGCATCTGTCAATGAATTCTGGAGAACACCTTTTGCTAAAGACACTTCGCTTCCAGCCGGTGATATAGAATTCAATGAAGCTTGATTCTGAGCTGACACAATCTTTTTAGCAGCTGCTTTTTGTGATGCAAGCAACAAATTTGATATAGTTTGTCTTGACGACTTATTTACAATTACTGGTTTACTTTGTGTTCTAGCTTCATTAGTTTTCTGAGTTGATAACAATACCTTCTGTCCAACTGCTTTAACTGTTTTGGATACTCCATCCTGCTTTGTAACAATGTGGCCAACAACATTTTGTTTCTCCTGTGATGAGACTGAAGTAACTGTGTTACTTGTTGACACTGGCATTCCATTACTGGTGGTAGTACTGGAAATAGGCCTCATCACAGGAATATTCACTAAAAAAGTCTGATTTCCATTTGATATTACCCGTTGCATATTCATTCCTCCTACACTCCCTGCTTGTAATCCAAGTTGCAAAAGGCTAGAATTGCTCATCGTCATAAGCTGTGACTGATTTATTGCATTGTTTACAAGAGATGTGTGGGTGACAAACTGTCCTGAGCTCTGAAGTGCTTGCGGTCTCATAACAGCAGTTGAAGATGGTCGTGCTGCAATTGCAAAGGGTTGGGATGGCACGGTGTTGTTTCCTTGTGATGTTAACTGCAACTGTGTCACATTTTGTCCCTGAAATAGCGTATTTCCTCCACTGGGCTGAAAACTACTCATATTATGAGAACTTGTGTGTAAAGGGGCAAGCGACTGATTGCTAGAGATCATTTGACTCCCAGCAGAATTTATCATCTCCCTTCTATTGACAGAATGGCTATGATTTAATGAAACGTTGGCTACATTTTGAACCCCTACAATTCCACTTTGAATGTTCTGGGTAGGTATTCCTACTGTCTGAGAATGAAATGCCATGTGTGCTGTATTAGAAGCTGGATGGTATGTTGGACTCGAGACTGGTGACAAAAGTGGTGGCTGATTTGCTCGAGTGTTCACTTGGGATGATGACTGTATGATAATTGGTGGAGAGGCCAGTGATGACTGCATGTTTGAGTAGGTATGAAGGGCAGTTGGACTATTAGGCTGCATTCTTGATGAAGCATGGTTTGCAGGCATGAAGGCCCCAGTGGGAGATACAGCTGAGACAGGTGATTTCATGTCTCTTCTCCTACCGGGACTCATTATCACTGGAGATTTAAGTACCCTCCTTGGTGACTTCATCCCCTTTTCTCCAGGCAATGGGGGTGATGCAAGTGACTGTGGAGACGTGATACCAGATGTATTATCTAGGATCAAGCTTGTTCCTTGTCTATTGGTAGCCCTGCTAACATCCACATGTAAACTCTTACTCATGTCAAAGGCTGACTGCTCTGTTGCCATTTGCTTCTGACTGTAAGTGACATTGTGTACCTGTGGTGGAGCATGCAATGCAGTTGAGAGTTTGTTAATGGTGGACTGTAAGTTCATACTAACACTTTCCATTCCTTTCCTTTTTGGGAGTTCAGCCTGATTTGCAAGCTGAGAAAAGTCTACAATGCCACTTGTTGAGTGCTTCCCAAACTCATCTCCATACATTGGATTTGAAGGATTCCTTATTGACTGCATCAACCTACTAGACACAGTTTCCTGGAAAACTGGTCTTGAGACCATCAGTGGCGTATTTAACTGCTGAGACCTGTTCCCAGAATCCAGAACTCTCTCGTTTGAGGTAGAAGTTTTGTGAGAAACTTCTTTTTGATATTCTGCATACCTGTGTGTCTTGTGACTTTGTTGCTGGATGATGTCATGTGTGAGCTGGATCAGCTCCTGGCCCAGATCTTTGTGCTTCTCAACCAAATCCTTTGGGACATTTGCCTTGACTTTAGCTTCTGCTTTAAAACTATCATTACCCTTCTGATTCTGAAGATGTGACACAGCCATTTTTTTCTTGCAGACAAAATTGTGTTCATTTGCTGATGTTCCTTCTCCCATTACTGAAACGTTCGCACTGTCAATAGATCCATCTTCACCAGTGACCTTTTCTTTGTTGTATTTACGCAAAAACTTATTTGTTTGAGCTTTCAAATCTTGAATTTCATCTGTAAGGGTTAGGTCAGGTTTCACCTTTTTCTCATCTGGCTCTATGTAAGATTTCTGACCGCCTTCTGCAACTTTTTCACAATCACTTTTATCACTATTTTTCTCATCTGACTTGAAAAAATATGGGTTATAAGGTCTTTTTGTGGCATTTCTTGGACCAAGTTTTCCCGATATGGAAGCCAGAAAAGCTTCTTCAAATGTTTTTTTCATGATTTTCTGTTCTGGTTCATTTTCCACAACTTTCCTACTGTCATTCAGATACATATCAATCTTCTTTCTACTCCCTGATGTTTCCTGTTCCTCTTTTACTTCTTTTGTTTCTGGTGCCTGTTTAAGAGCTATCTGCTTTTTCTTCCCATCTTTCTGTGACTCATGTTTTGCTGATTTAGTATCTTTCTTAACCTTTGATGCAGCTTCCTTAACAACCATTACCCCTCCTATGGATTTTGCTTTAGTGTTTTTTCTGCTTTCATCAGTCTGATCACTAGCTGCTGAATCATCAATGTCTGTGTCACTGTCTTCCTGAACACTCACAAACTTCACTCCTTTCTTTCTGTAGACTTTCTCCTTTTTTGCAACATCATACACATTATCACTGTCATCACCTGGAGCCAGAGAAAGATAGGTAACCATCAAATCATTTGAGCATCACCATTAATATCCTAACAGACAGAGCAACAGATGAATGTGCACATTCAGATACTTTGTCCTAATTGCTATACTTTTAACCCTTAACTCCATGAATATTCATGTATTAAGAAATAATGATGTCATGAATATCAATTAGAATAATCAGCTATAACAGCACATAAGACAGGAATTTTTGGCCATGACAGAAACTGCAGAATCATATTTTTATTATATCATAAGCAAACATAACAGACCCTGATCAGACGGCTCCTTTAGGAGCCGTCTAATCTGAGTCTACTCTGTTTGTAAAGGCGTAGATAAGCGTATTTATGGAGGAAAGGGTTAACAAGGTTTACTTTTTCCAATAACCCAAGGGGAATCACTGAGGTGTTTTCCGTAATTTTAATCTGTTAATGGTAATGGCCGAAATTGTGTGCATAGGACACAGATGTCCTTCTAGTGACATTGTCTCTAATCAAGCACTTTTCACTATATATTATATAGTAGAGAAAATTTCAAGGACTCATAACTCTGGAAAATCCTCACATTGATATATGAGGAGTTGGACACACAAGATTTTTTTCAATACATGTTATATAATGAACATTTCAAAGTCCCATAATTCCAATAAAAATGTCTGAAGCAAAATATCCCGTTTATACATACATCTTCATATATCAAGGTTGTTCATATGTGAAAGTTTGAAGTAAATCCTCCCTTTGGTGTATGAGGAGTTGGACACAGTTGGATTTGCAGGATGTACAGACAGAGATATATGTACTTATGTATGTACAGGCAGACAAGAGCAAGGCTATATGCCTCCCACATTGTGGGTGACATAAACAAGACAACCTTGATAGCCCTGATATCGCTCACCAGACAGCAGAGAAGATTTTCAAAACTTTCACTATATGCTTCTATAGAAAACAAGATGTGTTTGCGAAAAACACTATGCCCCCTCGTTATGATATTTGACCCTGAAGGATGGACCTTGATCTTGACATGTCACCCCTCAAACTGTTAATGTTTGTGACCTTTGACCTTCAAAAATGACCTTGACCTTTCACCCCTCAAACTGTGCAGCCAAATGAGAAACACATATATACCAACTATCAAGTCTGTATCTCTACTGGTTCAAAGTTAAAGTCGGTGACCTTTGACCCTGAAAGATGACATTGACCTTGACATGTCACCCCCAAACTGTGCAGCTTCATGAGATACACATGTACAGTAAAGATTTGATAGAACGTTCTTGGTTAATACGTTTCCTTTGATAGAACGTTTAGATTGGCGAGTCCCGGCCAAATGCCTTCTTTATCTATATTGCAAAATATCAGATACAACGTTCTTCCTTTGAATGTATTCCTTGTTTTGTACGTACGAGTGAGCTCGTCCCAAACCGCTAATAGCTGTAATTATAACGTTTTCCTCTAATGTAGTGATGACAACGGTCATGCGTGGGAATCAATTAACCGTGAAAAGTGCCCAAAGGGCGTGTTTGCAAACACTTTAGCGAATACGCAAACTTAGAGTCATTACTTGACACCTAATTGTACGGCATATTTCGTTTAACATTGGGTATATACGTTTGTACAGGATCAATTAAAATAAAGAATTAATAGCCGCGAATTGCTGCTTCAATTTAAACCATTCACTTTCTGTTGAGATTTGGTCCGAGTTTTATCATTACCGCACCATTGAAATTGATCTGTCAAAACTCTAGTCTGATTTGTGGTTACTTTCGTGCAATTCTTAATCTGTATCCCGTTAAAACTATGACTATTTGGAACCTGATCTCGATCCAATTTTATAAAACGACATCAAGTTCTAAGAGCTTTATTAACACTCGGAAAAAATCGGAAGTTCCATTCGACATCATTTGTCCGCCATTTGCAATTTGAAAAGATGTTTACAATAGGGAAATATTAATTTTAACATGCAATCATGGGAAACACGTACACAAGAGTTCCTAAAAACGAAACACTGATTTAAACTTTATCTCAATACGATAAGAAATAGAAACAAATAGATCTATCGATTTAAAAGAAGTAACGGAAGTGTGTGAAAGGCTCAGTGGACACAGGTAGCTTGTTGCTCAGAATGAAAGATAAAATATTAATATAACGTTTCTCTGTTACGACGTTTTCTTTACCACGGTCCCCTGCAATACGTTATAAGCAATTTTACTGTATACCAAATGTCATGTCTGTATCTCTATTGGTTCAAAAGTTATGGCCAATGTTAAAATCAGTGACCTTTGACCCTGAAAGATGACCTTGACCTTGATATGTCACCCCGCAACTGTGCAGCTTCATGAGATACACATGCATACTAAATGTCAAGTCTGTATCTACAGGTTCAAAAGTTATGGCCAATGTTAAAGTCAGTGACCTTTGACCCTAAAAGATGACCTTTAACTTGACATGTTGCCCCTCAAAATGTGCAGCTTCATGAGATACACAAACATGCCAAATATCAAGTCTCTATCTCTACTGGTCCAAAAGTTATGGCCAATGTTAAAGTCCGTGATTTGACCCAGATATTTAACCTCTGACCTTGAAGGATGACCTTGACACGTCACCCCTCAAAATGTGCGGCTTTATGAGATATATATGCATGCCAAATATCAAGTCTCTATCTGTACTGGTTCAAAAGTTATGACCAATGTTAAAGTTGCGTTAAAGTTACAAAGAAACAGACAATTTGACCTTTGACCCTGAAGGATGACCTTAACCTTGACATGTCACCCCTCAAATGGGCAGCTTTATGAGATACACAAGCATGCCAAATATCAAGTCTCTATCTGTACTGGTCCAAAAGTTATGGCCAATGCTAAAGTCAGTGATTTGACCCATATATTTGACCTCTGACCTGGAAGGATGACCTTGACATTGACATGTCACTCCTAAAAATGTGCGGCTTTATGAGTTACATATGCATGCCAAATATCAAGTCTCTATCTGTACTGGCTCAAAAGTTATGACCAATGTTAAAGTTGCTGACAAACAAACAGACAGGGCAAAAACAATATGCCCCCAAGAACTGGGGGGCATAAAAAGCCACCCCTGGGGCAGGGCGAATTTTGACCTCAGGGGCATAATTTATACAACTTTTGTAGAGAGCCTATAGATGATGCTATGTGCCAAAGATGAACGCTAAGAACCCTGCAGATTCAGAGAAGATTTTCAAAGTTTTCACTCTATGTTTCAATAGAAAACTGGCCAACCCTGGGATGGGCCCCAATTTTGACTCCTGGGGCATAATTTATATAACCTTTGTAGAGGACCTGAACATGATAAAATGTGCTAAATATGAAAGCTGAGAACTTTCCAGTTTCAGAGAAGAAGGTTTTCAAAGTTTTCAGCTTTTTTAAAGGTTCAAATCAGGCGATCACAAAAGCTCACCCTGAGTACTTTGTGCTCTGGTGAGCTAAAAACACAGAGGTACCATGCAACAATCAATTGTTCGAGGAATGGACTGCGAACTGCATACATGTCAATCTGCCTCTGGTGATAAACATCTCACTCTCAAACTCAACATTTTGTGTTAAGACATTTTTATGGTAGAAAAATACAGTATAGGCCTAGACTTGTGTCTTATTCTGGTCATCAAAGTTCTAGACTGAAGTTTTGACCCTATTCTGCATACTCAAGGAGCCACAACTCTGAAAAATCATCCCACCAGAACAATGTAATGATATGCACATCTCTCTAACATGAAGTTTCTCATATTAGTTTCATTAAAATCTTGTCAGTAGTTGCTGAGAAATAGTGCGGAAAAGAAAAAATGACACTCAATAGACAGACCAAAATGGTGACTCCGATATACCCCTCTCCTACCCTGAGTTTGGCTATGGGGGTATAACAATTACGTTTTATCCCTTTGAAGAGCTCCAGATACAAGCATAGCACACTTACTCTCACTTGCAGTCCCAATGATAGATCCTCGTAGCTTTCCCTTCACCTGTGATACTGGATGACGTTTCGTTCCCACTAAACCTGATGAATTAGCTCTCTTCTTGCTACTACTGAAATAATAACAATTGCTGTGACTAAATCTAAACAATAGTTTCTTACACACTTGTACCTCTCAAATGCATTTCGCTTAAGACTTAAAGTATCTTAACTCATTGAAGTGAGAGGACTTACATGTCTGTTGTCAAATCCTTTTCTTTGTTTGCTTATGGAATAATATTGATCTGATTTTACAGTTTCTGCCTTGTCCAAAATTCTGTATTCATTCGCCATAATAAAAATGCATCTAATATTCATAGGGCCGGCAAAAAAGTTATAATGAAATATAGATGATGAAACATTGTATCCATTTCAGAAAGTAAAGAAAAAGATGTCAAATTCCATTAGCAAACAGAGCAGACCCTATAAGAGCCATCTGATCTGGGTCTTGTGTGAAAAGGCATTTATATGATGGAAAGGGTTAATAACATCAAGACCTTCATAAGTCAGTTCCTTCTTTGATGGCATTCCTTGATTGTATTTCTTTCAAACTTTAGACCATTGTAAACAGTTTATAGCCTATGTAACATTCGGTAACTAAGCAACAAGTAGGATCAATAATGTTTTGACAGTTACATTACCATTGTTTCAGCCTTGAAACAGAATATTGCTTTTTCTTCCTTTTTTATCACAACGGTCTTCTATCATTCACCCGAGTCAAGTGATCTTATTAATTGGAACACGTCAAACTGTTTGTTATATAATCAGCAGTCCTGATGGTCCTGTTATCTATATATGGATGCAAACAGCATTTGCGATATTGGTAGAGAGTCACCACTGACAGCAATATATCATCCCTACATAATGGAATGCACTTCTTCCTAATCAATTTTCATACATGACCATATGAGAAACAAGTCTGCTTAACTTCCATTGAGTGGTTTCAGAGATGTTGTATGAATGAAAATTTGACGGAGGATGCCAGGTGTTGTGTGCACACAACAGCTCACCCTTACCAACAGCTCAAGTGAGGTTAACAGAAATGACAATTTCAATTGAGGACAACTCAATGAGTGTGAAAAGATTATTTACAAACAAACATCTACAGTATTATCCTACCAATTTGACCTGAGACTCATGCATATTCCGTGTATTATCGTCGGTAATCTTCGAATAAATTTCCGAAGGTATAAGAATGTGCTATAAGAATACAGTAAAACTTCTCTAATGCAACCAGCAAAAAGGGATATAATTCAGTGTCAAAGGCAGGTGGTAGCTTAATACAGGACGAAAGTTATGCAGAAAGCTCCTGTAGGAGCTTTCTGCATAACTTTTGACCTGCATTAAGCAAACACCTACTTATAAAGACAGCCATGTTGATTCATTAAGTGGTAGCATTAGAGTGTTTTACTGTATAATCCTCGTGGAACATGATTATTACCGGCTTTTAGTTTGCTATTTTTTGTCACAGAGTATTACGAACAATCCCGATAAACACATCGAAACTTAATCGAGTCTCAGGTCAAATTGGGAGGATAATATATGGTACTTACCTGCTATGCTTGTAGAGTTTTCTCTGGTCATCTTCTGGGTGGGCTTCTACGTCTTTCCCAGATTTCCACATATCATACTTCTCTGGCTGAAACCGCTTCACAAATGTGTCCATCTGGATCTTCACTCCATCATTTCTGCACTTGCACTAAAAATATGAGAGGCAAATTACGTCAAAGTTCAATAGGTTGTAGTTCATATGTAATCATCTTTAAATAAACATAATGTGAATAATTGCACTAGTACCTAACTATGCACACACTTAACCCTTTCCCTTATATAAACATCTTTTCACGCATTTGCAAACAGAGAAAGCTCAGATCAGATGGCTCCTATAGGAGCTGTCTGATCAGGGTCTGCTCTGTTTGCTTCTAAAATTATAATAGATCTGACTCTTCGGTTTCTGCCAATACCAAAATTCCTGTATACATATGCCATTACAAAGAATTCAGTGAATAAATATTCATGATGTCATTATTTCTTACATGAATACAGAACAGGGAAAGGGTTAATCCCAACTGTTATCATATATGCACACAGAGCCTCCCTGTTTTTTGTTTTTTTCGCCATCACTTTCACCAAATAAGAACTTTTTCACCCATTTGGATCTGTTGAAGGCAAAGTTAAGAGCCAAACTTTTCCTTACATTTGCAGCATCATTAAACCTTTGTTTATTCATGAAACTTCTTTTTCACTGTTAAAATAAGAAACAAATATCCAAGCTCAAAATATATTGGATTGAGACTTTGTTTCACGTTTTAGATACATCCCGGTTATGACAAATCATTAGATAATGCACTGAGTCAATTGGGGTAAAGGACAATTAAGTAATAAGATCTATCTTTCCTACCAGACATTAAAAAGATTAACAACATGAATGCTTCCCAACATGCCAATCCTGCTTGTAAAATTTCGAATGGAAATGCACAGAAAATTTCAAAATCCAAAGTGGCCATCAATTCTTAAATACAATAGGGGAAAAATTCATTTTATACACAACTGTTCCTGTTGATCATGATTGTGAAACTGCAGCAAAACAAGAGGGCCAGAATGGCCCTGAAGCGCTCACCAGACAATCAGAGGAGAAGATTTTCAAAGTTTTCACTATATGTTTCTATAGAAAACTAGCCTGCCCTGGGGCGGGGCTCATTTTAACCCAAGAGGCACAATTTATATAACTTTTGTAGAGGACCTGAACATGATGCTATGTGCCAAATATGAAAGCTGAGAACCTTCCAGTTTAAGACGAGAAGATTTTCAAAGTTTTCACTATATGTTTCTATTGAAAATGGCTACCCCTGGGGCGGGCCAATTTTCACCCAAGGGTCATAATTTATATAACTTTTGTAGAAGACCTGAACATGATGCTATGTGCAAAATATGAAAGCTGAGAACCTTCCAGTTTCAGAGAAGAAGATACTCAAAGATTTCACTATTGTTTCTATTGAAAACTGCCCACCCCTGGAGCGGGGCCAATTTTGACCCTGGGGCGGGGCCAATTTTGACCCTGGGGCCATATTTTATACATATTTTGTAGAGGACCTGGACATGATGCTATGTGGCAAATATGAAAGCTGAAAACCTTAAAGTTTCAGAGGAGAAGGTTTTCAAAGTTTTCCCTAGATGCATTTATTTCTATTGAAAACTGCCCACCCCTGGGGTGGGGCCAATTTTGACCCCAGGGCCATAATCTATATGACTTTTGTAGAGGACCTGAACATGATGCTCTGTGCCAAATATGAAAGCTGAGAGCCATCCAGTTTCAGAGAAGAAGATTTTCAAAGATTTCACTATTTGTTTCTATCTAAAACTGCCCACCCCTGGGGCGGGGCCAATTTTGACCCTGGGGCCATAATTTATATAACTTTTGTAGAGGACCTGAACATGATGCTATGTGTCAAATATGAAAGCTGAGAGCCTTCCAGTTTCAAAGAAGAAGATTTTCAAAGTTTTCACTATTTGTTTCTATTGAAAACTGCCCACCCCTGGGGCAGGGTCAATTTTGACCCAAGGGCCATAATTTATATAACTTTTGTAGAGGACCTGAACATAATGCTCTGTGCCAAATATGAAAGCTGAGAGACTTCTAGTTTCAGAGAAGAAGATTTTCAAAGATTTCACTATTTGTTTCTATTGAAAACTGCCCAACCCTGGGGTTGGGCCAATTTTGACCCCAGGGCCATAATTTATATAACTTTTGTAGAGGACCTGAACATGATGCTATGTGCCAAATATGAAAGCTGAGAACCTTCTGGTTTCAGAGGAGAAGATTTTCAAAGTTTTATTATATGTTTCTATTGAAAACAAGGCACCCCAGGGGTGGGGCCAATTTTGACCCAAGGGCCATAATTTATATAACTTTGTTAGAGGACCTGAACATGATGCTCCGTGCTAAATATGAAAGCTGAGAGACTTGCAGTTTCAGAGAAGAAGATTTTCAAAGATTTCACTATTTGTTTCTATTTAAAACTGCCCACCCCTGGGGCGGGGCCAATTTTGACCCCAGGGCCATAATTTATATAACTTTTGTAGAGGACCTGAACATGATGCTCTATGCCAAATATGAAAGCTGAGAGACTTGCAGTTTCAGAGAAGAAGATTTTCAAAGATTTCACTATTTGTTTCTATCTAAAATTGCCCACCCCTGGGGCGGGGCCAATTTTGACCCCAGGGCCATAATTTATATAACTTTTATAGAGGACCTGAACATGATGCTCTATGCTAAATATGAAAGCTGAGAGACTTGCAGTTTCAGAGAAGAAGATTTTCAAAGATTTCACTATTTGTTTCTATTTAAAATTGCCCACCCCTGGGAACCTTCTGGTTTAAGAGGAGAAGATTTTCAAAGTTTTACTATATGTTTCTACTGAAAACAAGGCACCCCTGGGGCGGGCCAATTTTGACCCCAGGGGCATAATTTATATAACTTTTGTAGAGGACCTAAAGATGATACTATGTGCCAAAGATGAAAGATGAGAACCCTGTAGATTCAGGAGAAGATTTTTAAAGGTTCAAATTGTTGACGACGGACGACGAACGACGCACGACGACGGACAACGGGTGATCACAAAAGCTCACCCTGAGCACAAAGTGCTCTGGTGAGCTAAAAACTAGAAACTATTTGCTCCACAAATGCAAATTTCAAGATGGCTTCCAGGTTATCATCTTGAATCCAATAAAAAATCGCTTCACAAAGTAACTGCAAAATCTAAGATGGCCACCAGTCAACCGTTTTCAGTTCAAGCAGAAAAAATATCAGGTCACCTACAATTGCTCATTTCTGCGAAGAAGTAGTTTGCTCCACAGTTTATGCAGTCCGATGATGACAGCCTATATACATCTATACCCCCATTTCATTCTGTGTAAGGGGATATAAATACCTTATATCAAACACATACACTTCATGATGAAACAATTGTGGGTTTTTTATTCATGGACTACCTGCAAACAGCGTTTTCCATACTCAATCCAGCGTCTGGAGGCAAAGTTAGTGGATTCAGCACAATTGAAGCCATGGTTGTATCCAGAGTGGTAACCGTAGGGAAAGGTAATCATGAACTCCCCTGCTTCCTGAGTGATCTGTAAGAGCAGGAAAAGTACAGTAAAATTTGTACAACAACAGTTTCTTTCCTTCTGTATTAGCAACCAACTGCTCAAGTTGACCTTAACGTTAATAAAAAAGTGATCGCTATAAAGCTGTTGACCCTTCCCTGCTCAATATTCATATATGAAAAAATGACATGAAAATCTATTACATGAATTTTTCACGATGGCAGATATTATTCCACAAGCAAACAGAGCAGATCCTGATCAGAGAGCTCCTATGGGAGCCATCTGATCTGGGACTAACACCCCCCCCCACCCCCACCCCCCACCACACACACAAAAGGATACAAAGGGTTTCTATGAAAGAAAGGATTAACTGGACATAAAAATACAAAGGATAAAAATGCAAACTAAAAATATCTTACATTAATCATACAAACACATACAAATTGCATCTTAATTTAACAGCCATTTTTGCCACACTAACCCTTTACTCCATGAATATTCATGTAAGAAACACTGACATCATGAATATTAATATCAATGATATTTTTTATAAAGGCACATGGACACTGGAACCTTTGGCCACAGTATAAACAAGAATTATGTCTATATCATTCCTTAAGCAAACAGAGCAAGTCCTGTAGGAGCGGTCTGATCTGGGTCTTCTCTGTTTGCAAAGGTGTTTGCCTATTTATGGAGTAATGGGTTAACAAGTTGTAAATATCAATATTACCTAACATTCAGGCTATAGCAATTCATCAACTTTTTCTGCTGAAAAAAATAACCAAAAATGTTTGAGCAAAAAAACACAGCATTATACATACCTTATTAAAAGGGATAGAGTACTGCCTAAGAACATTGGGAGAGATAAGTGTCATCTTGTGTCGTAGGAAAGCAGGACATGCTTGAAAACTGCTTGGGAAAAATCCTGATAAAAGAAAAACAATGGTATAAGTAATTCTCCGGCCAACATTTTTCAATGTGTTATACCAAGTGCTCAATTTCACAAGTATCATTTACATATTAACAACAAGGAGAGAAAATAGATTCACTTGAGCATTATATGGACAGACCAATAAAATAAATGTTGATGTAACAAGACTAGTAAACTACCTTTTAAAAACATAAAACAAATCCTATTTATTCTGATGGTATAGATGTAAATGTTACATGCAAACAGCGAGTGCAAATCCAGATGTTGTACAGAGCTATAGATAAAGGTGCCTATCCACAAACTAAAATAATCATTTCTCCACTAAACCCTATGCTGTGAACACTCTTTAAAACCATTTCGGTTCGATGGAGAAATACAAGAGCTGTTCTTACAAACACTTAAATTTAAGTATATTATATATTCCTCAGTTATACATCCAACATAGCAAGCATCATTGGAGCGCATTTATACACATGTAGTTTATGCCAAAAATTAGTTCAATTCAGAAAATTATCTACACACCTTGTGCTAATCTTTCCAGT
Organism: Azorinus chamasolen; assembly: GCA_963576725.1. Taxonomy (NCBI): domain Eukaryota; kingdom Metazoa; phylum Mollusca; class Bivalvia; order Cardiida; family Solecurtidae; genus Azorinus; species Azorinus chamasolen. The sequence goes on along the minus strand of OY755243.1, from coordinate 275,749 downwards.
CGTCTCCCATGTTCTGGTGGTATGGCATACCAGGTCTTTGGAGCTCCAAAGTGGATGTAGTTAATGCTGTACAGATCCATGTCCTCAGTATGCCATGCAAATGTTGTCTTCCACATACCAAAATAAAGGTATGCTGTGTTGACTCCCTCAATTTTGATACCATAATCCTCTCCAACAAAGTCGAGAATGGTTCCAAGCCTGTTGATATTCCATATATCTTGATCAGGATCTGTCAGGGTACCAGAAATATCTGCTCCATACATGGGATTCACAAATGTGATGTTCTTCCAGTATTTCCTCTCCAGCTCCTCATAATCAAAATGACGAGGGGTCTTGAATCTGTAAAAGTTTATAATTTCTACAATTTGAAATTGAATTTCAAAGATAAACAATGTCAAACAACTTTATATTTAACCCTCTACCTCAAAACCGTCTTTGCAAACAGAGTAGACCCAGATCAAACAGCCCCTTTAGGAGCCATCTGATCATGGTCAGCTATTTTGCTTATGGAATTACACAGGTCTGACTAGTTTCTGTCAAGGCCAAAAATACCTGTATTCATATTAGGGCTGTCACGGTTACTCGGTTAATCGTTGACGGTTCGGTTCGTTGTTCTAACCGGTTCAAAATTTCACTAACCGTGAACCGCCTGTAATAATTTGGGAAAGTAAATTACGCTAAAAATATTATTTTATACTGTCACATCTCATTTAAGTCATTTTTTTTCCCTTTGACATGCCATGATGGAGAAAAGTGCAGGTATCTTGACTATTCGGGGCTGTAAACCATATACATATCATGCATATCATCTTCGGTAGACATTTTTTATTTCATTTAATTCACGTCGAGCTACGTATCACTTTTACATGCTAATTGTAATTTTAAAAGAACTCTCTCTAGTTCTCAAATCTAATTGAAAGGTAACACAGTCTTCCACTTGCCTAACGGTGGTTTAACTTGTCTACCAATAAACCAATGTTTGTTAGTTCTCAATTTTATCCAGTTTTCCCCATCTCTGTGTAGTGTGTACTATTACTTTTACAAGCATTACAGTAAAGTGGAAGGGCATTCGAACCTGCACTTTTAGTCAGTACACATTCATAACGGAAGTTGATAATTTTACAGTAGACCAGTCTAGCGGAAGTTGAGACTCGAAAGGTAAACACAATTCTTACTTTCACTTTCGTCATAAATCTATCAGACTGAAATGAATGATTATATGATTTCGGTCAACAAATGAGTCAAGCAGGAGGTCAACAAGTTTTTCAAGTCTATATCGGCCCAAATAGGATTTAATTTCCGAATATATAGCGCACCATGCTTTATCCTATATACAGTCAGACACGGATGATAAACAGTATCAGTTGTTAATTTACCTGGATTCATTTAAATCGGTAAAATTTCAATCATTGATCTTGCGTCCCATGGACGCAACGTACTTCACTATTTTGCGTTCCAATGATTTTCGGTGCGTATTTAGATATGATTACGACGTAAACGGGAACACTGCTTAATAGAATATCTTGCATCTGATTCTACATGAATATTTATAGTAATGGAGACTGTCCTCTTTATTCATGAGGTGAAGGGTTAACCCTTTCCTTCATATAAACACATTTTCACGCATCTGCAAACAGAGTAGACCCAGATCAGACCTCTTATTATTATAGGAGCCATCTGATCAGGGTCTGCAGTGTTTGCTAATGGTAGATTTGTTTCTTTAGTTTCTAAAATGGCTACAATGTTCCACCTTCCATATATCATTAGAATTATTTTGTCCATAATTATTCAGTATGTATTGAAATTTAGAATAAATATAGAACGGGGAAAGGGTTAAACAAACCTCTCTCCATTGGCTAGCTTTTCAAAGTCTTTCACATGAACAGCTTTCTTCTGTATGTTGTATTGGGTGTAGAGCCCTTGACATCCATGAACCTCTTGTACAATTGGCGCAGGAATGGTAAGGTCAAGTTCATCATAACCCGATTTCCTGGGACACCATTCAGCAGGTGGTATTACCTAATCAAAACAGTATAATGAACTGACATATCAAAATCATCAATCGATTATTGTTAGAGCAGGGCAAATTTGAACAAGCAAGTATTGTCAAACAAATCCCCCCCCCCCCCCCCACACCCCTACCCCATCCGACACATTTCTTAGCACTTCTTATCTATACTCCAGACAAATTTCTTGACAAACTTTTAACACAATTGAAGTAAGGGTCAAAGTCGTTAAGACAACAACTTAAAGTAATATATAATACTCTGCCTTCCAAAGATGCATTAATTTTTTAAACACAAAAAAATTGCAATCTTAACTCAGGGGATTCAGGATACATCATACGGACAAATCTCAGACAATTTTTAACTATTAATACCGAGTTCAAGGTTACAAAGATGCCAAAGTAGTATGCAACATTTTCCCTTCCCAAGATACACCCACAAAATAAATTATCCTAACACCAAAGTAGTATGCAACACTTCCCTTTCCAAAGATGCACACACACAATACATTTGGAAATCCTAACCCAATGAGCAGGACAAATTTCCCGACAATTATTTTGCTAAAACTGAAGTCAAGGTCACAGAGACACCAAAATAATATGTGATTCTCTGCCTTCCCATGATATACTGAATCTGGTGGCTCAAATTGAATTGGCTACTTTATATCTGTGATCGTTTATCACAAGTGACTGCTAGCACACATTTGACATGAACTGACTTCAAAATAAGGAAAGAATAGACCTAAGGTAAGCCGTCTTCCATTATGAACTCATCTTAGTTTTATATAACTTCCCATAGTAACTACTGCAGCTGCTGCTATTTTTGAGTGACAAACAATGCAGAACATGATTGAGACCCATTTTCAAAGACTCAGGGTTGACACAAATCAGAGGAAACAAAATTCCCTGACATCCTCAACATAATTTCATAATTCCCTTAACACTTTCCTCCATAGGCTATTTTTAGATCCATCCACTTTGAACAAATCTACAGAAAAGGAGCATTAACTAGAGAAAAGGATTTTTTTTAGAATTTTGTAGTTTGAAACCATTCTGATAAATAGAGCATTTGCTCCTATGGGAGCAAATGCTCTATATATCACAATGGTTTCATAAAGTGACTTTTACAGAGGCGTAGAAAGGCGTATTTATGGAGGAAAGGGTTAAACATTATATTGCAACATTTGGTCTTTCTGATATTTTTGAGGAAATAGAACTACATGTATAAGCAATATGTGGCTTTCAATAAATGACATTTGTTTTTGGATAAATGGTCTGGTAAAATGGAAAGAAGCTGCCCTAGACATCACCCAATAGTATTTAAACCAAGCAATTTCCATTGGTTAAAAAAGCTTGCACTACAATTGGTTCTATATGACCGAGGGCCATATCTGGACACTGTCTTCATTTTATTAGTTAATGGTCAGGAATCTCATTTTTTATCTTCAAAATTAACTGACAATTGCCTACATTTTTAAGATTCCCTCATGGTTCTCAAAATTCCCTGACCTGAAAAAAATTCAATTATCCCAACTTTTCCCTGACACATGGAAACCCTGAAAGTTATGATTGATCTGGCTAAATACTAAATGCAAATGTCCAAGCACAGCTCTTCAAATGATGCCATTAATTATATACATTTTTAAGATCTTACTGTACCTTGCATACACCTGCTCTGTGTGCTCCCTGACTCTCTATATACTCTATATATTTTTGAAAGTCTTTGAATTCTTCATATGTCGGTCTGAATACCATAATCTTTGGTATATTGTGTCCTCCGCTTGAAGACTCCATGATCCCAGCTTACACATTGATTTGTGTAGTGGTTAGGTCTACAACAGCGCTACGGCGAACCTGAAAGATACACAGCTTTAACCCCATATTCAATAAATACCGGTATGCATTTCTAGTTTCTACACATTTGTAAACAGAAGACCCAGATTAGATGACTCCTGTATGATCTATCTGATCAGGATCTGCCCTGTTTGCTTATCATATCCCTATGCAAACAGAGCAGACTCTAATACAGATCTAATGTTGTCAAAGCATAAATTTCCCTTCAAAAGTTTACGCTATATAAATTCGGTTAATAAATATTCATGATGTCTTTATTTCTTATATGAATATTGAAAAGGGAAACAGTGACGAAAATAGGCAAAAGAATCTTTGAAAATTGTTCAGTCACTTTATAATATGTGACAATCATAATTATGATTCATACTGTATTCATATAGACTAGTTCATGTAAAATAATTAGTCAGAATTCAAGTGAGCAACTTAATAAATCATAACTGTGTCATCCTCCATGGTTCCAAGGTGATGAAAGATAAAGTCCTAACAAATCCTCTATTCAACGAATATTCATGTAAGAAATAATGACATAATGGATTTATAACAAATTCCATTAGTAAAAAGAGCAGACCCTGATCAGACAGCTCCTCTAGGAGTAGGAGCCATCAGATCTGGGTCTACTCTTGTTTGCAAATGCGTGAAAAGGTATTTATATAATTATAATATAATGTCTGTTTACTCAACTGGGATATTAATTTAAACAAAATCAACATATCACTTTTCGGAGTAGTAAGCATGGGGTTCAGTGCACCAGTATCCAAGTCAAGCCACATGTTTTTTTCCCCAAGTCCTTACATTTGGTGACAAGTGTAGCAGAAAAACCTTGTCTGAATACTGTACATCGCATGAAGAAATAGACACAGAAATTGCAGTGTCTTAGATGAATGAACTTGCTATTTGCTGACCAGGATATGCCTGAGCCTCTATAAACAAAGAAGAACAAGGTCAGTTGGCTGTTGGAGGTGCTGTCTGATCAGGTCCTGCTGTGTTTGCTTACCTATGGAATTATATAGATCTGGCAGTCCCTAGATCTGATTCTACATGTCCTGCTGTTGGCCAACATGTCTCACGTTCATATACCCAATAATTCATAAATCATATTCATAAATATTCATGATGTAATTATTTCTTACATGAATATTCATCAGGCCCTTAATAGATTATATTACTGAATAGTAAATACATTGCATCAGCAGAAGTTTTCAAAATGAATCGTCATCGATAAAACGGTACATTTTTTATATCATATAAAATATGAAAAAGACTATAGTCAAATATTACAGTTTCTCCAAAATGGCTGCTCAAATATTGCTAGGAAAAACACAACATTGTTTTTAAAAATTTAGACGTTAGGTACAATGCCATATCTTTCAAACAGAATGCAAAGCATAATATTATGTTATTCACACTGACACAAAGTGTAAAATGCAGAATCACGGTCATCTACTCACTAAAGAGTTGATTGTTGTGTATCTTAATCTATCAACGCTGCATAATGGTCACTGTCAAAGTGATTTTAGAAGTTATCCACATTGTCTATGGATTTCTATGATAATTCTTTGGCATAACACAAAACATGATAAACGACTTATCCGAAATAAATAAACTTACGTTAGAACAAAATCTGGTGATGACGATTTTCCTTCGCTAAATTGAAATTATATTCCCTTCTGACAATCGGCTTACGTGACCGTGAAACACAGCCGCATGACGGAATGAGAAAATAGGTCGAGAAACCTTTTCATTATGATAATGATCTGGATATTGATACATTCAAAACTTTCCATATATACATTTTGGAATGTTTCTCAAATTCACTGATTACGAAAAGGATATTATAACCACTGACGAAAAGTCTTCCTCGTGCGCATGAATCACATCCTACCATGTAGCACATTATTATGCAGAAAAATAGATCCGAAAATTAGCTATAGTTTATTTCTTATTTCGATACTCCACAGTAATAAAAAAAAAAGTTTATTTTATTTATTTAACCTATTACCAGATCGATGTGTCTTTTAAGTAAGAATTGAACCCTCATAATCAGACTGACGAGGGGTCTTGAATCGGTAAAAGATTATGAATTTTATAATTTGACGTCACAATTAATGAATTCAGAGACATGTATGTAATGTCCATTTCAATTTAGCGTGGTCGCGCCGTCTTTCGAACCACTTAATTTTTTACCAGGAACAGAAAACGTTTACCGTGAATATTGAAGAAAATAATAAATCAGCAATTCAAAATGATCTTTTATACATACCTGGAAACAATTAAGTAATGTTATCCTCATCTATTAATCCCCAAACAATCCTGTGTTCCCCACCACCAGCATAACAAAAACAAAAATGGCGGCCAGAAAAAGAGCACCTGCTTTTCGAACCTTTATTTTAGAAATTGTTTACTGTAACATAAACGTTCATAGGCACGTGATTTCATCATGAGCACGTGACCTTTGCATAAGCTGAATTGGTCAGAGCTGTCAAACATTTTCAATGTGGTACACTTTCAATTTATGTTGATATTCTATATTTTTCTGATTTGAATTCATAAAGTTTTCTCATGTTTATCATAGTTGGAGGAAAAATAGACTGTAATGACCTGTTTATGATGCATATTTCGTTTTTAAAGCTACGAGGTGTTATTTACAGACAAAGCATCGTTACTCATGAATTGATGACTTAGTGCGCACTTGCAGACGCGCAAAAAAAACAACCCATAGCTAATGTTTACATGTTGTAATTATCAAACCGACTCTAAATAAAATTTGAATCTGAATCTGAAAGCCAGTCTGTTTCGTGAAGACTTGTCATTGGCAGTCTTACCGATTTAAACCGCCCACTAAAATTTCCAGGCCCTCCATTTCTCCGAATTTTTCCAAATTATCCGGATCTTTCATCAAATCTCCGGATTTTTGTCGAATCTCCGGATTTAAAAAAAAAAATATCTGAGGAAAAAAATCAGCTGAAAACAGTTTCCCCAGTAAAAGGCTGATTGCATTTGGTAACCACATTCAAAATATTTACTTGTCATTCCAGATTATATAATTCACTGAAATACTTTAGAATATTAAAATCGCCCAGTACTAAAGAAAAATATGTTTGATTTGGTGGCCTGCAGATACTCGTTGTTTCTGGAAAGACATTTATATAGTTATACATGGTTTGATAACAGTAGCTCTAGCCTGTCTTAATCGGCCATCAAACAGCTGTAAGGCAGGTGGTAGCTTAATGCAGGGCAAATGCCCTGCATTATATAATGCTTTCTAAGACTCCTATTTTCAGTAAATGAATGACCGCTTAAGACAGGTTCTACTGTATTCTTTAAAATTAAGTCTGAGAATATAATAGTGAATTTATTATAGAATCTACTTGGTGAAAGGTCTATTAGATCTACTTGCTCATCAAAGCAAATACATGTCATGTGCAGTATTTACATGCGAAAAGAATGGCATTTGCGATTAAAATGTCGGAATGACAAATTTGAAATCTAAGGGTCTTTTTTCCCCATTCATTTATGGTCACCCTGATTATTCCAAATAAGGGACATTGTTTACAAAGCTACGTCAATATGTGTACACCACTACGTCGCGGTTGCTAGTGCTGTCCACGTACTGAGTCTATGGTTCGAAGTTGTCAGAAATGACAGTCAGCCAATCAAATTTTCTTCACGAGGATTTCATTTTGGCGGCAATAATCCAGTCTTTACGGAAAAGGAAAAACTGAAGAATAACTCTATTGGCCAACACCATAGCTTTTTTTTCTCCAAAAACTCCGGTTTAAACAGAAAAGGAAAAAACTGAATAACCATCCGTGTAATAACCTCTATATATTTATCTCCTCATAATAATAATAATAATAATAATAATAATAAAGACTTTATTTCAAGAGGGTAACACAATTAGTACAGGCAAGCAACTAATCTCCCTTGTGGCCCTCAAACATATTATAATGTACAGATATTTACAGAAAATGCACAATGTATCTACTGTAGAATTAACCTAACTATACCTGCAGTAAAACAAAGACCATGTTAACACATGCGATTAGAGAGCTGCTTCATCAGAAGCATGCGACTTTATATATCAGAATGGTTATGAATAACAGCTTGGTATAGATAAGTTAATTCACAGTAAATTTGTTAACATTTGTAAATATGTTTATATTACAAACAAACAAAACCCACACGCTATCCATACACACGCACATGCTTGCAAGCACGCAAACTCGCTTGCCAATAACAACAATATGCCAGCATTAATCTGAATGAGAGGTGGCAGTTTGCTGAGATAAGTGTTCGAAAAGAGATTTGCATGGGAAATAATTGTAAACAGACTCAAATGGAAAGAGTTTGACCAACGTCTTCATCCAGGCATATAAGTCGAGGGATGCGTGCAAGACTGTACTCCGTGAATAGATTTTCATATGCACTTAGTACAGTCCTGCATGTAACATTCGATATGGACAAAACACAGATAAAAATGCTAAACACAACTGGTGTTTCCTGCATGACTCATTTTTGTACTTTTATGAAATACTTCCGGGGATGAAGAAGTCCTAATGTGTTGATGGCAGTTTGCTGAGATAAGTGTTTCCAAGAATTTTTATTTTGAGTCGGGTTACAACAAATAGCAAAACATCATTGCGACGTTTTGATTTGAATGACAATGATACGAAATTTGTTTGTGTGTTACCGGGGTTTCTTTAAGAGAAAATGTACCCGTTGAGTGTGTGTATCGAATCGAGAACTCGAGATTCCTAGTCGAAAGCTCTACCGCATCGTCTTAAAAACCGACATGGCATGCACGACACGGCTATACAAATGTTGATAGTCATACAGGTAAATTGCTCTCCGTGACATACTCCCCCAACAAGTTGAAATTCGTCCCGAATTTCCATGGGTACGGAAAATACTTTGCAATGACTGCGGAGCACAAACAGTTTCGGTCCTCCGTTGGGCGCCAAACGCAACCGGGATTTCTCTGAGAGAATATATACCCGTTAGGTGTGGGGATCGAATTCGAGACCTCAAGATTTCTAGTCAAATGGCCACAAAAGCCAACATGCACAGCAAGGCTGTACAAATGTTGATACAGGTAAACTACACCCTTGACATATACAAAAGCTGCTGAAGATAAGTAAACCAAAAGGGTTGGGCCAAAAGTTTTGCCAATATTAGAAGATGGTCCGTCTTTACATATAAGCCCTTAGTTGAGCTAAACGGTTGGGTTTATTTAATACTAGAAAAGGGCGATGAGTGAATGAAAAAGAAACCATTTTAGAGGGAAAAACAAATTGATGAATAAAAAGGTAAATGCTTTGTAAATGCCACATAACGGACTGCCCCAACCCCACAAAGTCCAACGTGTTAATAGTAATATAAGACGATGTGCCTTTTAAAAAACGAAGCATATTTTAATATATAATTGTACTTCTGAAAGAAGTAATGGGTTGTTTTCTTCTGGTAGTGATTCAATACTATGTACTAATTTGTGAGTATTGAGTGGATGCCGGTGGATGGAGTGTATGAGTGTTGGCTAGTAACATGTGACGGGCATCGATATATTTAATACAGTTGAAAGCCTTCAATACCATCACCATATGACCAGTCAGGTAAATCTCATAAATGATTACAGAAGTGATTGTTGTTTAGGATACTGCAATCCAGTGTTGTGTATTGAGTGAGTGAGTTGGGTTTTACGTCCGACCAACAGTATTTCAGTTATTTGCAAACGGCACCCGCATGAGACATGTTATAGCGCTGCCTCACTGGAATATCCCTGCCGCTCACCTACAGAATAAAGCAGCTCAGAACTGAAGTAGATCTAAATCAAACTAGAACTGTAAGCCAAAGGCTAACTAATACCCCCACCTGTCTGCTTGTCAGAACACCTATCATCAATCTGAACATATGTACATACAGAAACATGAAGAGATTTAAAAACAATACATGCCCAAACCTAATTTATGTAATAAAAATGAAGAATAATTCAGAGAAACAAGACCCTTTCATGAGGGTTTTTTGTCAAATCCAAAGTTCTAAAGCTAGGTACCTTTTCAGAAAAACATTAAATTCAAGGACAATAACTCTGACAAAAATTATTCAACCAGACCCATATTTGAACTTAAGCTGTACCTCATCTAGATTTAGCTCTATGTCAAATATGAAGTTAATATCTCTAACCACTTCCAAAGAAAGACCGGAAAATTTGACAAAAAATTAAAGTTCAAGGGCCATAACTCTGTCAAAAATTATTCAACCAGACTGAGATTGGGAATTAAGCTGTAATTCATCTAGAGTTAGCTTTATGCCAAATATAAAGGTAATATCTGCAACCACTTCCAAAAAAAGTCTGGAAAATCCCAAATTTGAAGAAAAAAAATAAAGTTCAAGGGCAATAACTCTGGAAATAATTATTCAACCTGGCTGAGATTGTAACATAAGCTGTAACTTATCTAGACTTAGCTTTGTACTAAATATAGAGTTGATATCTCTAGTCACTTCCATAATAAGTCCAGAAAACCGGAAAACATTGATAGGGGACTAAAAGGGGGAGATAACTCCTGAAGTAGTGGTCCGATCATGATGGAAATATGCGGTGCAAAGGTTTATATGGTCATATGTCTATACATGAACTTTCAACAAAATTGAAGCAAAACTGTAGAAGAAGAAGGCCGGACAAAATTGTGTCCACGGACGGACAGACGGACAACCTGATTCCAGTATACCCCCCCCCCAAACTTCGTTGTGGGGGGGGGTATAAATATAATGCTGACGGCGATTCGTGGCCTCTAAGACTACTAACGAAAAATGAGCTGCTTTTATTTATAAGTAACATAGAGCAGTGTTTTACTGAGTTTGCGTTTCGGTTCTCTTATACATTAATTTCTGAGAAGTTAAACTTTGAAGCTATAAAGAATTCTTGAAAGGATCAACTCAACTAATTTTTCAATAGATATAAATGTCAGAACTAGATCTTGAGTAAAGATCGGCTTTTGTTAAACTTTAAAATAACTATCTAGATTAACGTTATCTGGATCTAAGAATGATATCTAGATCTCTGATTTGAGAATAGCGTATACCTGGCGGGTTACCACTGCAACTTTTCATACAGAGTTAAAACTGGTCCTTTACTTAATAGTCGGCTCTAGGCCTACTGAGTGGTTAAGATTAATTATCGTTGTGTTTGATATATATAGATCTACATAGATTCTACAGCTGTGTACAGATTAAAGAGAATGTTTGAATGGAAACTTTCCAGGGTGTGAGTGAGAGAAGAAAGAAAATAAAGCCCCTAAATAAGTCCTTAGATCTAGATCTACACAGAGCTCAGTGAGAGCGTAACATTTATGGTGTCAGAGAAGTGGGATCTGTTAAATCTTGACAGATCCAGTGATACGAGCCCAATCAAATTTTAGGGTCTAGATGAAAAACGCTACAATTTATTAAAAATTAAATCTTGGAAAACTCACAGACATACACTATGAGCCATTTTAGACCAGACAGTCGTGATTCAGAGGTAGAATTTATTGATAGAGACGATTCTGGCAGCCCTATGCACCCCACACCTAGGTCTGTCGTAGAAATGGAAAACCATGATCACAATGCAAAGGAAAACACAGATGTAGAAGAAACTCAGAGGGACAGATCAAAGGTTACTTTTGCAAATAAATCTATTGAAAACGAGTTAACAAGCCGAGAACCAGAACATCATGGTCCAATACCAAGTAGATGCAGACCAAGGCATGAATTGAACGCATCAGGATCGGAACAAAGAAACTTAGGCCCGACGAGGATATATCTATCTAGATCTAGAACCGCCAGCCCAAGCCATATGAGCCCAGATTATGGTGACTACAATGGGTCAAACAGCGTCTTTTATGCACATGATCATATTCAGACACGCACAGCGCGGCGTCCGCATCCTGTTCTACATCATTACGATGATGATTCACATATAACTGGTAGACCAGGCGGATACAATGCCTACTTGAGAGGGGCGCCGGTGCGAATACCAGCATTTACTGGAAAAGAAGATTTTCAAACTTGGTTAACAAGGTATGAAACTATCGCAAAGAGATACGGCTGGTGCAGTGAGGAAAGGCTAGACAATTTGATCCCAAGAATAGAAGACCAGGCTGCCGATTTCGTTTTCTCCCAACTTCCCCCGCACATATTAGAGAACTATGATGCTATAGTACATGAGCTTCAAAGTAGATACCGGGTTATTGAGACACCCAGGACATACGCAGTAAAGTTCAGCAGGCGTTCACAAAGATATGGTGAAACCCTGGAAGAGTACGCTGCTGACTTGAAAAGGCTCTATGACAAAGCCCATGGGTATAGGGATCGTCGCACAAGGGAAGAGGATCTTGAGCGGAGATTTCTAGACGGCTTATTTGATGAAGAAGTAAGGTTCCAGGTCGAGTTTCACAAAGAGCCGAGGACTATTGACGAGGCCGTCCGATATGCGGTTAGTATGATACATATGAGGAGTGGAAGCGCTAATGACAATCCGCCAAAGAAAAGGACGAGAAGAACTCTGGGAGAGAATTACGATGAGGGCGAGGACATGTATCAACCGGATCAAAGGTCGAATATTGGAATATCTTGGAAAGAAACAGATTTACAAGATGGTGATGGCCATTTACGAAGGAGTGCTCATCACACCTACAAGCAAGGCGTTGGCACCAGACATGAGTATGACAGTAAAACGATGCCTTAGCAAGACCTCTTAGAGCAGCATGCAGAAAACAAGCTCCAAGATCCTCATGGCAAAATTTTGCAGCAGATCCTGGAAACTCAAAAGTTTCTCGTGGAGAGAATCGAAAGGTTAGAGAAGGCAAGTAATGACAATCAAAGAAAGAATAGCATTGAATGCTTCAACTGTCACCAGAAGGGCCACATTGCTCGAGAATGCCCTAACAGACTTGAGAATAGAGGGATGGCGAAGCAGAGAAGAGAGCAGAGAACAAGTGGACCGGAACATTTAAACATGAAAGGACTGACCCTTGCGACCGGAGGGCGGTCCAATTAAAGGAGAATAAAGGTCAAAACAAGTATGAAGTACCCACAAGGCCAGGTGCGAGTGCCTCAGAGGGTAAAAATGGGTCTATGAGAAGACGACAAGACCCGTCTGATGGCATATATGTTCATGGGTATGTAGAGGATTCACCTGTTACATTCGTGGCGGATTCGGGAGCCACAAAAACAGTCATTTCTAAAGCGGTCTATGAAAAGATTTCTCAGAAAATGAAGCCCGTGCTGGAAAAATCCCAGGTCTTGAAAGGCGCAGGCGGAGCTTGAATTCCAGGAAGCGGCAAGGCCAGCTTCAGATTGAAATTAGGTCCACTAGAGGTCCAGCACGAGGCCATCGTAGCAGATATACAAGACGAGGCTGTTATTGGGTATGATTTGTTGATGGATGGTGGAAAGGGTCCAGCCGACATCATGTTGAGCAGAAACGTGATAGTAAAGGATGGTGTAGAGATACCATGTATGTCTAAAAGAAAAGCGCCAAGGGTAAAGAAAGTCATGGTTGCAGAGGACTTTGTAGTGCCAGGCAATGCAGAGGCAGTGGTAGATGTTTTAGTTGAGCGTTTAGAAAACGATGATGGCAATAGAGAAGCTGACTATGTTATCAACCCAACAGAAGCCTTTACAGAAAAGTATAACCTGCTGATGGGAGCCACTCAAGTAGACATAAACAAATCTCCAACTGTAAAGTCAGGATCATGAACCCATTTTCAACAGATACGATACTGAAGCAAGATGCAGTAATAGGAATAGCCGAGCAGATAGAAAGTGTAGTGACAGTGCTACAAGACCAATGATATGTAGAGTTAGAAAACAACTTTGACTAGGCAAAACGGGTCCAAACCAAGCAGAAAGCTTTACCTGTTAATGCTGATCAGATCAACCCAGTTGCAAAACCAACCGATGTTCCTCCTCATTTGAAGGCACTGTTTGAGAACTCCACTCAAGATAAAACAGAAGTTGAAAAGCAGGTAATAGCAGGCTTATTGGTAAAGTTTCAAGACACCTTTTCGAAAGACGAATGGGATTTGGGTCTGACACACCTTACAGAACACCAAATAAATACAGGCGATGCATCCCCGATTAAGCAGAGACCTAGAAGGGTCCCCATAGCCTATGCTGAAGAGGAAAAAAGGGCAATAGAAGACCTACTGCAAAAGGGAGTAATCCAAAAGAGCACGTCTCCTTGGGCATCTCCTATAGTCCTTGTAAAGAAGAAATCAGGCGATATACGCCCATGCGTTGACTATAGGCGCGTAAATTCTCTGGTAAAGCAGGATGGATTTCCACTTCCAAGAGTCCAAGATTGCATTGATGCAGTGGCTGGCTCGTCCTTTTTCAGCAGCTTTGATCTGACAAGTGGCTACTTTCAGATACCCCTCAAGAGGGAGGATATTCCAAAAAGCGCCTTCTGTTGCAAGTTCGGTCATTATGAAATGACCCGGATGCCATTTGGGTTAAATAACGCCTCTGGAACTTTTCAAAGAACAATGGAGTTGGCTCTACAAAGTCTTCAATGGGTCACTTGTCTTGTTTACATTGATGATATCATTGTGTTTGGCGAAACCTTCGAACAACATGCGGAGAGAGTCGGTGAGGTGCTTGAACGAGTAAAGCAAGCAGGTCTTAAGCTTAAGCCAGAGAAATGCAAACTACTACAATCAGAGGTAGTCTTCCTTGGTCACGTGGTATCAAGAGAAGGGGTCAAACCAGACCCAACCAACGTTTCAAAAATATTGCAGTGGCCAACACCAACGAACTCAAAACAAGTGAAGCAATTTGTGGCCACTGGGTCCTACTATAGGAGGTTCGTGAAAGACTTTGCAAAGACAGCCATGCCTTTAATCAATCTTACAAAGAAGGACGCTGAATTCATTTGGAGCAAAGAATGTGAAAGTGCATTCAGAGCCCTAAAAGAGGCATTGATTAGCCCTGAAGTCATGGGCTATCCACTCAATGATGCAGGAGAGTTTGTGCTAGATGTAGATGCTTCAGGTGAAGGCATCGGAGGTGTGCTCGAACAGATACAGCAAGGAAGAGAAAGGGTGATTGCATATGGGAGCAAGGCAATTAATAAGGCAGAGAGGAATTACTGCATAACTGAGAAAGAGCTGTTGGCGGTTGTATTCTTTGTTCAATACTACCGGCAGTACCTGCTGGGACGGAAGTTTACAGTCAGGACAGACCACCAAGCGTTAGTGTGGCTGTTCAGCTTGAAGGAGCCAAATGGGAAGATCGCCAGATGGCTAGAGATTTTAGCACAATATGATTTTAACATAGAGTACCGACCAGGAAGCAAACAGGGTCACTGTGATGCTCTCTCTAGATGCCCTTCACCAAAAGACTGCACTTGCGCGAAGTTGACATGTCGGAACCATTGAAGTGCGGGCCCTGCAAGAAGTGCAAGAGAAGAGCAGATGCAATGATGCTGATATGGCCTGGTCAAACACATGACCTGTCTCCAAATACTGAAGAAAATAAAGCCCCTAAATAAGTCCTTAGATCTAGATCTACACATAGCTCAGTGAGAGCGTAACAGTATATCTGATTTGGAGTTCAATACACATTGGCATACATATAGTTACAAAATCGTTAATACTTCTTAATGCTTTCTAATTGAAAGTTAAACATATGTCGGTGCTGGTTCTTGTACATGTATTTATCAATCACTAGTCCATAGTTTTGTTGTTCCTACTACATTGCATTGGATTTTTTTCTTCTCAAAATTGTTTTTGTGTACTGGGAAACACTACCAAAATAGTTGATTTTGACTATTTCATTTGAAGTATTCTAGTTCAATAACGTTTATTCATTGCTGTGCTCGTATAAAGCGAATGCACATGTATATGTATATGGTTCAGTTTTTGAAGAGAAACACAATACGCAGTCTTGCTTTCGTTTCCATCATTCTTTTGTTTATGTTTGTGATACAGTATACATATGAAACATGTTTTGAAATAAAATATATATATGCTTAAATTAAATCAACTGATCTTTTTCAGATATGCATGTACGATGGCGAGTTAGATGCAAATTTTCAACTATTTGCAAAATAGTAAAATGCCTCATTTCGATCTAGAAATTTCTGATTGGTAGTTTGGTAGACCAATTCGCCGAATACCTCAGGAAACAATCACAATGAGAACTGCATATATAGGCAAATACCTCAGGAAACAATCACAATGAGAACTGCATATATAGGCGAATACCTCAGGAAACAATCACAACGAGAACTGCATATATAGGAAACTACCTCAGGAAACAATCACAATGAGAACTGCATATATAGGCGAATACCTCAGGAAACAATCACAATGAGAATTGCATATATAGTGGATATGATATATGTATGATAGGAACCTGAAGACAATCCTTCCAAGTTCAACAATTACATTGACCCATGGGTTATCTAGCCTTACTATCCTATACTATTGAATACTTAACCCTTTCATCGCTAAATTTTCAGAATGGAATAGCCAACTAGTGTTTAACTATATCTAGTATATTTAGTATGCAACGCTTAATGGTAGATGATTCTGAACAACAAGCAGTGGAGGTCTACACTACAACGTCAGTACATGCGTGTCATGCATTCAATGGGGTAAGTGATATTCTAATATATCTCAGAGCTACAGATAAGGTTGCATGCCTAAATACTACAAGCGTCATTTCTCCACCAAACCCTATACTGTCACCACTCCTTAGAATCGCATCGAAGAGACGATTCTAAAGAGTGACCACAGAATAGGGTTTGGTGGAGAAATGAAGGAGCTATTGTTGAAACTGTTTAAATTTATGCATCTTATCTGGACTTCTGTATCTTCAATAAGAAAATCATCTTCACCATCATCATCGGCCCCGTCCGTCATAGTTGACGATGGATTGTGCTCTGCGGTGGAGCAACGTCTCCGATGACTGAACAGACCGGTCCTAGAATGGCAGTCCTTTGAAAGTCAACGCAGGTGAAGGCTGTGACGTCTTTCTCAGAAGTTGACGCCTTGCGCTTTTGTCGCTATACATAGTGCCCACTTCTCGCCTCTGATATTTTCACTCCTGTTTCACAGCATGTCTCCATTTGTTACGGTCTGCTGCCGCATCTTCCCAAGAACCAACATCAATATGGGCTAAGTGGAGGTCCATCAATATGGGCTAAGTGGAGGTCCATCAATATGGGCTAAGTGAAGGTCCCTCTCGCAGGTGTCTTTGTATCTGAGGCATGGTCGTCCAGTTAGGCGAGAGTCAAGCTCTAGCTGACCATACAGCATATCCTTTGGGATGCACCCCTTGTCCATCCGACAGACATGACCAATCCATCACAGTCGACGCTCACTTAGCATGGCATGAATGGTTGTCGTCGTCTTGACCTTACTGAGGACATCCGAGTTGGTTACCTTACCTTGTCCTCCCATGTAACGCTCAGTAGTCTCCGTAAACCTCTCATATGGAAAGCGTTGAGCTTGGACTCTTGCCTGGTGTAAATGGTCCATGTCTCACTTCCGTAGAGGAGCGTGCTAATGACACTGGCTTGATAGACGCTGAGCTTGGTGGTAAGTGTGAGGTTCTTGTTCTCCTAAACTCTCTTGTTCAGTTTTGAGTGAGTGAGTGAGTTGGGTTTTACGTCCGACCAACAGTATTTCAGTTATTTGCAGACGGCACCCGCTTGAAACAAGTTATAGTGCTGCCTCACTGGGATGCCTCTGCCGCGGGCACACGGCAAGGGCACCCCATCCAGTTACATTTTCCTGACACCGGGCCGACCAGTCCTAGAACTACCCTTTAAATGTCGAGCGTAGACAAGGGAGCTACTAGTACCAACGGCTTGAGAGGACAGCCAATATTCTCAAGGATTTTAAATAATTCACTTCGACTTACAAGGTCAAATGCCTTAGTTAGATCGACGAAGGCGAGGTACAATGGTTGACACTGCTCTCTGCATTTTTGCTCCATAGGAGAAAATCATGTCCATGTAATTTGCATTGCATACCACGATAATATCATATTAATATATAACAATGGTATGTGCATTAAATCGATTATCGTTCAAACGTTTCTGCAAATAATCTTCTTTGCATAATTTAATCAATAACTTTTAATTTGTAACTAGAAATATATAACTTTTTGTGTTTCTCCCGTTGCCGAAGAAATACATTTGCCCTGACTGCTGAACGAAAATGATTTGTTATTAGGCAATAGTTTTTGTGTCACCTGCCGAGAGGCAGTGTGTCACTTAGGGATCACTTTTCCGTCGTCTGTATGTCCGTCTGTCCGTCTGTCTGTCTGTCTGTTTGTCCGTCACACTTTCTTTTTTTGGCTGTCATTTCTAAATTAACCATTATAGAACTTTCAAATTCCATATGTGTCTTCCTCTCATTGAGGACCATTGATGTTACTTAGGTCCATCACTTTGCATGCAATTCGTTTTAAGTTATTCCCCATAACTCTGCATGAAATACTTTTTGAGTTCCCCTTTGTTCTGATTTTCGTAATACTTTCTTTTTTGGCTGTCATTTCTGTACTAATCATTATAGAGCTTCGAAATTTCACATGTGTCTTCCTCTCATTGAGGACCATTGATGTAACTAAGGTCCATTACTCTGCATGCAATACGTTTTGAGTTATTCCCCTTCGGTATGTGGGGTGGTCAGATCCATTAGAATGTGTGTGTGTGGGTGGGGGGGGGGGGGTTCAGAGCCGTCGAGCCAGTAATAGTTCGCCTTTCTCCTCTGTACATCGGCTCTTATCCTGATGTAAAACTTAATGTCTTCACTTCCTCTGTGTTGGCTAAGTTTTTGAGAAATTACTAATAGAGTATCAAATAATATGGGTCTCAAATTAACCCATTCCCCCTTAGACTATTTTAGACCCAACCTCTTTGAATAAATCTACCGAAAAAGAGCATTAACTATAGAAAAGGATACTTTTAAAATTGTGTAGTTTTGAGACCATTGTGATAAATAGAGCATTTGCTCCTAAGGAGCAAATGCTCTATTTATCGCAATAGTTTCAAAATGTGACTTTACAGGGCGTCAAAATGCGTCATTAGGAGAGAATGTATTAACCATCTCCTGATCTGTATCCAAACTGTTTGCAAATGTCACTCAGGTCTTGCTTAGCCCTTTACTCCATAAATACACATTTCTACTCATTTGCAATCAGAGTAGATTCAGATCAGACGGTTCCTGTAGGATATGATATAATATCGATATGATTCTACAGTTTCTGACATGGCCAAAAAAATCCTGCTAATAGATATTGACGGTGGGATTGGAACATTCTGTGCCATGACCTCTGTTTTATTGATGCTGATGATAAGAGCAAACTCCTCGCACGCATGTTAAAAGCGGTCTTATATGCGTTGGAGACCTTCATGAGTATGGCTGGCGAAGGCAGCATCATCTGCAAATAGCAGCACCCTGATCAGGACTCGAGTGATCTTTGTTTTGGCACGAACTCTGGCTAAATTGTACAATTTGCCATCATGTCGGGTGTGAATATAGACACCGTCAGTGGAGGAGTTAAAGGCGTATGACAGGAGGACAGAGAATAAGATGCCGAAGAGAGAGGGTGCCAATATACATCTTTGCTTGACACCACTGAGGATCTTTAGAGGATTAGACATGTCGCTATTGAAGCTTACTGTGCCTTGCATGATGTCGGTGTGAAAGGATCTAATGATGTTGAGGAGCTTGGGAGGACAGCCAATCTTCTCAAGGATTTTAATAATCCACTTCGACTTACAAGGTCAAATGTCTTAGTTAGATCAACGAAGGCGAGGTACAATGGTTGACATGACAAAAAATGTAATCTACAACAATGGTATGTGCATCAAATCGATTATCGTTCAAAATTTTCTGCAAATAATTTTCTTTGCATAATTTAATCAATAATTTTAATTTGTAACTAGAAATACAAATGTATAGAACTTTTCTCCCGATGCCGAAGAAATACATTTGCCCTGACTGCTGAACGAACTTGATTTGTTATTAGGCAATAGTTTTTGTGTCACCTGCCGAGAGGCAGCGTGTCACTTAGGGATCACTTTTCCGTCGTCTGTCTGTCTGTGTGCCCGTGTGTCTGTCTGTCCGTCCGTCTGTCTGTCCGTCCCACTTTCTTTTTTTGGTTGTCATTTCTAAATTAATCATTATAGAGCTTTCAAATTCCACATGTGTCTTCCTCTCATTGAGGACCATTGATGTAACAAAGTTCCATAACTCTGTATGAAATACTTTTTTGAGTTATTCCCCTTTGTTCTGATTTTCGCACTCCGGCATATTAAGTTTTTGTGTCAGCTGTGAGCAGGTGACACATGTGTTCCTCCGAACACTCTTGTTATCATATCTTCATCAGTCCATCTATCTTTCACCCAGTCTACCTGAATATGTTTCCATCTGAAAAGGGTACCCGATCTATGTATTTTTGAAAGGAAAATTGAAATTTTTGATGCATAAATTTTGTTCACCGAAACTGACTTTGGAGCCACACTCAATATATTACTTCTTATGTTCAATTTATTTTGTTTAAGAGGGACGGGATGAGGTGGATACGCGCGCGGGTGTGGATGTGTGTGTGTGTGTGGGGGGGGGGGGGTGTCAGCTCCATTAGAATGGGTGGGATCAGAGCCGTCGAGCCAGTAATAGTTTGCCTTTCTCCTCTGTACATCGGCTCTTATCCTGATGTAAAACTTAATGTCTTCACTTCCTCCGTGTTGGCCGGTGAAGTTTTAGAGAAATTACTAATAGAATATCAAATAATATGAGTCTCAAATTAACCCATTGCCCCTAGACTATTTTTAGACCCAACTCTTTGAATAAATCCACCGAAAAAGAGCATTAACTATAGAAAAGGATAAGTTTAGAATTGTGAAGTTTTGAAACAATTGTGATAAATAGAGCATTTGCTCCTATGGAACAAATGCTCTATTTATCACAATAGTTTCAAAATGCGACTTTTACAGAGACGTCAAAATGCGCCACTAGGAGAGAATGTGTTAACCATCTCCTTACCTGTATCCAAACTGTTTGCAAATGTCATTCAGGTCTTGCTTAGCCCTTTACTCCATAAATACGCATTTCTACTCATTTGCAATCAGAGTAGACCCAGATCAGACGGTTCCTGCAGGATATGATATAATATCGGTATGATTCTACAGTTTCTGTCATTGCCAAAAAAATCCTGTGTCCATGTGCTACTATAACAATTAATCTAATTAATATTCATGATGTCATTATTTCTGCAAGTAAATGGTTAACAGGATAAAGCTTGATAGTGGTGTAGCTGCACATATGCCTGTACACAAACCACTTATAGACAAGGTCAGATAAGATCCTAAATGTAATTACATACTGGAATCACGAACGGTCTTCAGTCGTTACATGACAGGTTGAGCTTATCTCTATTTTAGATTTTCCATTAAATATTCACAGGACTGATCGGGTTACTGTGGAAATGGGCCACACCACCAGGATGTTATTGTTATTGATAGTGTTTGTTGCGAGTTGTGGTGGATTTCAAGGATTCCACGATCGGGAAGAAAATGACAGAGGTCCGGATATGGAACCTGACATGCGAACCGGCATGATGCAGTATATCGTCCATAAGGGGTGTGACTATGTCAGTGCGTAAGTTTTCTGGCCTAGTCCAGCTGACTGTCTTGTCTAAAGTCATACGTCTTTCCGATACATGTTAACCTTTTGACGACAAATAAGTTTCGTCTTCAAATAATGTTGTCTGCCTCAAGTTTTAAAGTAGATTTTCCTCGGGTTTACGTAGTTTTTCAAAAAGTTTGGATCTTGACGAGACGCCGACCTACTCGGCGTCTCGTCAGGATTCAGAATGTATCCAAAGATACTCACAGATTCGACATTTGTAACAAGCCCTGTGAGCCACTTTCCCGCGACTTCGGCAGTAACAGTTAATCTAAATCCCAGGGAAGCATGCAAAGAATTAATAAAAATTAAGCCAAATTTATACTATTTAGGAACTCCACAAATGATTATTTGTCTGATCATTAGGTTGATTCAAGGATAGTTTGTATACTATCTGTCTTTCTCTCTCACATACACTGTCTCTATCTTTCACTCCCTTCTTCCCCTATTTATCCATTTGTCTTTCATTCTCATACACACTCTTTCTAGGTTTGTTTTCACATTGTTTTAGTTATATACTTGCTAGCTGTATGTCATAGAAAATTTCGCCATTGTATCGTTTTGTATTTTATACCATTTTGTAGGGGGAGGGTCGAAACTAACGTTGTAAGAACTTGTGACCCAACCCCATTTCCAATGTAGAAATCTATATAGAATGGAAATAAAATATGTTTAAATTATTTGTATATTCAGTAATGGCACGCAACTTAGCTTAGCTACAGTATCTGTCATGGCCCAAACATCATGTGTTCATATATCATTATAAACATTCAGCTAATAAATATATATGATGTAATTATTTATTACGTACATGAAACCCGCCACCCATTATTATATGTTGTTATTACTTTAACTCTTACCTGATAGAGACGCATTTTGCCGCATTTGACATGTTTGCCTATGGAATTGTATAATTGCATAATTACAGTAAAATCCATCTATAACGGCCACTAAATTGGTTTAATTAGTTTGTATTTAGTACAGGTGGCTGCTTAAAGCAAGGTGAAAGTAAAAAAGAACGCTCCTATAGGAGCGTTCTGTTTTACTTTCACAATTACTTTGAGCAGCCACCTGCCTTTAACACAAACTACTTGATGTAATTTAGTGGCCGTTATAGAGAGGTTTTACTGTAGTACATCTCAACAAACACTCAACAATAAGTGTATGCTATTTAGTAAATATAGTTATGTTGCTTGTTTTATTTTAACCGGCGGCACCCTGTGACCAATAATTTTCCATACAGTTGTACTTCAAGGAGTATTTAAATTCGGCTTAATAGCTTAAAAACAATATATAATATTAGGATTACTCAGCCGACTACAATCGTTTTGCAGACCTTTAAACGAATAATATGCATTAAAGTAACGAGTATTATCATAATAATATTCTCTTTGATTTTATGGCTGAATGCATGTAACAAAAATGTGACGTGTATTTTGACATGATAATCTTTGACAAAGGCCCTTAGTGGTCGAAATATTATATCAGAGCAGTTTAAGTATTTATGTAATATATTAATTCCCTATTTTGGAATATTTTCTTCATTGATTATTCTTTAAGCAAAATAACTACTTTATTCTCTACTTTCTTATGCTATGCCACTGTTTTGTATATATCTAGGGAAAGGGCCAATTATAATGTTGTAATAACTTGCAGCCCAATCCTTCTGCAGATGTTACTATGCAAATAAATATGTTAAAACTAATTGTATAATTCTGCCATGACCAAACTTGATATTCATTATGTCAATTTTCTTACACGAAACTTCATCTTAGAGAGAAAATAATGTTTGATAACCCATTACTTCACGAATACACCTTTCTAAGCCTTTGCAAACAGAGGGTTGTTTGTAAATACATTTCAAATGCCTGTTTCTAGTTCATACGAGCCTCTATCGTCGATGAGAAAATCCATACAAATAAATGTAGCCTATGCAATTCTATAAATTAAGGAGATCATTCAAAAGCAAAAGCAGCTATACAAAAAGAGAATATTGTTGGCTCGGTTTTATTGAGTCTGTTCATGAGCAGTTATTAAAAGTGCAACACTAACCCACCCCACTAGCACCGGCTTAAACGGTATTCAATTTTCACAGATAACATCGAAACTAATGATCCCGAAGGACCTGAAAATATAAAAAAAAAACCCAATAAGAATGAAGTTCGGGATGACCTTTAATGGCCGCCACACAAACACTTACCATCTACTGTTGTGAAGTACATACATTCTTAAAGTAGAAGATCCTTCGAAAGCAAAGGCAGCAATGCAAAAACAGAAACTTGCAGGCTCGGGGTTTATTGAGTCTGTCCATGAGCAATTATTAAAAGTGTAACACTAAAACTCACGCCCCCTAGCACCGGTTTAAGCGGTATTTAATTTTCACATTAACTAATAACATCGAAACTAATGACCCCGATACACGTGCTTGTTTAAATAAAAGAGATTGTAATCGTTAAAGTTTCAGCACATAATGTAGATCCGTCAACAAATGTTTGGTTCCTGTTTCAGATTCGTATGGTCGCACTACATGCATCACCATTATCACGACACCGAACACAGCGACCGCAGATATTTACTGACAACCAGTAATAAGTGCAGCTGGCAAGACACTGTGATGAGATACTTTATGTCTGCGCATGTGCCACAGGAGCTTGCGCATGCGTTATTAGACTGCGGTGCAACGTACAGTTTCCACGCAGTGGGGTTAAGAGACATGTCACAAACTAAGTGCAACATGTCTCACCATGACAGCCACGACCATGTAGCGACATTTGTCGGAAAGAGGGGAGTTAGTGAATGGCACGGGAAAATCGCGCGACACCAGACAGTAATGTCAAATATGCCACTAGGTCCACCAATGCACCACGAAAACACTAATGGTCCAGAAAAGGGCATAATAGGACCAGTTGATCCTAGTCATGGACAACCAGGAAGAAATAATGCTGATCTACAACATCCAAGTGCCGAGCCTCTGTTGAGATGGTGTACCTCTTACAGTAGGTAGGTGATCATGCCTTGCTGTTCTTTCTATGGGGCCTCCGTGCCGTGGCCGAGTGGTTATAGTCTTCGACTAACAATCGCTTAGCCCCTCACCACTGTGGGTTCGAATCCCGATTTTTCATGTGAGGAAGCCTTCCAGCTGGCTTGCAGTAGGTCGGTGGTTCTACCTGGATGTTCTTCTGTGCACGAAACAATGTAATTTGTTCCGTGCACAGAAGAACCTCTAGGGTCTTCCTCCACCGTAATTAGCTGGACATCGTGATATGACTGAAATACTGTTAAAACGACGTAAAACCCGATTAAAATCAAACCGAATGTTCTTTCTATTTATTGACCGAGTGTCAAGCAATTTGGATCCTGGGTCCATGCTTATAAAACTTTTTAGTTGAGTCTAAGTTTGTTCTCAAGCTTGAGTTCTCAAAAACTTGAGAACGAACTCAGAGCGAACAAGTCGCGAATAGTTGGGCAAGGGTAACTAAATAATAAATAACTATAATAAGAGTTACCAAAATTGAATCAACTTGTGACGAAAATAAGATTGTTTAGATCTGAATACAATATAGATCAAAACCAGCTGTGACATCATAGTAACGACGACTGATCAGATTCTACAGAGATTGGTATTCGTTCTTCTATGCATTATTTCATCATTTGACCTGACTAACAGCGGTGACCCTGATCAGATGCGGCGTTTCTGGTTCAGTGGCTAGTCGGAGTCTGCACTACATGCATTTGCATATGACCGAAACCCCAATATACACACCTGTTCATGGCTCTGTTTCTTATGGTTGTATAGTGCAAAATAGTACATACCGTAGAACTCCTCTAAAACGACCACTATATAAATAATAATGGGTTTTTTCAAAGCAGGACGAAATTAATGCAATAATGATTAATCACATAATTGGGCATTCGCTCTGCATTAAGCTATAGCCAGGATCTTTCTGCATTACTTTTGCCCCGCATTAAGCAACCACCTGTTATTTAAGACTCATATGTTCAGCAAATGAATGGCCGCTTAGGACAGGTTCTACTGTATTTCTATATAACCATGATTGACATTCGTTGGCATTTTTTCCAGACAGATCAACAGTAGATTTCGCTTACACACGAAATTATTCCAGAAGACCTCTCGATACTGGCTCGTTGATGTTTACAGAATGGCGGAGAAATTCAAGACACCGGAAGCCTATATCCATGGCCTTGTGGGGTGCGGCCAAAAATACGCACTGGGTGCTTTTGGCGTCCCTCACTGGATGTCTCTGTCATACGGAAGGGTTTAAAATAAAACCAGGGGAGCGGCAGAACACATGGACTTTGTTGTCTATTCTTGTATTTTGTGTTCATCTTTATTTCCATCTTGTTCTGTGCTGGGGCACGTGGATATTATCTCCGAATCTTTATAACAGTGTAGGACCAGTTGCTACGCCTTTGATCGGGGTTAGTACCATAAGCACCTGCAAGATTAAAAAGTCCAGCTTATTAAACAGTGAACACTTAACCATTTCACTGTTTAATATTTATTCCAAATTTCAATACCTACTGAATATTCATTGGCAAATAATTATATTGAAATGTGAAAGGTGGAACATTATAGCCATTTTAGAAACTAAAGAAACAGATCTTTCAAATTCCATTAGTAAACAGATCAGACCCTGATCATACGGCCCCTATTGGAGACGTATGATCTGAGGTTGCAGATGCGTGGAAGGGCAAAGGGAAGGGTTAAGTGAAACCCTGATTCAGGTTCTCGTCTGGGCCTGTACTGTTTGCTTGAGACACAAAGACACATTCCCTAGACACATTCTCTATTTTCAACTTCATGATAATTGTGTAAGAAATAATGACTGTGAATATTAATTAGCTGATTTTGTTTTATAATGACATGTATACAAGATTAAATTTGCCGATGCAGAAACTGTAGCATTAGATCTATATTGTTTCATAAACAAACATAGCCATCTTGATCAAAATGCTCCATTTTTATAGCGACGCATTTGCAGCCAGAGTAGACCCATATCGGACGACTCCTATATTAATCGTCTGGTCAGGGTTTGATGTTTAGTTATAGCATAATATAAATATAATTCTACAGTTTCCGCCAAGGCGTCAAGTTCCTGTATTCATATGTCATTATAAAATTATTTTTCTTTACCTGAATATTCATAAAGTAAAGCGTGTAATTGGGAGATACAGTAAAACCTCTCTAGTTGGTATTTAGGGCAGGTGGTTGCTTAAAGCAAGGTGAAAGTAAAACAGAACGTTCCCATAGGATCGTTCTGTTTTACTTTCACCTTGCTTTAAGCACCCACCTGCCATTAACACAAACTAATTGATGTAATTAGTGGCCGTTATAGAGAGGTTTTACTGTATATCTAATACAAATATATAGCTAATATTTTGTGGGAAGATTACCCTTGTAGGTGTATCTCTGGTCTTCTAGTTGTTTTCTGCATCTATTTAACTCTTCTCTGACAATGTCGCATCTGTAATTACCTATACATACAAACAGTTTGGCTCCAGATGAGACACCGTGTAACTCGGTGTCTAAAATGAAGAAATATTAAAAATCAAAATGAAAGAGAAGGTTTCGGACATTAACCCGGCTCACCTCAACAATACTCAACGGTGTTGAGTTTACAGTAAGAACCATAGCAATGCTTGCTAGTGACATAAAACGTCAATTTTAGTTGAAAAAAATCAAACCAACCGTTAAAAGCTATTGATGATTGCTTATAAACTATGTTCAAGTTATAATCGTGTTTTTCTTTTTGAAAAATCGTTCTCTAATCTTTACTGGGCATATCTGTACTGACCTCGCCCTGTGTGATAGTAAATGCGTCCTGAGGTTCATCACGAATTCAACCAAAAGGTCAACAATGGGTACGTTTCAAAATTAAATTCGTTCTTGTTTTGATACCATTTCTGGGAGTGATAAAAAAGCGGGTCATGATGAACTGGTATTCAAGGTTATCAGGATGTGTGAAATATTGCGCTACAGTAGAACCTGGGTCCGTAAGACATGTGGTTAGATAGATAGATTTATAGATATATAGATAGATAAATACATGTAGATAGATAGATTTTTTTCAATATCGAGCAACAAGACAATAGTTAAAAACACATACATATTTTAAAATTATAACAATATAAACCCGAGTCTGCAATTTTCTCTTTTGCATTTCTACTTCGAAGGATCACCCATTTTCAGAATATATGTACTTCACAACAGCAGGTGTTAAGTGCTTGTGTGGCGGCCGTAAAAAGTCGCCCCGTACTTCATTCTCGGTGTTGTTATATTTTCTGGTCCTTCGGGGTCGTTAGTTTTGGTGTTATTAGTTTTGAAAATTGGATACTATTGGCTACTGCGTAAGCCGGTGACTGGGGTCGTGAGTAGTGTTGTATTTTTAATTACTACTCATGAACAGACGCATATAAACCGAGTATGCATTTTTCTCTTTTTGCAATTCATAAAAAGAGAAATATATCTCTTGTTTCCATTGTGGTCCCATAGGAGATTTCCGCGTATTACTTTTTCCCTGCATTAAGCAACCGCATGCTTTTTAAGACTCTATGATCAATAAATAAATGGCCGCTTAAGAAAGTTCTACTGTACTGTGACAATGTGGTCAACCTGTATCGGCAATAACTTATTTCAGCAACATCTCCTCTAAAGCATCTAGGCCAAATCATTTAATGCAATCAAAGTTCACAGAATATGGTCATTGGGATACCCTCTTTGGGTATTGTGTTGTGAATTTGATTCTCTGTAGAAATAGGAAAAGCCGTTGGTAATCTTCTTGTCTGAAAAGACTAGGGTTGGTTGGGTTTCAATAATATGCCGTTGCAGACATGATTCTTAGGTGACTCTCTACCAAAAGTATTCAAGTTATTGTGATTCGTCACAAAACATGGCCACCGGAGGCGGGGCTAATTTTATCTATATGGATGTGGTGAAAAAGATAATAAAATCTCTTCTTCTGAAACCACTTGGCTAAGATTATAAGTTTGAAGAAACGTTCGTTAAGTAAATATCGACTGAAATTTGTTCAAGCGGTTGTAATTCATTACAAGAATGGCCAACAAAAACGGGGCTAATATTCTTTATATTGCTTAAATAAAAGTTAATATCATGTATGTTTCCCTAGGTAAACCTATACCAACATTATTAAAGTCGTTACGTTTCACTAAAAATATGGACGCTACATGGAGGTATGGCTAATTATGAAAATCACAAAATCTTCTCTGATACCAGCGCTTAGTGTGCAATATAATTTGCAGGAATGTTGTTTAGGAGATCCTCTACCAGAATTGCTCAAATCAGTGTGATTTGTTAAAAACAATGGTTACCAGCTGCGGGACAAGTTTTCCTCAATGACCACTGGCCCTCTTGTTTTATTTTGACCAGTCATACAAAGATCAACCGATGAACATTTCTTTTAAAACTCATTCCAAAATCAGACCAATTGTTTATTAACCCAATACTCCAGACATACGCAATTCCTGTAGTAGCTGTCTGATCATGGTCTGTTCTGTTTACTTATAAAAATGTGTAAATCTGGCTCTCCATTCTATCATGGCCAAACATGTGCTACGTACCATTAAACTATGATGGTAGTTATAATAATAAATAATAATTATAATTGCATGTAATAATAATGATAATTAGGGTTAGGGTTAGGGTTAGGGGTTAGGGTTAGGGTATATGCACTTTTACGAGATGCAACTATGCAACTATGCAACTCTTTGATATGATTGGCTGTTATATATAGATCATGATGTCATATAGTGTCAGCTTTACTTATATTTTCGTCAATATGCCAAAAAAATGGTCCGATTAAAAAACCAAACATTTCCACAGCTACCATTCCTGAGTAACATTAATTCTTATCTTTCTGTTCAATTCATTCTATTTAGGGAGCTGGAGCTACTTGAAGCTTTATTTAAATATATGCAAAGCATCTACACAAGACCAAAATTATGTTTGAAAAATACCCAACACAGTAATTATTGAATGTTTACATACCTTGTTTCCAAAATCCTTGTATTAATAGAATATATTCCTATCCAATTTATAACACAAAACAATCACCATGGCTCTTTTCTTTACTGTAAAAATTCACAATGGCGCTGCAATGACTATTTCAAATTCAGCCAATCCAATTGGTACAAAAACATCACGTGGTATTCTTTCACCTTTCGCCTTCAATCGTCTTCAGTATAGCGATATTAATAGATTCTATCATCACGTGGTGCATACAATGTGACATCTATAAATAGAACTTATGGGTCCGGTCAACACGCCAACATGCTCTTGCTCTATGCATACATTTTGATGCATTGTGTTACCTTGACAACGTGTAACTCAGACAATTTAGAATCCGTTGTACTTATATTAACATATAGCATAGGAGAGAGTCTAGGTTACTAGGAATTGAATAATTTGAGTGAGTATTAGCAAAAAGTTCGGCTCCAGATCACTTACGGCATCCAGTTATGGTATATTTGAATGACTTTTAATGCATTGTGTTACGTGGACCACTTGTAAACTTAATTGAAGATATGTTTATTTATATTAACATATCGTATATGGAAATGTGCAGGCTACAGGAAACTGTTAAGTTTTAATAGGTGATGCATTGTGTTACATGGGCAACTTGTAGGTCAGCTAATTTCAGATCTGTTGTGCTGATATTAACATACCCTCTGGAGGAGGGTCCAAGCTACACGAAAATGCATAGTTTTAGTAGGTATAAGCAAACAATGAAGCTCCAGATTAAGTACCGCATATATTTAGGCAATATTTGAGTGACTGTTGATGCACTGTGTTACATGGGCGACTTGTAGGTCAGCTAATTGAACATGTGTTGTTCTTATATGAACGTGTCTTATATGGAAGGGTTCAGGCTACAGGAAAATGTATATTTGTAGTACGTAAAAGCAACCAGTGTGGCTCCAGATCAATTACACATTCCAGTTATGCAATATTTGTATTGATTTCTGATGCAGTGTGTTACTTTGGCGACTAGTAGGTCAGCTAATTGAAGATCTATTGAAATGGATGGAAAGAACTGAGAGAGTCAAACACAGAACCGTTTAAATTTCGAAAATCGGAGCAGATTTGAGCGAGTTATGGGCTTTGAAAGTTTTTACTATATGTACATATGCATGGGTTAACCGTCGTATGTTAACTCAGGGTTAACCCACTATGTTTAGAGCCATGCGGGATGCAAGGGATAACCAGTAGACCCATTACCTTACCCATTAGTATACCCACTAGTAGACCCACTAGCTAACCCACCACCAGTGGACTCACTAGTAGACCCACTAGAAGACCCACCGGTAGACCCACTAGTAGACCCACTAATAGACTCACCGGTAGACCCACATATAGAATACGTATGTTATCATGAACCCTTACCCATTAACCCTTACTCCTTAGAACCCAGTTGATGGTTAGACCCACAAGTAGAACCACGAGTAGACCCACTACCAGTAAACCCATTAGTAGATCCACTGGTAGACAAACTAGTAGACTACATGTTAATATTAGCACAGCAGATCTTCAATGAACCGAGATACAACGGGTCCAGGTAACAATGTGCATCAAAATGCACTCAAATATTGCCTAACTGGATGCCGTAAGGGATCCGGAGCCACAATGGTCGCTTACACCTATTAAAACTAAACATTTTCCCGTAGCCCCGACCCTTCTACGTACGAGACGCTAACATACGCACAATAGATTCTCAATTAGCCGAGTTACAGGTGGTCCAGGTAACCCAATGCGTCAAAATGCACACAAATAGTGCCTTACTGGATGCCGTAAGTGATCTGGAGCCAAGCTGTTTGCGTATACTTACTAAAATGATACATTTCCTACTAGTTTGGACCCTCCCCCCGCTATGCTATATGTTAATATAGTTTCAGCTTTTGTTGAAATACGTATAGTTTGGGAGCTGGACCTCTCACAAGAGCGCTCCCTTTGGGTAACAGGCGGGTAATAGGTTGTCACTATATCTTATTTCTTATCCGATCTGGATCAAATTTGGCATGGTTGTGTGGCTATCGTTACTGAGTAATTTTCATCCTTACGTCTATGTTCAGTTACGTTCAGTTTAGGAGTGGGAGCTCTCCCAAGAGAGCTCCCTCTGGGTAACAGGCGGGCAATAGGCTGTAACTTTCTTTTATTTATCAACAGATCTGGATCAAACTTGGCATGATCGTAGGGCTATTGTTCCTGAGTAAATGCTATTCTTACGTGTATGTTCAATTACGTTTAGTTTTAGAGCGGGAGCTCTCCCAAGAAAGATCGCTCTGGGTAATAGGCGAGTAATAGGCTGTCATTTTCCTTATTTCTTATACGATCTGGATCAATTTTGGCATGAGTGTAGGGCTGCGGTTTCTGAGTACTTTTTATACTTATGTTTATGTTCAATTACATATAGTCTGGCAGGCGGAGCTCTCACAAGAGAGCTGCCTTTTCTGGGTACTAGGCGGGTAATAGGCTGTAACCTGTTTATTTCTTATCCGATCTGGATCAAATTTTGCAGGATTGTAGGGCTCGTGTTTGAGTGTAATTTGAGTCTCACGTTTTAGTTCAACTACTGATAGTTTGGGAGCTGAAGCTCCCCCCTAGAGAGCTGCATCTGGGTAATAGGCGGGTAATACACTGTAACTTTTCTATTTCTTATCCGATCTGGATCAAATTTGGCAGGAGTGTAGGGCTTACGACTATGTTCAATTACTAAAAGTTTCAATGTATCTGATGTGGATCAACACTGTTTATCATTCAGTTATTTGCCAACCAAAAGGTTAGGTATATGCGGGTAATGGGCTGTAACCTTTTTATTTCTCGTCCGATCTGGATCTAATTTCGCATGACTGTAGGGCTGTCCAGGTAGGTGTTCTGGAAAACTTTAGTTCTACGCTTTCGTTCGATTGCGTTTAGTTTTGGGAGCTTGAGTATCTATAAATATACATACATATAAGCGCAAACAAAAATCAAAGTACTGATAGTACTGAAAGTGTCTGTGTTTTTGGAAAGAAAAAGTGTTGAATACAGTAGAACCTCTCTAAACCGGACAAAAATAAACATTAAGGATGGGCGTTAACGACTGCTGTATGCTGAAAATTTCCGTATCGTTGTCAGCCTGCATAAAGCAGCCACCTGTTATGTTTATTTTCTGTTCGATCTAGAGAGGTACTACTGTATTTCGGTGGTTTGTTTGCGAGTTATTTTTTATGTTCCCAGATGTTGAAATCTTATCTGAAGGTAGTTGGTGTTTTGCATGATTTATGTAAATATTTCAAACGCAATTTCCAAATCTGAAGTACAACATATTCAAGGCATAAGTCGATCAGTGTCAAGAAATATTGATCTTCCGAAAAACATTATATAAATATATTGATGTAAATATATACAAAAATAAGTTTGGAATTAGTTAAATATTGGAATCTAACAAACATTACAAGTAGATAATCAAGAATGTTTGTATTGTTTTACATGCTATAATGGTATACTCAGATCTTTTGAACAACTTCAGATCATCTGAAATTGTTCATAGATTTTGAAATGGGAGGAAAACAAAGAGTACATGTAAATATATTCCTGATGGAAATTTTATTGTAGACAATGGCAAGAAAAAGTACAAAACAGCAAATAAACATATATTGCAAGTAAAGCATCTGTTTGAATGTAATAAAAAATGTAATCAAATGTTAAATCGAAACATGGTTGTATTTCCACTTTTACCCGATTTTTGTAAAACCTCTGTTGAACAGCCATTCAGATGTTAATTGACAATTCCTTATGATAGGTAGAACTTGAATGCAAATTGACAACCCTTTTCGTTGCATTAGGCTGTCACTGTAATCATAGGTCATCATGGTTAAAAACAAGTGGCTGTTCAATAAAGGTTATTGAAACATTAAATGGAATCATGAATAGTAACTCTTACATCTAAACTAAATAGCTACACTACATATGATACAGAAACATTGACAGGCAAACCATATTTCAATAATAATGTTCAGATATGCTATAGTTTTCAACTTTAAAGTGGAAGTCCCTACAATGATCGCATATTTTCAAGAATAGCATAACACTTGGTATTTGTTATGCTCTATCATTATTATGAAGGTTCCCAATTTGAACTTATTTCGAAAACCGATTTCATCAATATTGATCATTTTTGTTCTACAACACAATATTATCGGCCTTTTCCGTTAAGTTTTTCCGCGTTTTGCCGATGATCACCCGATCCCTCCATTGTTTACGTAATAGCTTTCTCGGAATATACAATATACTACTTTTCAGCATGTAAACAAATGAGTTTTGTATATTTTAAGTGTTTATGAAACGCATCAAATGTAGGGACATCCCGTTTAAGACATTGCAGGGTTTCACAATTTGGAACAAGAGAACCATGATGGTCCTAAATCGCTCACCTGGTTTCTATACACTTATGCATACACTGTATTTCTATGTAAAAATTAGTCGGCTTCAGATTCGGGCCAAAATGAAACCAAGGGCCAAAATTTTAGGCCTGGATGTTACAATTTGAACAATAAAGGAACATTAGGTGATGCTTCATATAAATTTCAAGTCTGGGCCTTACAATTTCACAGAAGGAGATTTCACAGAAGCCCTAGCGGGGCCATTTTGGTCCAGGTCTCATAATTTGAACAATATTAGTAGAAACCATTAGTTGATACTACATACCAATTTTCTAGGCCTTACAGTTTCGGAGTAGAAGATTTTTAAAGACTTACCAATAAACAAGAGGGCCAGAATGGCCCTAAAGCGCTCACCAGACAATCAGAGGAGAAGATTTTCAAAGAGTTCACTATTTGTTTCTACTGAAAACTGCCCACCCCTGGGGCGGTGCCAATTTTGACCCCAGGGCCATAATTTATATAACTTTTGTAGAGGACCTGAACATGATACTATGTGCCAAATATGAAAGCTGAGAGCTTTCCAGTTTCAGAGAAGAAGATTTTCAAAGATTTCACTATTTGTTTCTATTGAAAACTGCCCAACTCTGGTGCGGGGCCAATTTTGATACCCGGGACCATAATTTATATAACTTTTGTATAGGACCTGAACATGATGCTATGTGCCAAATATGAAAGCTGAGAGCTTTCCAGTTTCAGAGAAGAAGATTTTCAAAGATTTCACTATTTGTTTCTACTGAAAACTGCCCACCCCTGGGGCGGTGCCAAATTTGACCCCAGGTCCATAATTTATACAAATTTTGTAGAGGACCTGAACATGATGCTCTGTGACAAATATGAAAGCTGAGAGCTTTCCAGTTTCAGAGGAGAATATTTTCAAAGTTTTCACTCTTTGTTTCTATTGAAAACTGCCCACCGCTGGGGCGGGGCCAATTTTGACCCCAGGGCCATAATTTATATAACTTTTGTAGAGGACCTGAAGATGATAATATCTCAAAATATGAAAGCTGAGAGCCTTCAAGTTTCAGAGATGAAGATTTTCAAAGATTTCACTATTTGTTTCTATTGAAAACTGCCCACCCCTGGGGCGGGGCCAATTTTGACCCCAGGGCCATAATTTATATAACTTTTGCAGAGTACCTGAGCATGATGCTTTGTGCCAAATATGAAAGCTGAGAGCTTTCCAGTTTCAGAGGAGAATATTTTCAAAGATTTCACTATTTGTTTCTACTGAAAACTGCCCACCCCTGGGGCGGTGCCAATTTTGACCCCAGGGCCATAATTTATATAACTTTTGTAGAGGACCTGAACATGATACTATGTGCAAAATATGAAATCTGAAAACCTTCTGGTTTCAGAGGAGAAGATTTTCAAAGTTTTACTATATGTTTCTATTGAAAACAAGACACCCCTAGGGCGGGCCAAATTTCACCCCAGGGCCAATATTTATATAACTTTTGTAGAGGACCTGAACAAGATGCTCTGTAACAAATATGAAAGCTGAGAGCTTTCCAGTTTCAGAGGAGAAGATTTTCAAAGTTTTCACTCTTTGTTTCTATTGAAAACTGCCCACCGCTGGGGGGGGGGGGGCAATCTTGACCCCAGTGCCATAATTTATATAACTTTTTAGAGGACCTGAGCATGATGCTGTGTGCCAAATATGAAAGCTGAGAGTTTTCAAGTTTCAGAGATGAAGATTTTCAAAGATTTCACTATTTGTTTCTACTGAAAACTGCCCACCCCTGGGGCGGGGCCCATTTTGACCCCAGGGCCATAATTTATATCCCTTTTTGTAGAGGACCTGAATATGACGATATGTGCCAAATATGAAAGCTGGGAGCCTTCCAGTTTCAGAAAAGAAGATTTTCAAAGATTTCACTATTTGTTTCTATTGAATCTGCCCACCCCTGGGGCGGGGCCAATTTTGTCAGCGGGCAATAATTTATATAACTTTTGTAGAGGATCTGAACATGATGCTATGTGCCAAATATGAAAGCTGAGAGCCTTCCAGTTTCAGAGATGAAGATTTTCAAAGATTTCACTATTTGTTTCTACTGAAAACAGCCCACCCCTGGGGCAGGGCCAATTTTGACCCCAGGGCCATAATTTATATAACTTGTAGAGGACCTGAACATGATACTATGTGCCAAATATGAAAGCTAAGAACCTTCTGGTTTC
Organism: Azorinus chamasolen; assembly: GCA_963576725.1. Taxonomy (NCBI): domain Eukaryota; kingdom Metazoa; phylum Mollusca; class Bivalvia; order Cardiida; family Solecurtidae; genus Azorinus; species Azorinus chamasolen. The sequence goes on along the minus strand of OY755243.1, from coordinate 239,578 downwards.
AGAGGAGAAGATTTTCAAAGGTTCAAATTGTTGACGACTGACGACGGACAACGCACGTCGACGGACATCAGGCAATCACAAAAGCTACCCTGAGCACTTTGTGCTTTGGTGAGCTTAAAACTGATGAGCCATGGGGTGGGGCCATTTTTGGCCCTGGGGTCACAATTTGAACAATCTTGGTAGAAAATCAATAGACTATGCTACATACCAAATATCAAAGGTATAGGCCTTACAGTTTTAGAGTAGAAGATTTTTAAAGATTTTCCTATGAAAAACTGATAAGCTCGGGGCAGGGCCAGTTTTAGTCCAGGAATCATAATTTGAACAATCTTTGTAGAGGACTATTAGATGATGCTACATACCAAATATCAAGGCCTTAAGGTTTCATCAGAAGATTTTTAAAGATTTTCCTATGAAAAAAACCATTGTGATAAATAGAGCATTTGCTCCTAAAGGAGCAAATGCTCTATTTATCATAATGGTTTCACAAAGTGACTTTTACTGAGTTGTCAAAAGTCGTCAATATGCGGGAAAGGGTTAAGTGTATGTTAGGCAAATTATTGAAACAAAACCATGTGCTGAAGAAAGAGCAAACAAGTTTTTCAGAAAAATGATGTTGCAGCAACTCAATAGAATTAAGTTACAATCTAGTTACAATCTTTTATCCCATTCCCTGATATGTTATTTTCGATTCAACCTCTATGAACAAATCTACTGAAAAGAAGCACTTACAAGAAAAACAGTAGATTTTAAACCATTGTGATAAATAGAGCATTTGCTCCTTTGCTCTATTTATCACAATGGTTTAAAAAAGTGACTTTAACATACATGCATGCATCAAAATGCATCAATATGAGAGAATGGGTTAAGGATGAAGCAAAACTAGTCTTGACATTAAGTAATTAAAATATCTTCCTTTTCAATCTAATTATATATACTATTGCATTAAACATGTTACATATTTATATAAATACACTATATACATTGACATACTATGTTATACAATGATGATCCATGTTATCCCTTGTTCATAAACATACAATGTTTATCAGAAACTATGATCAATTTGAAGTTTTACTTAACCCTTTCCTACATAAATACGCCTTTCTACGCCTCTGTTAAAGTAACTTTTGGAAACTACATGTATTGTGATAAATAGAGCATTAATTGCTCCTTGGGAACAAAATTAATGCTCTATTTTACAATTTATCACAATGGTTTCAGAATTACAAAATTCTAAAAAAAATCTTTTCTCTAGTTGATGCTCCTTTTCGGTAGATTTATTCAAGGAGGTTGGATCTAAAAATAGCCTATGAGGGAATGGGTTAAGAAAAATTCATTCTGGTCCACATTATCAAGCACTTCACTGCCACAGCCTGAATTGTATATTCTGATCTACAGTACTTTAATTAGCAGACAGAGTAGACCTTAGTCAATAAGTTATCATAGGGGCTGTATGATACTGATGTACCCTTTTTGTAAAGACTTAAAAGGGGTGTAAATGTTAAAAGGATAAGGTTACCAAATTTTACTGACATTACATAGCATCATACATTAAAAACAAGATTCAAGGATTGGTGAAGCACCAGGGTCTATAAACCAATGCCCTTTTCAACAAAAATTACTGTGCCTTCATTGGACCCTAGGGGATACACTAGTTAAAGGGACATTCAAAAATGATTAAAAGAGATATTCAGCTCTTATATATATGTATATTGCCATCTGGTTGTCAGTCCTCTTCCTTGTACATGTATACCACTCATGAATACTGTGTTAAATACTCCATAAATACGCAGGGTTGAGCGGTAAATACCGGCCATTCTACACCATTGCAAACAGGGTAGACCCACACCAGATAGCTCCTATACAGAGCTCCAGATAAGATGCACCAATTACATGTTCAGGAATAACTCCTTTATTTCTCCACCAAACCTTATACTATGACCTATCTTCAGAAATCTTCTCGAAGAGACAATTCTATAAAGTGGTCACAGTGTAGGGTTTGGTGGAGAAATGACAATTAAATTAGTATTTGGAAACACACCCTTATCTGTAGCTATATGCCTATAGGAGTTGTCTGATCAGGGTATGTTCTGTTTTCTTATTACATAATATACATCTGGCTCTATAGTTTCTGTTATGGCCAAAAATGCCTGTCTTAATAATGCCATTGCAAAAACTCAACTCATTAATATTCATGATGTCATTATTTCTAACATGAATATTTATGGAGTAAAGACTTAACTGCTATGATCAAAATTTGATCACTATGACATGTCAACTGTGGTTTTTAACAAACTGAGCATCATCTTAATGGGGGATGACCAACAAATACTGGCTGCTTGTGTCCAAAGTAGTTCAGAAGGTTCATTCATTTTTGTTGCTCATTTTACAAAACTTCAGCATAGCTTCTGATAGTCCTTTCTGCTTTTTGATATATCCAAGTTGTTGAAAAGCATCAAGCTTCAGAGTACTGCCCATCTCTCTCAGCATGTCTAACATATATTCTACTTTCCGTTTAGAATCACCATCATACCGTCTTTGACCAAATTGTTTTGCAATTAACTGGTACATGTGAAAAAGTGGTGACTCGAAAGGGACTTGAACCCAGGGCCTTTGACTTACCATGCCAACACTCTACCTACTGTGCTGTCAAGGTCACACAGTCTAAAGCTTTTCAATGTTCCACCACAATCTTTAACCATTTAATGTTCCATCTGGAGATCAGCAAACACTGGCTGCTTGTAGTTCAGTAGATTTTAATAATTCATATATCACAAAGTCAGCACCAGTTGATCAAGCTTTTCATACATGTACTTAGATGAGTATTGGGAAGTCTTGTCTGGATGTTGATAAAAATGTTTCATCGATTCGCTCTTTGTCAATAAAGCAATATTATTCTCCGTTTTTGTGGCAATTAAAGCAACGTGGGCTCTGTTAGAAAACTGGTATGTCAGGTTCATGATTGTTTGGAATCTTGTTGAAATTACTGTCCCCTGCAAATAAAATTATTTTTTATGATTAAAATATATTTCTTAACCCCCTACACCATAAATATTCATATAACAAATAAATACATGTAGAGGTTATTTCATAGGTGACTAGGGCCTCAGCGATATTGGCATGTCACCTTGAGATTGGCTCTAGGGCTTAAACACGAGGGAATACAGGTATATCAAGGTAAGGGACTATATCACTCTGCGGTCCTAGTCACCTGTGTAACAACCTGTTTATTACATTTGTGGATAAAAAGGGATCTACCAGGTGCAATAGTTTCTCAAAGGATTGAAAGAATCAGACGGTAATGACTATTCTGACGTCAGTTGGATAACGTCAAAATGACAGGGGTTTTTTATTATTAAAAATGGGCATTGCAAAGAGCGGCAAGTGTACACTTTTTATTTACCTGTATGTGTACCGGACATGTAAATAATCTGAATTGAATCGGGCGAGGATTCAGGATTGTCTTTGTAAAAGCCAGGATTTGGGGACTAATCGGTATGTGTATGAGCACTTGGACAACATTTGCATCATTTATAATGATTATAGCAAAATTAGACCTTTTATCGCTTATTGGGGTTCTGTTGCTATAGACAATAGATTTAGAATGTTATCTTGGCAGCTGGCACAAAATCAGTTATTGGCCCCGTCGCTAGGTCTGTATTGGCCTGCTCAGACAACACCACTCCATTTTTCAAATTATATTGGACCATTTTTAACGTAAAAATGTTACTATTTATAGTAACAAATATAATAAATAGAGGTTATTACACGGGATGACTAGGGCCTCAACGTGATATTGTCCCGCCACCTTGATATTGGCCTAAGGGCCTAAGCCTGAGGGTCTATATCAAGTTAAGGGCCAATATCACGCCGCGGTACAAGCCAGCCGTGTAATAACCTGTTTATTACATTTGTAAAACATTGATGAACATTTTAGCAGATCAGATATAGAGCAGACAGTATTTCTCAGCATGAAAACGGTGTTAAAAACTCAACTGAGGGAATGGCGCTATCCTGACATCATTTGGATGACGTCAAATTGACGGTTTTACACTATCCGAACAATGGGCGATGGGACTAGCGACTAGATGTCACTTTACTGGTATGTGCACGGTGCATTTGAATAAATCTGAATCAAATCCGGCGAGGATCGTGGTTTGGAAATTGGGGCTTATCGGTACATGTACGAGCACTTCGACAACATTTGCAGCATTGGAGCAGAATAAGAATCAGTTATTGGCCCGTCGCTAGGTCCGTACATGCCCGCTCGGAGAATTCCACTTTCGACTGATATTGGACCATTTTGAGTGTTAAAATGATACTATTTATACATGTAGTAACAAATGTAATAATTACATTTATACTGGATATTAACTGAATGTTTATAATGGCACTATGAACAATTCTGTTTTAATCATACTAGAAACTGTAGAATCGTCTAATCTTTATTATTTCATAAGCAAACAAAGCAGACCCTGATCAGAGAGCTCTTATAGACACTGTCTGATATGGATAGATGCTGTTTGCAAAGGCATTAACCCTTTCTCTCAAATAAAATTCATTTGCAAACAGAGTAGACCCAGATCAGGTTCTTCTCTCATTGCTAACCGAATTCAATAGACCTTTTCCTTTACTTTCCAAAATGTCTACAATGTTCCACCTTCCATATTTCATTACTATTTTGTTCATGAATATTCAGTAGGTATTGAAATTTGATATAAACATAGAACTGGGAAAGGGTTAAGAGGTCTATTAATGGAGTATGTATCAGTAAATGACTATAAAACATTTTACATTTAAAATTGTACAGATCATTCACCTTTTTTCACAAGTGCATATTACCAGGATAACAACAATATAGAAAGGCTTTGTACAATCCTTCTTCAGATTTCACTATGTCGATAATTTAAGCCTTTCTCTGTTTAAAATTAAATTTAACCTTTTCCCTCATATAGACACATTTTCACGCATCTGCAAACAGAGTATAGGAGCTGTCTGATCAGGGTCGGCTCCGTTTACTTATGGTGTAATAAAACTCCCAACCAATATAGATCTGATTCAACAGCTTCTGTCTCGGCCAGAATCTCATGTGTTCATATACCATTATAAAAACTAATCTTATTAATATTCATGACATCATTATTTCTTACATGAATACATTGTACACAACAGAGAAAGGGTTATGGATTAATAATGGCATATTGATATTATTAGATCAATTTTTAAAATTGCATTTTAACAAATGACATTTTGGTATAGACAGAAACTGTAGGTAGTGTTTCATAATCGACTGATTGTCTTAATCGATCATCGGATATAATCAGACAGACCACTTCAATTAATCATCGATTATACAATCGAAATGAGAAATTTCAATTTTGAGTACAAATTTAGTAACGAAAATCTTAAAATTGACAATAAAAAACCAACAGATTTTATGTTTTTGATTTTAATTGCACATCTGAAGATAAATACATACATTACTAATGTAGTAATGTGTTTTCATACATTTTATATCAGAAACAATATAGCTATTTTAGATAAAATATAATAATTTTTTTATTTCTATTAATCGATTATTTGATTTTGTAATCGATTGTCTATTAAATGAGCACTTTCGATCAATCATCGGAAATAACTGATCATCGATAAACACTAACTGTAGGAACATAGAATCTGATCTGTATAACACCATAAACAAACGGAGCAGACCCTGATCAGACAGCTCAAATAGGAGGGCTCCGCGCCATCTGATAAGGGTTTACCTTGTTTACAAATGCGTGAAAATGCGTTTATATGAGGGTAGGGGCTATGCTGAACTGTCAGTGGGGCACTACAACAGATGAGACAGAGATGTACTAACTACTCTCATCAGAATCTGTACTGTTTGCCATATACTTATTTATATTATTTCATTCATGAGCAATCAAACCAGACCCTGATCAGATGAGATCCCAGGTCGTTTCGGACCCAATCTGTTTCGGCCTTGGTTGTATTGGCCTTGGTCGTTTCGGCCACAATTGGGGCCGAAACGACCAAGGATTACGTGGAATATATCAGCAATGGACATCAAATTTTATTTAAGCAAAATCTGTTCTTTGTTTCAGAAAATTGACAATTGACAAGAAATAAAGAAAGCGAAGATTGCAATATCCAGTCAGATTGAATAGTTCCTATAATTATGTCAGAAATGTTTGTGTAGTACTATTGCACTTAGTTGTTCCTCAACAAGCCCCATCTGTTTCTACCTTATATGAAGCAAATAAACCCATGAGAATAAAGTGTTTAATATTTGCTAAAAAAAATGCTGCAAATACTGCAAATTGCTTAAGTTTGTAATTATATAATGTTTTTGTAAACTCTTATTGAAATATTTTGTTGAATCCACGAAATAGACTAAAATAACGTTTCTCATTATCAAGCAACAAGGCCGAAACGACCAATGCCGAAACGGATTGGGTCCGAAACGACTAAGGACCGAAACGGATTGGGTCCGAAACGTCCCGACTCCCATCATCGGTTTGCAAAAACGTAGAAAGGCATATTTATGGAGGAATGTAGCCGAAGGGGTTTAATTTAAAGTCTCTAGGGGGGTTAATGAGTTAAAACTAAAATATAAAATAGCTCAGGCGCTGCAAATCCTCTTATCTACATGACAGACATTGTTTTAACTCGGGGATTCGCCGATAATCGTGTCACGAGTGATTCTGTTAAGATAATTATTTTCTTCTTGAAAGTCATAGCAGAACTATTAATAGATACTATTGTATCTTCATGTACTTACGATATTCGAGCTCGTCCAAAATGCGGGTCTGGTAAAAGAAATTCTGTGTAAAGTCAATTCTACACTCGCTTTGTTGACGGCTGACAAGTCACGTGATATTCAAAATGGCGGCGACCAATTAATCAAAAATAAATTCGTGTATAAGTGTGCATAAAAAACCCGATATAATAAATATCGCCTCATTTGAACAATATTCGTCATTTTTGTTGAAGAAATAATCCAATACAGTAAATGCTTGTCTTAAAACGCGGTCCACATTCGTACTTTTTGTAATAAATTGAGCTAAATACCGAACTACATTGAAAGTTTGAGTAAATCGTTTTGTGAGGCCCGGCTGATTTACTGTCGCAGATTCGGTAGAATTAGTGTCTGTGTTATCACACAGACACTAATAAGGACGGTAAATGGGAGGCAACTCATGCATGCAGAAAAACCAATGCAGAAAGAGGGACATGAATTACTTCCCTTGACTAAACTATAACATATACACACAGAACGATAAACGATTTTAAGAATTACTCAATTGTAAGAGCTACAGAGATGATTTATACTAGACTAAGAATGCATTAAAAAGCATAAAGTATTCAAAGAGGATTGTAATTTTACAACGGGTCCAGCTAGTAACCCAATGCATCAAAATGACGACCCCAAATAGTGCCTAACTGGATGCCGGTGGTGATCTGGAGCCAAACGCTTTGCTTAGACTTACTAAAATAATACATTTCCTACTAGCTTGCTCCCTCCCCTATACTCTACGTTAATATAAGTACAACTGATCCTCAATCAACCGAGTTACAACGGGTCCAGGTAACACAATGAAAGTAAAATGCATTCAAATATTGCCTAACTGGATTATGTCATTGATCTGGAGCCGAACTGTTTGCTTATACCTAGTAAAACGTTGCATTTTCGTGTAGCTTACACCCTCCTCTATAGCACATGTTCATATAAGTACAACAGATCTTCAATTAGCTGACCTACACGTTGCCCATGTAACACATTGCATAAAAATCCCCCCAGATCTTGCCTAACTGTATTGTGTAATGGATCTGGAGCCACACTGTTTGCTCATTCTGATTAAAACTAAACATTTTCTTGTAGCCGGCACGCTTCTATATACGGTACGTTCGTGTAAGTACAACAGATCTTCCATTAGCTGGCCTACAAGTCGCCCCCATGTAACACAATGCATCAAAAGTCACTCAAATAGTGCCGAAATAGATGCGGTACTTGAACTGGAGCTTAACTGTTTGCCTTTACCTACTGAGAATAGACATCTTCCGTCAGCTGGCACCCACCTCTATACGATATGTGAATATAAGTACAACAGATCTGCAATTAGCAGAGCTACAAGAAGCAAAAGTAACAACTAACACGTAACACACCTTGTCCAGCGGCGGCAGGTAACTCGGCCAAAAATGGCCCGATTTCAAAAAGGAGTTGGGTTCTGAACTCGGCTAGATGAGTGCTTTCCAACAATGTATAGAAATCGTACTCTTTTTATAGTTTGCAAATTTCAACCTTTTTCCCTAAGTGCTACCCCCTTAGCGAAAATTTGAAAAGAAAACGTCCCTCCCGATCGCGCTGAAACTTGGCAGGAGTGTAGATCTATACTTCCTGAGTAACTTTCATTCTTATCTTCCTGTTCAATTACCTATATTTAGGGAGCTGGAGCTCTCCCAAGACAGGTAACCCCCTCCATTTTAGACATTCAAGGGCACGTAACTCCGGGAAAAAATGGTCCGATTTCAATTCTGACTTGGGTTCTGAGCTCCTCTCGCCAAGACCTTTCCAAACATATATAGTTATCCTACCTTTCAGTAAAAAAAGAAATCTCGAGTTTTGGCACCTCTCGCGCATGTACCAAACATGTCAAAGTTTTTTTGGGCTTCTTCGATTTTAATGAAACTTCACACATATGTTCAGATCCTTATTCTAAGCATTTTCGCTTCATATATTTATGTTGGAATCCATCTCCTTATGCTCGAAACAGAGGGGTCGGGGCTACTTGAAGTCGTATTTTTAAACACTGTTTCCTTATTAAAGGCAGCTCACTCTGTCTGGGAAGGGTGGATTACATATCTGTAATTATTGTTCTTATCTCCCCTTAGAATGGGTCCCCCTCCCCCGCTGTTTGAGACCAGTGGGGGTCCCCCGCTGAGACCGGTGCCTGGGTCAACACCAGAAAGATGTGGGAATCGAACCCACAAAGTCGAGGACTTTACCATTTGTCTCTGTGTGGTGTTGAACCTATTGCAAATAATTAGCGCTCAAGTACTCATTGAAATCCGATTTCTCAAAACAATTACATTGTGTGCGCCGCGCCGCAATGGGTTACTCCTATCACGCATACTCTCATAACTCACCCAAATCTGCTCCGATTCTCAAAATGTCAACGGTTCTGAGTTTGCCTTACTCACCTCTTTCCATACATACCCCAGAGTAATGCTGTCAGAGTTATGGTTAACCCAGGAGTAAAGGTGGCAGAGCTAGAGTTAAGGGTTAGGGTTAAGGTTATGGTTGCAGGGTTACGGTTAGGGTACAGGGTTAAGGTTAAGATTGCAGGGTTATCCCCGGGGTTTACCCCCGGAGTATAGATAGAAGACTGTGCCACGGAGTAAAGGTACACAATGTTCAGGTTATGTCTCCAGTCACAGAGTAAAGGTAATATAAGGTGCAAGGGCTAACTCTTCTGCGGCTTGTCCGAACAAAGGAATCTATTTTTAGTAACAACCTTTACTCCCAGATAACCCCTCATGCCGTCATGCTCCAATATAGCTTATATAGTAACTCTTTTATTTCTCATCAGATTGGACAAAAATTTGCCATGACGGAAGAGCTCCCTTTATGTAGCATTTTCTATTCTTACATTCAATATCAATTACTTATAGTTCGGGAGCTGCATCTCTCCGAAGAGAGCTTCATTCAAAATTTCAACTGCGCAGCGCCGCCGAAATGGTATACTGGCTCTACTGGGTCTACTGTACATATTGGGTCTACTGGGCCTACTGGGTCTACTGTACCTACTGGGTCTACTGTACCTACTGGGTCTACTGGGTCCACTGGGTCTACTGGGTCTACTGTACCTACTGGGCCTACTGGGTCTACCGACCTACTGCGTCTACTGGGTCTACTGTACCTACTGGGTCTACTGGGTCTACTGGGCCTACTGTACCTACTGGGTCTACTGGGTCTACTGGGCCTACTGGGTCTACTGGGTCTACTGTACCTACTGGGTTTACTGTACCTACTGGGTCTACTGGGTCTACTGTACCTACTGGGTCTACTGGGTCTACTGTACCTACTGGGTCTACTGGGCATACTGTACCTACTGGGTCTACTGTACCTACTGGGTCTACTGGGTCTAGTGGGTCTACTGGGTCTACTGTACCTACTGGGTCTACTGGGTCTACTGTACCTACTGGGTCTACTGGGCCTACTGTGTCTACTGTACCTACTGGGTCTACTGGGTCTACTGTACCTACTGGGTCTACTGGGTCTACTGTACCTACTGGGTCTACTGGGTCTAACGTGTCTACTGGGTCTACTGTGTCTACTGTACCTACTGGGTCTACTGTACCTACTGGGTCTACTGTACCTACTGTACCTACTGGGTCTACTGGGCCTACTGGGTCTACTGGGTCTACTGTACCTACTGCGTCTACTGGGTCTACTGTACCTACTGGGTCTACTGGGTCTACTGTACCTACTGGGTCTACTGGGCCTACTGTACCTACTGGGTCTACTGGGTCTACTGGGCCTACTGTACCTACTGGGTCTACTGGGTCTACTGTACCTACTGGGTCTACTGGGCATACTGTACCTACTGGGTCTACTGTACCTACTGGGCCTACTGGGTCTACTGTACCTACCTGGTCTACTGGGTCTACCGGGTCTACTGGGTCTACTGGGTCTACTGGGTCTACTGTACCTACTGGGTCTACCTTAACCCTAACCCTCTACTGGGTCTACTGTACCTACTGGGTCTACTTGGTCTACTGGGTCTAGGGTTAGGGTAACCCTAACCCTAACCCTACCCTACCTACTGGGTCTACGGTTAGGGTTAGGGTTAGGGTTAGGGTTAGGGTTAGGGTTAGGGTATAGGCACTTTGGCGAGTTGTCCAGGGTGGACATGTCCACCCCTAGTCTGATTGGCTGAAACAGTCACGTGGTGCAGCAATTTAAAAATCAAGAATCGAGCTACAGGCATTGTGCTTTGGTGTGTGTTATAAATTGGATGTGAATGTATAGTGTAGGATTAATTCAAGGGATTTGGAAACAAGGTATGTAAAAATAATTGCTCTGTTGGTTATTGTTTGCCCATACATGTAAATAAAGCTCCCGGTAGCTCCATGCAGCTCCCTCGGCAGAATGAATTGGACGGAGAAAGATAAGAATGAACGGTACTCAGGATTAGTTAGGTGATGTCAGTTTTGAAAACAAACCATTATTTTTGGCCTAGTTACGGGCCGTTGAAATTGTAAGTAAAGCTCCCTTTGGAGAGCTCCAGCTCCCGAACTATTAGTACTTGTTCATGAATAAATACCAGAATAAACATTACCCGCCCCCGTACAGGTAGCCTTGAAGTGCTGTCTGAAATCGGATCATCAGGGGCCGGGGAGGGGGCCTAGTTACCTGGAGCTGAATTTTTGAATAAAGCTCTCATTGGAGAGCTCCATCTCCCGAACCATAAGTTCGGGTTCATTAATGTGCTAATAAACATGACCCAGTAAAGGTAGCCTCGAAGTCGTCTGTGAAATCTGACCATTTTGGCCTAGTTGCCTGCAGTTGAATGTTTGAATAAAGCTCCCTTTGGAGAGCTCCAGCAGCTCCCGAACTATAATTGTAATTGATATTGAATGTAAGAAACAGCACTAGCCAGCAGTAAAGGAGGCATCCTTGAAGTGCTTTCTGAAATCGGACCATATCGGGGGCCTGGTTACCTGGAGTTGAATTTTTGAATAGAGCTCCCTTTGGAGAGCTCCAGCTCCCGAACTATAAGTAACTGATATTGAGTGTAAGAAACAACACTACGCAGTAAAGGCATCCTTCAAGTGCTTACTGAAATCTGACCATTTCGGCGGCGCTGCGCAGTTGACATTTTGAATGAAGCTCTCTTCGGAGAGCTCCAGCTCCCGAACTATAAGTAATTGATAATGAATGTAAGAATAGAAAATGCTACATAAAGGGAGCTCTTCCGTCATGGCAAATTTGAGTCCAATCTGATGAGAAATAAAAGAGTTACTATATAAGCTATACTGGAGGATGGTGGCGTATACTCGGGGTTAACCGAGAGTAAAGGTTGTTACTAAAAATAGATTCCTTCGTTCGGAGAAGCCGCAGAAGAGTTAACCCTTGCACCTTATATTACCTTTACTCGGTGACTGGAGACATAACCCTGAACACTGTGTACCTTTACTCCGGGGCACAGTCTTCTATCTATACTCCGGGGGTTAACCCCGGGGATAACCCTGCAACCTTAACCTTAACCCTGTACCCTGACCGTAACCCTGCAACCATAACCTTAACCCTAACCCTTAACTCTAGCTCTGCCACCTTTACTCCTGGGTTAACGGTAACTCTGACAGCATTACTCTGGGGTATGTATGGAAAGAGGTGAGTACGGCAAACTCAGAACCGTTGACATTTTGAGAATCGGAGCAGATTTGAGTGAGTTATGAGAGTATGCGTGATAGGAGTAGCCCATTGCGGCGCGGCGCACACAATGTAATTGTTTTGAGAAATCGGATTTCGAATGAGTACTTGAGCGCTAATTACTTGCAATATGTTCAACACCACACAGAGAGAAATGGTAAAGTCCTCGACTTTGTGGGTTCGATTCCCACATCTTTCTGGTGTTGACCCGGGCACCGGTCTCAGCTGGGGACCCCCACTGGTCTCAAACGGCGGGGGAGGGGGACCCATTCTAAGGGGAGATAAGAACAATAATTACAGATATGTAATCCACCCTTCTCAGACAGAGTGAGCGGCCTTTAATAAGGAAACGGTGTTTAAAAATACGACTTCAAGTAGCCCCGACCCCTCTGTTTCGAGCATAAGGAGAAGGATTCGAACATAAATGTATGAAGCGGAAATGCTTAGAATAAGGATCTGAACATATGTGTGAAGTTTCATTAAAATCGAAGAAGCCCAAAAAAACTTTGACATGTTTGGTACATGCGCGCGAGAGGTGCAAAGACTCGAGATTTCTTTTTTTACTGAAAGGTAGGATAACTATATGTATGTTTGGAAAGGTCTTGGCGAGAGGAGCTCAGAACCCAAGTCAGAATTGAAATCGGACCATTTTTTCCCGGAGTTACGTGCACTTGAATGTCTAAAATGGAGGGGGTTACCTGTCTTGGGAGAGCTCCAGCTCCCTAAATATAGGTAATTGAACAGGAAGATAAGAATGAAAGTTACTCAGGAAGTATAGATCTACACTGCTGCCAAGTTTCAGCGCGATCGGGGGGGGGGGGACGTTTTCTTTTCAAATTTTCGCTAAGGGGGTAGCCCACTTAGGGAAAAAGGTTGAAATTTGCAAACTAAAAAAAGAGTACGCTTTCTATACATTGTTGGAAAGCACTCGTCTAGCCGAGTTCAGAACCCAACTCCTTTTTGAAATCGGGCCATTTTTGGCCGAGTTACCTGCCGCCGCTGGACAAGGTGTGTTACGTGTTAGTTGTTACGTTTGCTTCTTGTAGCTCTGCTAATTGCAGATCTGTTGTACTTATATTCGCATATCGTATAGAGGAGGGTGCCAGCTGACGGAAGATGTCTATTTTCAGTAGGTAAAGGCAAACAGTTAAGCTCCAGTTCAAGTACCGCATCTATTTCGGCACTATTTGAGTGACTTTTGATGCATTGTGTTACATGGGGGCGACTTGTAGGCCAGGTAATGGACGATCTGTTTTACTTACCGTATATAGAAGGGTGCCGGCTACAAGAAAATGTTTAGTTTTAATCGGAATGAGCAAACAGTGTGGCTCCAGATCCATTACATAATACAGTTAGGCAAGATCTGGGGGAATTTTTACGCAATGTGTTACATGGGCAACGTGTAGGTCAGCTAATTGAAGATCTGTTGTACTTATATGAACATGTGCTATAGAGGAGGGTGTAAGCTACACGAAATGCAGCGTTTTACTAGGAATAAGCAAAGAGTTCGGCTCCAGATCAATGACATACTCCAGTTAGGCAATATTTGAGTGAATTTTGCTTGCATTGTGTTACCTGGACCCGTTGTAATTCGGTTGATTGAGGATCAGTTGTACTTATATTAAGGTAGAGTATAGGGTAGGATCCAAGCTAGTAGGGAATGTATTATTTTAGCCAGTATAAGGAAACAGTTTGGCTCCAGATCGCTTACGGCATCCAGTTAGGCAGTGTTTGAGTGCATTTTGATGCATTGGGTTACCTGGACTGGCTGTAAGTCAGTTAACTGGAGATCTGTTGTACTTATATGAACATACAGTATAGGGGAGGGTGCAAGCTAGTAGGAAATGTATTATTTTAGTAAGTCTAAGCAAAGCGTTTGGCTCCAGATCACCTCCGGCATCCAGTTAGGCACTGTTTGGGGTGTGTGTATATGTTAGAGTTTAGTCAAGGGAAGTAATTCATGTCCCTCTTTCTGCATTGGTTTTTTCTGCATGCATGAGTTGCCTCCCATTGACCGTCCTTATTTTTGTTTGCGCTTATATGTATGTATGTATATTTATGGATACCTCAAGCTCCCAAAACTAAACGCAATCGAACGAAAGCGTAGAACTAAAGTTTTCCAGAACACCTACCCGGACAGCCCTACAGTCATGCGAAATTAGATCCAGATTGGACGAGAAATAAAAAGGTTACAGCCCATTACCCGCATATAGCTAACCTTTTGGTTGGCAAATAAGTGAATGATAAACAGTGTTGATCCAGATCAGATACATTGGCGTAGTTGAAACTTTTAGTAATTGAACATAATCGTAAGCCCTACACTCCTGCCAAATTTGACCCAGATCGGATAAGAAATAGAAAAGTTACAGTCTATTACCCGCCTATTACCCAGATGCAGCTCTCTAGGGGGGAGCTTCAGCTCCCAAACTATCAGTAGTTGAACTAAAACGTGAGACTCAAATTACACTCAAACGCGAGCCCTACAATCCTGCAAGATTTGATCCAGATCGGATAAGAAATAAACAGGTTACAGCCTATTACCCGCCTAGTACCCAGAAAAGGCAGCTCTCTTGGGAGAGCTCCGCCTGCCAGACTATATGTAATTGACCATAAACCCAAGAATAAAAAGTACTCAGAAACCGCAGCCCTACACTCATGCCAAATTTGATCCAGATCGTATGAGGAGAAATACGGAAAATGACAGCCTATTACTCGCCTATTACCCAGAGCGATCTTTCTTGGGAGAGCTCCCGCTCTAAAACTAAACGTAATTGAACATACACGTAAGAATAGCATTTACTCAGGAACAATAGCCCTACGATCATGCCAAGTTTGATCCAGATCTGTTGATAAATAAAAGAAAGTTACAGCCTATTGCCCCCGCCTGTTACCCAGAGTAGCCGAGGCTATGTTATATAACGGGGTTAGCTTTGCCACCTTTACGCCTGGATTGACCGTAACTCTGACAACATTACTCCGGGGTATGGATGGAAAGGGCTGAGTGTGACAAACGCAGAACCGTTTAAATTTCGAAAATCGGAGCAAATTTGAGCGAGTTATGGACCTTTACTCCCGGGTTAGGGTCCAGTCATGGATCGGTAGGGTATAACCCTGTACCTTAACCCCGGGGTTACATCGTCCACCTTTACTCCAGGGTTAGGGTCCAGTCCTGGATCGGTAGGGTATAGGCACTTTGGCGAGTTGTCCAGGGTGGACATGTCCACCCCTAGTCTGATTGGCTGAAACAGTCACGTGGTGCAGCAATTTAAAAATCAAGAATCGAGCTACAGGCATTGTGCTTTGGTGTGTGTTATAAATTGGATGTGAATGTATAGTGTAGGATTAATTCAAGGGATTTGGAAACAAGGTATGTAAAAATAATTGCTCTGTTGGTTATTGTTTGCCCATACATGTAAATAAAGCTCCCGGTAGCTCCATGCAGCTCCCTCGGCAGAATGAATTGAACGGAGAAAGATAAGAATGAACGGTACTCAGGATTAGTTAGGTGATGTCAGTTTTGAAAACAAACCATTATTTTTGGCCTAGTTACGGGCCGTTGAAATTGTAGGTAAAGCTCCCTTTGGAGAGCTCCAGCTCCCGAACTATTAGTACTTGTTCATGAATAAATACCAGAATAAACATTACCCGCCCCCGTACAGGTAGCCTTGAAGTGCTGTCTGAAATCGGATCATCAGGGGCCGGGGAGGGGGCCTAGTTACCTGGAGCTGAATTTTTGAATAAAGCTCTCATTGGAGAGCTCCATCTCCCGAACCATAAGTTCGGGTTCATTAATGTGCTAATAAACATTACCCAGTAAAGGTAGCCTCGAAGTCGTCTGTGAAATCTGACCATTTTGGCCTAGTTGCCTGCAGTTGAATGTTTGAATAAAGCTCCCTTTGGAGAGCTCCAGCAGCTCCCGAACTATAATTGTAATTGATATTGAATGTAAGAAACAGCACTAGCCAGCAGTAAAGGCATCCTTGAAGTGCTTTCTGAAATCGGACCATATCGGGGGCCTGGTTACCTGGAGTTGAATTTTTGAATAGAGCTCCCTTTGGAGAGCTCCAGCTCCCGAACTATAAGTAACTGATATTGAGTGTAAGAAACAACACTACGCAGTAAAGGCATCCTTCAAGTGCTTACTGAAATCTGACCATTTCGGCGGCGCTGCGCAGTTGACATTTTGAATGAAGCTCTCTTCGGAAAACTCCAGCTCCCGAACTATAAGTAATTGATAATAAATGTAAGAATAGAAAATGCTACATAAAGGGAGCTCTTCCGTCATGGCAAATTTGAGTCCAATCTGATGAGAAATAAAAGAGTTACTATATAAGCTATACTGGAGGATGGTGGCGTATACTCGGGGTTAACCGAGAGTAAAGGTTGTTACTAAAAATAGATTCCTTCGTTCGGAGAAGCCGCAGAAGAGTTAACCCTTGCACCTTATATTACCTTTACTCGGTGACTGGAGACATAACCCTGAACACTGTGTACCTTTACTCAGGGGCACAGTCTTCTATCTATACTCCGGGGGTTAACCCCGGGGATAACCCTGCAACCTTAACCTTAACCCTGTACCCTGACCGTAACCCTGCAACCATAACCTTAACCCTAACCCTTAACTCTAGCTCTGCCACCTTTACTCCTGGGTTAACGGTAACTCTGACAGCATTACTCTGGGGTATGT
The DNA here is from genome assembly GCA_963576725.1 of Azorinus chamasolen. Classification (NCBI taxonomy): domain Eukaryota; kingdom Metazoa; phylum Mollusca; class Bivalvia; order Cardiida; family Solecurtidae; genus Azorinus; species Azorinus chamasolen. Next base: position 222,449 of record OY755243.1, on the reverse strand, counting down.
ATGGAAAGAGGTGAGTACGGCAAACTCAGAACCGTTGACATTTTGAGAATCGGAGCAGATTTGAGTGAGTTATGAGAGTATGCGTGATAGGAGTAGCCCATTGCGGCGCGGCGCACACAATGTAATTGTTTTGAGAAATCGGATTTCGAATGAGTACTTGAGCGCTAATTACTTGCAATATGTTCAACACCACACAGAGAGAAATGGTAAAGTCCTCGACTTTGTGGGTTCGATTCCCACGTCTTTCTGGTGTTGACCCGGGCACCGGTCTCAGCGGGGGACCGACCCCCACTGGTCTCAAACGGCGGGGGAGGGGGACCCATTCTAAGGGGAGATAAGAACAATAATTACAGATATGTAATCCACCCTTCTCAGACAGAGTGAGCGGCCTTTAATAAGGAAACGGTGTTTAAAAATACGACTTCAAGTAGCCCCGACCCCTCTGTTTCGAGCATAAGGAGAAGGATTCGAACATAAATGTATGAAGCGGAAATGCTTAGAATAAGGATCTGAACATATGTGTGAAGTTTCATTAAAATCGAAGAAGCCCAAAAAAACTTTGACATGTTTGGTACATGCGCGCGAGAGGTGCCAAGACTCGAGATTTCTTTTTTTACTGAAAGGTAGGATAACTATATGTATGTTTGGAAAGGTCTTGGCGAGAGGAGCTCAGAACCCAAGTCAGAATTGAAATCGGACCATTTTTTCCCGGAGTTACGTGCACTTGAATGTCTAAAATGGAGGGGGTTACCTGTCTTGGGAGAGCTCCAGCTCCCTAAATATAGGTAATTGAACAGGAAGATAAGAATGAAAGTTACTCAGGAAGTATAGATCTACACTGCTGCCAAGTTTCAGCGCGATCGGGGGGGGGGACGTTTTCTTTTCAAATTTTCGCTAAGGGGGTAGCCCACTTAGGGAAAAAGGTTGAAATTTGCAAACTAAAAAAAGAGTACGCTTTCTATACATTGTTGGAAAGCACTCGTCTAGCCGAGTTCAGAACCCAACTCCTTTTTGAAATCGGGCCATTTTTGGCCGAGTTACCTGCCGCCGCTGGACAAGGTGTGTTACGTGTTAGTTGTTACGTTTGCTTCTTGTAGCTCTGCTAATTGCAGATCTGTTGTACTTATATTCGCATATCGTATAGAGGAGGGTGCCAGCTGACGGAAGATGTCTATTTTCAGTAGGTAAAGGCAAACAGTTAAGCTCCAGTTCAAGTACCGCATCTATTTCGGCACTATTTGAGTGACTTTTGATGCATTGTGTTACATGGGGGCGACTTGTAGGCCAGGTAATGGACGATCTGTTTTACTTACCGTATATAGAAGGGTGCCGGCTACAAGAAAATGTTTAGTTTTAATCGGAATGAGCAAACAGTGTGGCTCCAGATCCATTACATAATACAGTTAGGCAAGATCTGGGGGAATTTTTACGCAATGTGTTACATGGGCAACGTGTAGGTCAGCTAATTGAAGATCTGTTGTACTTATATGAACATGTGCTATAGAGGAGGGTGTAAGTTACACGAAAATGCAGCGTTTTACTAGGAATAAGCAAAGAGTTCGGCTCCAGATCAATGACATACTCCAGTTAGGCAATATTTGAGTGAATTTTGCTTGCATTGTGTTACCTGGACCCGTTGTAACTCGGTTGATTGAGGATCAGTTGTACTTATATTAAGGTAGAGTATAGGGTAGGATCCAAGCTAGTAGGGAATGTATTATTTTAGCCAGTATAAGGAAACAGTTTGGCTCCAGATCGCTTACGGCATCCAGTTAGGCAGTGTTTGAGTGCATTTTGATGCATTGGGTTACCTGGACTGGCTGTAAGTCAGTTAACTGGAGATCTGTTGTACTTATATGAACATACAGTATAGGGGAGGGTGCAAGCTAGTAGGAAATGTATTATTTTAGTAAGTCTAAGCAAAGCGTTTGGCTCCAGATCACCTCCGGCATCCAGTTAGGCACTGTTTGGGGTGTGTGTATATGTTAGAGTTTAGTCAAGGGAAGTAATTCATGTCCCTCTTTCTGCATTGGTTTTTTCTGCATGCATGAGTTGCCTCCCATTGACCGTCCTTATTTTTGTTTGCGCTTATATGTATGTATGTATATTTATGGATACCTCAAGCTCCCAAAACTAAACGCAATCGAACGAAAGCGTAGAACTAAAGTTTTCCAGAACACCTACCCGGACAGCCCTACAGTCATGCGAAATTAGATCCAGATTGGACGAGAAATAAAAAGGTTACAGCCCATTACCCGCATATAGCTAACCTTTTGGTTGGCAAATAAGTGAATGATAAACAGTGTTGATCCAGATCAGATACATTGGCGTAGTTGAAACTTTTAGTAATTGAACATAATCGTAAGCCCTACACTCCTGCCAAATTTGACCCAGATCGGATAAGAAATAGAAAAGTTACAGTCTATTACCCGCCTATTACCCAGATGCAGCTCTCTAGGGGGGAGCTTCAGCTCCCAAACTATCAGTAGTTGAACTAAAACGTGAGACTCAAATTACACTCAAACGCGAGCCCTACAATCCTGCAAGATTTGATCCAGATCGGATAAGAAATAAACAGGTTACAGCCTATTACCCGCCTAGTACCCAGAAAAGGCAGCTCTCTTGGGAGAGCTCCGCCTGCCAGACTATATGTAATTGACCATAAACCTAAGAATAAAAAGTACTCAGAAACCGCAGCCCTACACTCATGCCAAATTTGATCCAGATCGTATGAGGAGAAATACGGAAAATGACAGCCTATTACTCGCCTATTACCCAGAGCGATCTTTCTTGGGAGAGCTCCCGCTCTAAAACTAAACGTAATTGAACATACACGTAAGAATAGCATTTACTCAGGAACAATAGTCCTACGATCATGCCAAGTTTGATCCAGATCTGTTGATAAATAAAAGAAAGTTACAGCCTATTGCCCCCGCCTGTTACCCAGAGTAGCCGAGGCTATGTTATATAACGGGGTTAGCTTTGCCACCTTTACGCCTGGATTGACCGTAACTCTGACAACATTACTCCGGGGTATGGATGGAAAGGGCTGAGTGTGACAAACGCAGAACCGTTTAAATTTCGAAAATCGGAGCAAATTTGAGCGAGTTATGGACCTTTACTCCCGGGTTAGGGTCCAGTCATGGATCGGTAGGGTATAACCCTGTACCTTAACCCCGGGGTTACATCGTCCACCTTTACTCCAGGGTTAGGGTCCAGTCCTGGATCGGTAGGGTATAGGCACTTTGGCGAGTTGTCCAGGGTGGACATGTCCACCCCTAGTCTGATTGGCTGAAACAGTCACGTGGTGCAGCAATTTAAAAATCAAGAATCGAGCTACAGGCATTGTGCTTTGGTGTGTGTTATAAATTGGATGTGAATGTATAGTGTAGGATTAATTCAAGGGATTTGGAAACAAGGTATGTAAAAATAATTGCTCTGTTGGTTATTGTTTGCCCATACATGTAAATAAAGCTCCCGGTAGCTCCATGCAGCTCCCTCGGCAGAATGAATTGGACGGAGAAAGATAAGAATGAACGGTACTCAGGATTAGTTAGGTGATGTCAGTTTTGAAAACAAACCATTATTTTTGGCCTAGTTACGGACCGTTGAAATTGTAAGTAAAGCTCCCTTTGGAGAGCTCCAGCTCCCGAACTATTAGTACTTGTTCATGAATAAATACCAGAATAAACATTACCCGCCCCCGTACAGGTAGCCTTGAAGTGCTGTCTGAAATCGGATCATCAGGGGCCGGGGGGCCTAGTTACCTGGAGCTGAATTTTTGAATAAAGCTCTCTTTGGAGAGCTCCATCTCCCGAACCATAAGTTCGGGTTCATTAATGTGCTAATAAACATTACCCAGTAAAGGTAGCCTCGAAGTCGTCTGTGAAATCTGACCATTTTGGCCTAGTTGCCTGCAGTTGAATGTTTGAATAAAGCTCCCTTTGGAGAGCTCCAGCAGCTCCCGAACTATAATTGTAATTGATATTGAATGTAAGAAACAGCACTAGCCAGCAGTAAAGGCATCCTTGAAGTGCTTTCTGAAATCGGACCATATCGGGGGCCTGGTTACCTGGAGTTGAATTTTTGAATAGAGCTCCCTTTGGAGAGCTCCAGCTCCCGAACTATAAGTAACTGATATTGAGTGTAAGAAACAACACTACGCAGTAAAGGCATCCTTCAAGTGCTTACTGAAATCTGACCATTTCGGCGGCGCTGCGCAGTTGACATTTTGAATGAAGCTCTCTTCGGAGAGCTCCAGCTCGCGAACTATAAGTAATTGATAATAAATGTAAGAATAGAAAATGCTACATAAAGGGAACTCTTCCGTCATGGCAAATTTGAGTCCAATCTGATGAGAAATAAAAGAGTTACTATATAAGCTATACTGGAGGATGGTGGCGTATACTCGGGGTTAACCGAGAGTAAAGGTTGTTACTAAAAATAGATTCCTTCGTTCGGAGAAGCCGCAGAAGAGTTAACCCTTGCACCTTATATTACCTTTACTCGGTGACTGGAGACATAACCCTGAACACTGTGTACCTTTACTCCGGGGCACAGTCTTCTATCTATACTCCGGGGGTTAACCCCGGGGATAACCCTGCAACCTTAACCTTAACCCTGTACCCTGACCGTAACCCTGCAACCATAACCTTAACCCTAACCCTTAACTCTAGCTCTGCCACCTTTACTCCTGGGTTAACGGTAACTCTGACAGCATTACTCTGGGGTATGTATGGAAAGAGGTGAGTACGGCAAACTCAGAACCGTTGACATTTTGAGAATCGGAGCAGATTTGAGAGAGTTATGAGAGTATGCGTGATAGGAATAGCCCATTGCGGCGCGGCGCGGCGCACACAATGTAATTGTTTTGAGAAATCGGATTTCGAATGAGTACTTGAGCGCTAATTACTTGCAATATGTTCAACACCACACAGAGAGAAATGGTAAAGTCCTCGACTTTGTGGGTTCGATTCCCACATCTTTCTGGTGTTGACCCGGGCACCGGTCTCAGCGGGGGACCCCCATTGGTCTCAAACGGCGGGGGAGGGGGACCCATTCTAAGGGGAGATAAGAACAATAATTACAGATATGTAATCCACCCTTCTCAGACAGAGTGAGCGGCCTTTAATAAGGAAACGGTGTTTAAAAATACGACTTCAAGTAGCCCCGACCCCTCTGTTTCGAGCATAAGGAGAAGGATTCGAACATAAATGTATGAAGCGGAAATGCTTAGAATAAGGATCTGAACATATGTGTGAAGTTTCATTAAAATCGAAGAAGCCCAAAAAAACTTTGACATGTTTGGTACATGCGCGCGAGAGGTGCCAAGACTCGAGATTTCTTTTTTTACTGAAAGGTAGGATAACTATATGTATGTTTGGAAAGGTCTTGGCGAGAGGAGCTCAGAACCCAAGTCAGAATTGAAATCGGACCATTTTTTCCCGGAGTTACGTGCACTTGAATGTCTAAAATGGAGGGGGTTACCTGTCTTGGGAGAGCTCCAGCTCCCTAAATATAGGTAATTGAACAGAAAGATAAGAATGAAAGTTACTCAGGAAGTATAGATCTACACTGCTGCCAAGTTTCAGCGCGATTGGGGGGGGGGACGTTTTCTTTTCAAATGTTCGCTAAGGGGGTAGCCCACTTAGGGAAAAAGGTTGAAATTTGCAAACTAAAAAAAGAGTACGCTTTCTATACATTGTTGGAAAGCACTCGTCTAGCCGAGTTCAGAACCCAACTCCTTTTTGAAATCGGGCCATTTTTGGCCGAGTTACCTGCCGCCGCTGGACAAGGTGTGTTACGTGTTAGTTGTTACGTTTGCTTCTTGTAGCTCTGCTAATTGCAGATCTGTTGTACTTATATTCGCATATCGTATAGAGGAGGGTGCCAGCTGACGGAAGATGTCTATTTTCAGTAGGTAAAGGCAAACAGTTAAGCTCCAGTTCAAGTACCGCATCTATTTCGGCACTATTTGAGTGACTTTTGATGCATTGTGTTACATGGGGGCGACTTGTAGGCCAGGTAATGGACGATCTGTTTTACTTACCGTATATAGAAGGGTGCCGGCTACAAGAAAATGTTTAGTTTTAATCGGAATGAGCAAACAGTGTGGCTCCAGATCCATTACATAATACAGTTAGGCAAGATCTGGGGGAATTTTTACGCAATGTGTTACATGGGCAACGTGTAGGTCAGCTAATTGAAGATCTGTTGTACTTATATGAACATGTGCTATAGAGGAGGGTGTAAGTTACACGAAAATGCAGCGTTTTACTAGGAATAAGCAAAGAGTTCGGCTCCAGATCAATGACATACTCCAGTTAGGCAATATTTGAGTGAATTTTGCTTGCATTGTGTTACCTGGACCCGTTGTAACTCGGTTGATTGAGGATCAGTTGTACTTATATTAAGGTAGAGTATAGGGTAGGATCCAAGCTAGTAGGGAATGTATTATTTTAGCCAGTATAAGGAAACAGTTTGGCTCCAGATCGCTTACGGCATCCAGTTAGGCAGTGTTTGAGTGCATTTTGATGCATTGGGTTACCTGGACTGGCTGTAAGTCAGTTAACTGGAGATCTGTTGTACTTATATGAACATACAGTATAGGGGAGGGTGCAAGCTAGTAGGAAATGTATTATTTTAGTAAGTCTAAGCAAAGCGTTTGGCTCCAGATCACCTCCGGCATCCAGTTAGGCACTGTTTGGGGTGTGTGTATATGTTAGAGTTTAGTCAAGGGAAGTAATTCATGTCCCTCTTTCTGCATTGGTTTTTTCTGCATGCATGAGTTGCCTCCCATTGACCGTCCTTATTTTTGTTTGCGCTTATATGTATGTATGTATATTTATGGATACCTCAAGCTCCCAAAACTAAACGCAATCGAACGAAAGCGTAGAACTAAAGTTTTCCAGAACACCTACCCGGACAGCCCTACAGTCATGCGAAATTAGATCCAGATTGGACGAGAAATAAAAAGGTTACAGCCCATTACCCGCATATAGCTAACCTTTTGGTTGGCAAATAAGTGAATGATAAACAGTGTTGATCCAGATCAGATACATTGGCGTAGTTGAAACTTTTAGTAATTGAACATAATCGTAAGCCCTACACTCCTGCCAAATTTGATCCAGATCGGATAAGAAATAGAAAAGTTACAGTCTATTACCCGCCTATTACCCAGATGCAGCTCTCTAGGGGGGAGCTTCAGCTCCCAAACTATCAGTAGTTGAACTAAAACGTGAGACTCAAATTACACTCAAACGCGAGCCCTACAATCCTGCAAGATTTGATCCAGATCGGATAAGAAATAAACAGGTTACAGCCTATTACCCGCCTAGTACCCAGAAAAGGCAGCTCTCTTGGGAGAGCTCCGCCTGCCAGACTATATGTAATTGACCATAAACCCAAGAATAAAAAGTACTCAGAAACCGCAGCCCTACACTCATGCCAAATTTGATCCAGATCGTATGAGGAGAAATACGGAAAATGACAGCCTATTACTCGCCTATTACCCAGAGCGATCTTTCTTGGGAGAGCTCCCGCTCTAAAACTAAACGTAATTGAACATACACGTAAGAATAGCATTTACTCAGGAACAATAGCCCTACGATCATGCCAAGTTTGATCCAGATCTGTTGATAAATAAAAGAAAGTTACAGCCTATTGCCCCCGCCTGTTACCCAGAGTAGCCGAGGCTATGTTATATAACGGGGTTAGCTTTGCCACCTTTACGCCTGGATTGACCGTAACTCTGACAACATTACTCCGGGGTATGCATGGAAAGGGCTGAGTGTGACAAACGCAGAACCGTTTAAATTTCGAAAATCGGAGCAAATTTGAGCGAGTTATGGACCTTTACTCCCGGGTTAGGGTCCAGTCATGGATCGGTAGGGTATAACCCTGTACCTTAACCCCGGGGTTACATCGTCCACCTTTACTCCAGGGTTAGGGTCCAGTCCTGGATCGGTAGGGTATAGGCACTTTGGCGAGTTGTCCAGGGTGGACATGTCCACCCCTAGTCTGATTGGCTGAAACAGTCACGTGGTGCAGCAATTTAAAAATCAAGAATCGAGCTACAGGCATTGTGCTTTGGTGTGTGTTATAAATTGGATGTGAATGTATAGTGTAGGATTAATTCAAGGGATTTGGAAACAAGGTATGTAAAAATAATTGCTCTGTTGGTTATTGTTTGCCCATACATGTAAATAAAGCTCCCGGTAGCTCCATGCAGCTCCCTCGGCAGAATGAATTGAACGGAGAAAGATAAGAATGAACGGTACTCAGGATTAGTTAGGTGATGTCAGTTTTGAAAACAAACCATTATTTTTGGCCTAGTTACGGGCCGTTGAAATTGTAGGGTTAGGGTTAGGGTTAGGGTTAGGGTTAGGGTTAGGGTTAGGGTTAGGGTTAGGGTTAGGGTTAGGGTTAGGGTTAGGGTTAGGGTTAGGGTTAGGGTTAGGGTTAGGGTTAGGGTTAGGGTTAGGGTTAGGGTTAGGGTTAGGGTTAGGGTTAGGGTTAGGGTTAGGGTTAGGGTTAGGGTTAGGGTTAGGGTTAGGGTTAGGGTTAGGGTTAGGGTTAGGGTTAGGGTTAGGGTTAGGGTTAGGGTTAGGGTTAGGGTTAGGGTTAGGGTTAGGGTTAGGGTATAGGCACTTTTACGAGATGCAACTATGCAACTATGCAACTCTTTGATATGATTGGCTGTTATATATAGATCATGATGTCATATAGTGTCAGCTTTACTTATATTTTCGTCAATATGCCAACAAAATGGTCCGATTTAAAAACCAAACATTTCCACAGCTACCATTCCTGAGTAACATTAATTCTTATCTTTCTGTTCAATTCATTCTATTTAGGGAGCTGGAGCTATTTGAAGCTTTATTTAAATGTATGCAAAGCATCTACACAAGACCAAAATTATGTTTGAAAAATACCCAACACAGTAATTATTGAATGTTTACATACCTTGTTTCCAAACTCCTTGTATTAATAGAATATATTCCTATCCAATTTATAACACAAAACAATCACCATGGCTCTTTTCTTTACTGTAAACGTTCACAATGGCGCTGCAATGACTATTTCAAATTGAGCCAATCCAATTGGTACAAAAACATCACGTGGTATTCTTTCACCTTTCACCTTCAATCGCCTTCACTATAGCGATATTAATAGATTCTATCATCACGTGGCGCATACAATGTGACATCTATAAATAGAACTTATGGGTCCGGTCAACACGCCAACGTGCTCTTGCTCTATGCATACATTTTGATGCATTGTGTTACCTTGACAACGTGTAACTCAGACAATTTAGAATCGGAGAGAGTCTAGGTTACTAGGAATTGAATAATTTGAGTGAGTATTAGCAAACAGTTTGGGTCCAGATCACTTACGGCATACAGTTAGGCAATATTTGAGTGCGTTTTGATGCATTGTGTTACCTGGATCCGTTGTAACGCATTTGATTGGAGATATGTTGTACTTATATTAATATATCTTGTAGAGGAGGGTCTAAGCTACCCGAAAAGGTATAGTTTGAGTAGGTGTAAGCAAACAGTGAAGCTCCAGATCAAGGACGGCATCTAGTTAGGTAGTATTTTGTATGCATTGTGTTACGTGGGCGACGTGTGGGTCAGTTATTTGAAGCTGTGTTGTAGCAATATTAACGTTTGGTATATAGAAGAGTGCATGCTACAAGAACATGTATAGTTTGAGTAGGTATAAGCAAACAGTGTGGCTCCACAACAGAGATACAACGGGTCCAGGTAACACTGTGCATCAAAATGCACTCAAATATTGCCTAACTGGATGCCGTAAGGGATCCGGAGCCACAGTGGTCGCTTACACCTATTAAAACTAAACATTTTCCCGTAGCCCCGACCCTTCTACGTACGAGACGCTAACATACGCACAATAGATTCTCAATTAGCCGAGTTACAGGTGGTCCAGGTAACCCAATGCGTCAAAATGCACACAAATAGTGCCTTACTGGATGCCGTAAGTGATCTGGAGCCAAGCTGTTTGCGTATACTTACTAAAATGATACATTTCCTACTAGTTTGGACCCTCCCCCCGCTATGCTATATGTTAATATAGTTTCAGCTTTTGTTGAAATACGTATAGTTTGGGAGCTGGACCTCTCACAAGAGCGCTCCCTTTGGGTAATAGGCGGGTAATAGGTTGTCACTATATCTTATTTCTTATCCGATCTGGATCAAATTTGGCATGGTTGTGTGGCTATCGTTACTGAGTAATTTTCATTCTTACGTCTATGTTCAGTTACGTTCAGTTTAGGAGTGGGAGCTCTCCCAAGAGAGCTCCCTCTGGGTAACAGGCGGGCAATAGGCTGTAACTTTCTTTTATTTATCAACAGATCTGGATCAAACTTGGCATGATCGTAGGGCTATTGTTCCTGAGTAAATGCTATTCTTACGTGTATGTTCAATTACGTTTAGTTTTAGAGCGGGAGCTCTCCCAAGAAAGATCGTTCTGGGTAATAGGCGAGTAATAGGCTGTCATTTTCCTTATTTCTTATACGATCTGGATCAATTTTGGCATGAGTGTAGGGCTGCGGTTTCTGAGTACTTATTATTCTTATGTTTATGTTCAATTACATATAGTCTGGCAGGCGGAGCTCTCACAAGAGAGCTGCCTTTTCTGGGTACTAGGCGGGTTATAGGCTGTAACCTGTTTATTTCTTATCCGATCTGGATCAAATTTTGCAGGATTGTAGGGCTCGTGTTTGAGTGTAATTTGAGTCTCAAGTTTTAGTTCAACTACTGATAGTTTGGGTTAGGTTAGGGTTAGTAGGGTTAGGGTTAGGGTTAGGGTTAGGGTTAGGGTTAGGGTTAGGGTTAGGGTTAGGGTTAGGGTTAGGGTTAGGGTTAGGGTTAGGGTTAGGGTTAGGGTTAGGGTTAGGGTTAGGGTTAGGGTTAGGGTTAGGGTTAGGGTTAGGGTTAGGGTTAGGGTTAGGGTTAGGGTTAGGGTTAGGGTTAGGGTTAGGGTTAGGGTTAGGGTTAGGGTTAGGGTTAGGGTTAGGGTTAGGGTTAGGGTTAGGGTTAGGGTTAGGGTTAGGGTTAGGGTATAGGCACTTTTACGAGATGCAACTATGCAACTATGCAACTCTTTGATATGATTGGCTGTTATATATAGATCATGATGTCATATAGTGTCAGCTTTACTTATATTTTCGTCAATATGCCAACAAAATGGTCCGATTTAAAAACCAAACATTTCCACAGCTACCATTCCTGAGTAACATTAATTCTTATCTTTCTGTTCAATTCATTCTATTTAGGGAGCTGGAGCTATTTGAAGCTTTATTTAAATGTATGCAAAGCATCTACACAAGACCAAAATTATGTTTGAAAAATACCCAACACAGTAATTATTGAATGTTTACATACCTTGTTTCCAAACTCCTTGTATTAATAGAATATATTCCTATCCAATTTATAACACAAAACAATCACCATGGCTCTTTTCTTTACTGTAAACGTTCACAATGGCGCTGCAATGACTATTTCAAATTGAGCCAATCCAATTGGTACAAAAACATCACGTGGTATTCTTTCACCTTTCACCTTCAATCGCCTTCACTATAGCGATATTAATAGATTCTATCATCACGTGGCGCATACAATGTGACATCTATAAATAGAACTTATGGGTCCGGTCAACACGCCAACGTGCTCTTGCTCTATGCATACATTTTGATGCATTGTGTTACCTTGACAACGTGTAACTCAGACAATTTAGAATCGGAGAGAGTCTAGGTTACTAGGAATTGAATAATTTGAGTGAGTATTAGCAAACAGTTTGGGTCCAGATCACTTACGGCATACAGTTAGGCAATATTTGAGTGCGTTTTGATGCATTGTGTTACCTGGATCCGTTGTAACGCATTTGATTGGAGATATGTTGTACTTATATTAATATATCTTGTAGAGGAGGGTCTAAGCTACCCGAAAAGGTATAGTTTGAGTAGGTGTAAGCAAACAGTGAAGCTCCAGATCAAGGACGGCATCTAGTTAGGTAGTATTTTGTATGCATTGTGTTACGTGGGCGACGTGTGGGTCAGTTATTTGAAGCTGTGTTGTAGCAATATTAACGTTTGGTATATAGAAGAGTGCATGCTACAAGAACATGTATAGTTTGAGTAGGTATAAGCAAACAGTGTGGCTCCACAACAGAGATACAACGGGTCCAGGTAACACTGTGCATCAAAATGCACTCAAATATTGCCTAACTGGATGCCGTAAGGGATCCGGAGCCACAGTGGTCGCTTACACCTATTAAAACTAAACATTTTCCCGTAGCCCCGACCCTTCTACGTACGAGACGCTAACATACGCACAATAGATTCTCAATTAGCCGAGTTACAGGTGGTCCAGGTAACCCAATGCGTCAAAATGCACACAAATAGTGCCTTACTGGATGCCGTAAGTGATCTGGAGCCAAGCTGTTTGCGTATACTTACTAAAATGATACATTTCCTACTAGTTTGGACCCTCCCCCCGCTATGCTATATGTTAATATAGTTTCAGCTTTTGTTGAAATACGTATAGTTTGGGAGCTGGACCTCTCACAAGAGCGCTCCCTTTGGGTAATAGGCGGGTAATAGGTTGTCACTATATCTTATTTCTTATCCGATCTGGATCAAATTTGGCATGGTTGTGTGGCTATCGTTACTGAGTAATTTTCATTCTTACGTCTATGTTCAGTTACGTTCAGTTTAGGAGTGGGAGCTCTCCCAAGAGAGCTCCCTCTGGGTAACAGGCGGGCAATAGGCTGTAACTTTCTTTTATTTATCAACAGATCTGGATCAAACTTGGCATGATCGTAGGGCTATTGTTCCTGAGTAAATGCTATTCTTACGTGTATGTTCAATTACGTTTAGTTTTAGAGCGGGAGCTCTCCCAAGAAAGATCGTTCTGGGTAATAGGCGAGTAATAGGCTGTCATTTTCCTTATTTCTTATACGATCTGGATCAATTTTGGCATGAGTGTAGGGCTGCGGTTTCTGAGTACTTATTATTCTTATGTTTATGTTCAATTACATATAGTCTGGCAGGCGGAGCTCTCACAAGAGAGCTGCCTTTTCTGGGTACTAGGCGGGTTATAGGCTGTAACCTGTTTATTTCTTATCCGATCTGGATCAAATTTTGCAGGATTAGGGTTAGGGTTAGGGTTAGGGTTAGGGTTAGGGTTAGGGTTAGGGTTAGGGTTAGGGTTAGGGTTAGGGTTAGGGTTAGGGTTAGGGTTAGGGTTAGGGTTAGGGTTAGGGTTAGGGTTAGGGTTAGGGTTAGGGTTAGGGTTAGGGTTAGGGTTAGGGTTAGGGTTAGGGTTAGGGTTAGGGTTAGGGTTAGGGTTAGGGTTAGGGTTAGGGTTAGGGTTAGGGTTAGGGTTAGGGTTAGGGTTAGGGTTAGGGTTAGGGTTAGGGTTAGGGTTAGGGTTAGGGTTAGGGTTAGGGTTAGGGTTAGGGTTAGGGTTAGGGTTAGGTTAGGGTTAGGGTTAGGGTTAGGGTTAGGGTTAGGGTTAGGGTTAGGGTTAGGGTTAGGGTTAGGGTTAGGGTTAGGGTTAGGGTTAGGGTTAGGGTTAGGGTTAGGGTTAGGGTTAGGGTTAGGGTTAGGGTTAGGGTTAGGGTTAGGGTTAGGGTTAGGGTTAGGGTTAGGGTTAGGGTTAGGGTTAGGGTTAGGGTTAGGGTTAGGGTTAGGGTTAGGGTTAGGGTTAGGGTTAGGGTTAGGGTTAGGGTTAGGGTTAGGGTTAGGGTTAGGGTTAGGGTTAGGGTTAGGGTTAGGGTTAGGGTTAGGGTTAGGGTTAGGGTTAGGGTTAGGGTTAGGGTTAGGGTTAGGGTTAGGGTTAGGGTTAGGGTTAGGGTTAGGGTTAGGGTTAGGGTTAGGGTTAGGGTTAGGGTTAGGGTTAGGGTTAGGGTTAGGGTTAGGGTTAGGGTTAGGGTTAGGGTTAGGGTTAGGGTTAGGGTTAGGGTTAGGGTTAGGGTTAGGGTTAGGGTTAGGGTTAGGGTTAGGGTTAGGGTTAGGGTTAGGGTTAGGGTTAGGGTTAGGGTTAGGGTTAGGGTTAGGGTTAGGGTTAGGGTTAGGGTTAGGGTTAGGGTTAGGGTTAGGGTTAGGGTTAGGGTTAGGGTTAGGGTTAGGGTTAGGGTTAGGGTTAGGGTTAGGGTTAGGGTTAGGGTTAGGGTTAGGGTTAGGGTTAGGGTTAGGGTTAGGGTTAGGGTTAGGGTTAGGGTTAGGGTTAGGGTTAGGGTTAGGGTTAGGGTTAGGGTTAGGGTTAGGGTTAGGGTTAGGGTTAGGGTTAGGGTTAGGGTTAGGGTTAGGGTTAGGGTTAGGGTTAGGGTTAGGGTTAGGGTTAGGGTTAGGGTTAGGGTTAGGGTTAGGGTTAGGGTTAGGGTTAGGGTTAGGGTTAGGGTTAGGGTTAGGGTTAGGGTTAGGGTTAGGGTTAGGTTAGGGTTAGGGTTAGGGTTAGGGTTAGGGTTAGGGTTAGGGTTAGGGTTAGGGTTAGGGTTAGGGTTAGGGTTAGGGTTAGGGTTAGGGTTAGGGTTAGGGTTAGGGTTAGGGTTAGGGTTAGGGTTAGGGTTAGGGTTAGGGTTAGGGTTAGGGTTAGGGTTAGGGTTAGGGTTAGGGTTAGGGTTAGGGTTAGGGTTAGGGTTAGGGTTAGGGTTAGGGTTAGGGTTAGGGTTAGGGTTAGGGTTAGGGTTAGGGTTAGGGTTAGGGTTAGGGTTAGGGTTAGGGTTAGGGTTAGGGTTAGGGTTAGGGTTAGGGTTAGGGTTAGGGTTAGGGTTAGGGTTAGGGTTAGGGTTAGGGTTAGGGTTAGGGTTAGGGTTAGGGTTAGGGTTAGGGTTAGGGTTAGGGTTAGGGTTAGGGTTAGGGTTAGGGTTAGGGTTAGGGTTAGGGTTAGGGTTAGGGTTAGGGTTAGGGTTAGGGTTAGGGTTAGGGTTAGGGTTAGGGTTAGGGTTAGGGTTAGGGTTAGGGTTAGGGTTAGGGTTAGGGTTAGGGTTAGGGTTAGGGTTAGGGTTAGGGTTAGGGTTAGGGTTAGGGTTAGGGTTAGGGTTAGGGTTAGGGTTAGGGTTAGGGTTAGGGTTAGGGTTAGGGTTAGGGTTAGGGTTAGGGTTAGGGTTAGGGTTAGGGTTAGGGTTAGGGTTAGGGTTAGGGTTAGGGTTAGGGTTAGGGTTAGGGTTAGGGTTAGGGTTAGGGTTAGGGTTAGGGTTAGGGTTAGGGTTAGGGTTAGGGTTAGGGTTAGGGTTAGGGTTAGGGTTAGGGTTAGGGTTAGGGTTAGGGTTAGGGTTAGGGTTAGGGTTAGGGTTAGGGTTAGGGTTAGGGTTAGGGTTAGGGTTAGGGTTAGGGTTAGGGTTAGGGTTAGGGTTAGGGTTAGGGTTAGGGTTAGGGTTAGGGTTAGGGTTAGGGTTAGGGTTAGGGTTAGGGTTAGGGTTAGGGTTAGGGTTAGGGTTAGGGTTAGGGTTAGGGTTAGGGTTAGGGTTAGGGTTAGGGTTAGGGTTAGGGTTAGGGTTAGGGTTAGGGTTAGGGTTAGGGTTAGGGTTAGGGTTAGGGTTAGGGTTAGGGTTAGGGTTAGGGTTAGGGTTAGGGTTAGGGTTAGGGTTAGGGTTAGGGTTAGGGTTAGGGTTAGGGTTAGGGTTAGGGTTAGGGTTAGGGTTAGGGTTAGGGTTAGGGTTAGGGTTAGGGTTAGGGTTAGGGTTAGGGTTAGGGTTAGGGTTAGGGTTAGGGTTAGGGTTAGGGTTAGGGTTAGGGTTAGGGTTAGGGTTAGGGTTAGGGTTAGGGTTAGGGTTAGGGTTAGGGTTAGGGTTAGGGTTAGGGTTAGGGTTAGGGTTAGGGTTAGGGTTAGGGTTAGGGTTAGGGTTAGGGTTAGGGTTAGGGTTAGGGTTAGGGTTAGGGTTAGGGTTAGGGTTAGGGTTAGGGTTAGGGTTAGGGTTAGGGTTAGGGTTAGGGTTAGGGTTAGGGTTAGGGTTAGGGTTAGGGTTAGGGTTAGGGTTAGGGTTAGGGTTAGGGTTAGGGTTAGGGTTAGGGTTAGGGTTAGGGTTAGGGTTAGGGTTAGGGTTAGGGTTAGGGTTAGGGTTAGGGTTAGGGTTAGGGTTAGGGTTAGGGTTAGGGTTAGGGTTAGGGTTAGGGTTAGGGTTAGGGTTAGGGTTAGGGTTAGGGTTAGGGTTAGGGTTAGGGTTAGGGTTAGGGTTAGGGTTAGGGTTAGGGTTAGGGTTAGGGTTAGGGTTAGGGTTAGGGTTAGGGTTAGGGTTAGGGTTAGGGTTAGGGTTAGGGTTAGGGTTAGGGTTAGGGTTAGGGTTAGGGTTAGGGTTAGGGTTAGGGTTAGGGTTAGGGTTAGGGTTAGGGTTAGGGTTAGGGTTAGGGTTAGGGTTAGGGTTAGGGTTAGGGTTAGGGTTAGGGTTAGGGTTAGGGTTAGGGTTAGGGTTAGGGTTAGGGTTAGGGTTAGGGTTAGGGTTAGGGTTAGGGTTAGGGTTAGGGTTAGGGTTAGGGTTAGGGTTAGGGTTAGGGTTAGGGTTAGGGTTAGGGTTAGGGTTAGGGTTAGGGTTAGGGTTAGGGTTAGGGTTAGGGTTAGGGTTAGGGTTAGGGTTAGGGTTAGGGTTAGGGTTAGGGTTAGGGTTAGGGTTAGGGTTAGGGTTAGGGTTAGGGTTAGGGTTAGGGTTAGGGTTAGGGTTAGGGTTAGGGTTAGGGTTAGGGTTAGGGTTAGGGTTAGGGTTAGGGTTAGGGTTAGGGTTAGGGTTAGGGTTAGGGTTAGGGTTAGGGTTAGGGTTAGGGTTAGGGTTAGGGTTAGGGTTAGGGTTAGGGTTAGGGTTAGGGTTAGGGTTAGGGTTAGGGTTAGGGTTAGGGTTAGGGTTAGGGTTAGGGTTAGGGTTAGGGTTAGGGTTAGGGTTAGGGTTAGGGTTAGGGTTAGGGTTAGGGTTAGGGTTAGGGTTAGGGTTAGGGTTAGGGTTAGGGTTAGGGTTAGGGTTAGGGTTAGGGTTAGGGTTAGGGTTAGGGTTAGGGTTAGGGTTAGGGTTAGGGTTAGGGTTAGGGTTAGGGTTAGGGTTAGGGTTAGGGTTAGGGTTAGGGTTAGGGTTAGGGTTAGGGTTAGGGTTAGGGTTAGGGTTAGGGTTAGGGTTAGGGTTAGGGTTAGGGTTAGGGTTAGGGTTAGGGTTAGGGTTAGGGTTAGGGTTAGGGTTAGGGTTAGGGTTAGGGTTAGGGTTAGGGTTAGGGTTAGGGTTAGGGTTAGGGTTAGGGTTAGGGTTAGGGTTAGGGTTAGGGTTAGGGTTAGGGTTAGGGTTAGGGTTAGGGTTAGGGTTAGGGTTAGGGTTAGGGTTAGGGTTAGGGTTAGGGTTAGGGTTAGGGTTAGGGTTAGGGTTAGGGTTAGGGTTAGGGTTAGGGTTAGGGTTAGGGTTAGGGTTAGGGTTAGGGTTAGGGTTAGGGTTAGGGTTAGGGTTAGGGTTAGGGTTAGGGTTAGGGTTAGGGTTAGGGTTAGGGTTAGGGTTAGGGTTAGGGTTAGGGTTAGGGTTAGGGTTAGGGTTAGGGTTAGGGTTAGGGTTAGGGTTAGGGTTAGGGTTAGGGTTAGGGTTAGGGTTAGGGTTAGGGTTAGGGTTAGGGTTAGGGTTAGGGTTAGGGTTAGGGTTAGGGTTAGGGTTAGGGTTAGGGTTAGGGTTAGGGTTAGGGTTAGGGTTAGGGTTAGGGTTAGGGTTAGGGTTAGGGTTAGGGTTAGGGTTAGGGTTAGGGTTAGGGTTAGGGTTAGGGTTAGGGTTAGGGTTAGGGTTAGGGTTAGGGTTAGGGTTAGGGTTAGGGTTAGGGTTAGGGTTAGGGTTAGGGTTAGGGTTAGGGTTAGGGTTAGGGTTAGGGTTAGGGTTAGGGTTAGGGTTAGGGTTAGGGTTAGGGTTAGGGTTAGGGTTAGGGTTAGGGTTAGGGTTAGGGTTAGGGTTAGGGTTAGGGTTAGGGTTAGGGTTAGGGTTAGGGTTAGGGTTAGGGTTAGGGTTAGGGTTAGGGTTAGGGTTAGGGTTAGGGTTAGGGTTAGGGTTAGGGTTAGGGTTAGGGTTAGGGTTAGGGTTAGGGTTAGGGTTAGGGTTAGGGTTAGGGTTAGGGTTAGGGTTAGGGTTAGGGTTAGGGTTAGGGTTAGGGTTAGGGTTAGGGTTAGGGTTAGGGTTAGGGTTAGGGTTAGGGTTAGGGTTAGGGTTAGGGTTAGGGTTAGGGTTAGGGTTAGGGTTAGGGTTAGGGTTAGGGTTAGGGTTAGGGTTAGGGTTAGGGTTAGGGTTAGGGTTAGGGTTAGGGTTAGGGTTAGGGTTAGGGTTAGGGTTAGGGTTAGGGTTAGGGTTAGGGTTAGGGTTAGGGTTAGGGTTAGGGTTAGGGTTAGGGTTAGGGTTAGGGTTAGGGTTAGGGTTAGGGTTAGGGTTAGGGTTAGGGTTAGGGTTAGGGTTAGGGTTAGGGTTAGGGTTAGGGTTAGGGTTAGGGTTAGGGTTAGGGTTAGGGTTAGGGTTAGGGTTAGGGTTAGGGTAGGGTTAGGGTTAGGGTTAGGGTTAGGGTTAGGGTTAGGGTTAGGGTTAGGGTTAGGGTTAGGGTTAGGGTTAGGGTTAGGGTTAGGGTTAGGGTTAGGGTTAGGGTTAGGGTTAGGGTTAGGGTTAGGGTTAGGGTTAGGGTTAGGGTTAGGGTTAGGGTTAGGGTTAGGGTTAGGGTTAGGGTTAGGGTTAGGGTTAGGGTTAGGGTTAGGGTTAGGGTTAGGGTTAGGGTTAGGGTTAGGGTTAGGGTTAGGGTTAGGGTTAGGGTTAGGGTTAGGGTTAGGGTTAGGGTTAGGGTTAGGGTTAGGGTTAGGGTTAGGGTTAGGGTTAGGGTTAGGGTTAGGGTTAGGGTTAGGGTTAGGGTTAGGGTTAGGGTTAGGGTTAGGGTTAGGGTTAGGGTTAGGGTTAGGGTTAGGGTTAGGGTTAGGGTTAGGGTTAGGGTTAGGGTTAGGGTTAGGGTTAGGGTTAGGGTTAGGGTTAGGGTTAGGGTTAGGGTTAGGGTTAGGGTTAGGGTTAGGGTTAGGGTTAGGGTTAGGGTTAGGGTTAGGGTTAGGGTTAGGGTTAGGGTTAGGGTTAGGGTTAGGGTTAGGGTTAGGGTTAGGGTTAGGGTTAGGGTTAGGGTTAGGGTTAGGGTTAGGGTTAGGGTTAGGGTTAGGGTTAGGGTTAGGGTTAGGGTTAGGGTTAGGGTTAGGGTTAGGGTTAGGGTTAGGGTTAGGGTTAGGGTTAGGGTTAGGGTTAGGGTTAGGGTTAGGGTTAGGGTTAGGGTTAGGGTTAGGGTTAGGGTTAGGGTTAGGGTTAGGGTTAGGGTTAGGGTTAGGGTTAGGGTTAGGGTTAGGGTTAGGGTTAGGGTTAGGGTTAGGGTTAGGGTTAGGGTTAGGGTTAGGGTTAGGGTTAGGGTTAGGGTTAGGGTTAGGGTTAGGGTTAGGGTTAGGGTTAGGGTTAGGGTTAGGGTTAGGGTTAGGGTTAGGGTTAGGGTTAGGGTTAGGGTTAGGGTTAGGGTTAGGGTTAGGGTTAGGGTTAGGGTTAGGGTTAGGGTTAGGGTTAGGGTTAGGGTTAGGGTTAGGGTTAGGGTTAGGGTTAGGGTTAGGGTTAGGGTTAGGGTTAGGGTTAGGGTTAGGGTTAGGGTTAGGGTTAGGGTTAGGGTTAGGGTTAGGGTTAGGGTTAGGGTTAGGGTTAGGGTTAGGGTTAGGGTTAGGGTTAGGGTTAGGGTTAGGGTTAGGGTTAGGGTTAGGGTTAGGGTTAGGGTTAGGGTTAGGGTTAGGGTTAGGGTTAGGGTTAGGGTTAGGGTTAGGGTTAGGGTTAGGGTTAGGGTTAGGGTTAGGGTTAGGGTTAGGGTTAGGGTTAGGGTTAGGGTTAGGGTTAGGGTTAGGGTTAGGGTTAGGGTTAGGGTTAGGGTTAGGGTTAGGGTTAGGGTTAGGGTTAGGGTTAGGGTTAGGGTTAGGGTTAGGGTTAGGGTTAGGGTTAGGGTTAGGGTTAGGGTTAGGGTTAGGGTTAGGGTTAGGGTTAGGGTTAGGGTTAGGGTTAGGGTTAGGGTTAGGGTTAGGGTTAGGGTTAGGGTTAGGGTTAGGGTTAGGGTTAGGGTTAGGGTTAGGGTTAGGGTTAGGGTTAGGGTTAGGGTTAGGGTTAGGGTTAGGGTTAGGGTTAGGGTTAGGGTTAGGGTTAGGGTTAGGGTTAGGGTTAGGGTTAGGGTTAGGGTTAGGGTTAGGGTTAGGGTTAGGGTTAGGGTTAGGGTTAGGGTTAGGGTTAGGGTTAGGGTTAGGGTTAGGGTTAGGGTTAGGGTTAGGGTTAGGGTTAGGGTTAGGGTTAGGGTTAGGGTTAGGGTTAGGGTTAGGGTTAGGGTTAGGGTTAGGGTTAGGGTTAGGGTTAGGGTTAGGGTTAGGGTTAGGGTTAGGGTTAGGGTTAGGGTTAGGGTTAGGGTTAGGGTTAGGGTTAGGGTTAGGGTTAGGGTTAGGGTTAGGGTTAGGGTTAGGGTTAGGGTTAGGGTTAGGGTTAGGGTTAGGGTTAGGGTTAGGGTTAGGGTTAGGGTTAGGGTTAGGGTTAGGGTTAGGGTTAGGGTTAGGGTTAGGGTTAGGGTTAGGTTAGGGTTAGGGTTAGGGTTAGGGTTAGGGTTAGGGTTAGGGTTAGGGTTAGGGTTAGGGTTAGGGTTAGGGTTAGGGTTAGGGTTAGGGTTAGGGTTAGGGTTAGGGTTAGGGTTAGGGTTAGGGTTAGGGTTAGGGTTAGGGTTAGGTTAGGGTTAGGGTTAGGGTTAGGGTTAGGGTTAGGGTTAGGGTTAGGGTTAGGGTTAGGGTTAGGGTTAGGGTTAGGGTTAGGGTTAGGGTTAGGGTTAGGGTTAGGGTTAGGGTTAGGGTTAGGGTTAGGGTTAGGGTTAGGGTTAGGGTTAGGGTTAGGGTTAGGGTTAGGGTTAGGGTTAGGGTTAGGGTTAGGGTTAGGGTTAGGGTTAGGGTTAGGGTTAGGGTTAGGGTTAGGGGTTAGGGTTAGGGTTAGGGTTAGGGTTAGGGTTAGGGTTAGGGTTAGGGTTAGGGTTAGGGTTAGGGTTAGGGTTAGGGTTAGGGTTAGGGTTAGGGTTAGGGTTAGGGTTAGGGTTAGGGTTAGGGTTAGGGTTAGGGTTAGGGTTAGGGTTAGGGTTAGGTTAGGGTTAGGGTTAGGGTTAGGGTTAGGGTTAGGGTTAGGGTTAGGGTTAGGGTTAGGGTTAGGGTTAGGGTTAGGGTTAGGGTTAGGGTTAGGGTTAGGGTTAGGGTTAGGGTTAGGGTTAGGGTTAGGGTTAGGGTTAGGGTTAGGGTTAGGGTTAGGGTTAGGGTTAGGGTTAGGGTTAGGGTTAGGGTTAGGGTTAGGGTTAGGGTTAGGGTTAGGGTTAGGGTTAGGGTTAGGGTTAGGGTTAGGGTTAGGGTTAGGGTTAGGGTTAGGGTTAGGGTTAGGGTTAGGGTTAGGGTTAGGGTTAGGGTTAGGGTTAGGGTTAGGGTTAGGGTTAGGGTTAGGGTTAGGGTTAGGGTTAGGGTTAGGGTTAGGGTTAGGGTTAGGGTTAGGGTTAGGGTTAGGGTTAGGGTTAGGGTTAGGGTTAGGGTTAGGGTTAGGGTTAGGGTTAGGGTTAGGGTTAGGGTTAGGGTTAGGGTTAGGGTTAGGTTAGGGTTAGGGTTAGGGTTAGGGTTAGGGTTAGGGTTAGGGTTAGGGTTAGGGTTAGGGTTAGGGTTAGGGTTAGGGTTAGGGTTAGGGTTAGGGTTAGGGTTAGGGTTAGGGTTAGGGTTAGGGTTAGGGTTAGGGTTAGGGTTAGGGTTAGGGTAGGGTAGGGTTAGGGTTAGGGTTAGGGTTAGGGTTAGGGTTTAGGGTTAGGGTTAGGGTTAGGGTTAGGGTTAGGG